>CABPRJ010001427.1:2115655-2715655 GCA_902439185.1 Cinara cedri
GCCAATAAACGTCTTCTTTCAACTTTATATGCTTCTAATAATATTCCTTTTACTCTTTCCCATATTTTTCAATCTTCTGTTTTGCAAAATAAAGTTCTAGAACACATGGAAACCCATTTCTGATAGTTAACATTAAGAAGGTATTATATATTTTTGTTTGGACTTTATTATTTTTATTATATTTACGCTAAATTTAGAAGTACCTAATTGAGTAATATTCCCAGAAACGTAGTCAGTGGTAAGTGGTAGCTCGTGGATAAAATAATTGATGGTTCACATTTAAAAAATTGTATACAATAAGTACAGTTGATTTAAAGAACAGGAACTAAAACAAATATTTTATTAAAATATGAATATATTTGTATTTTTTTTATATATGAGGTTCTTTGATATAAATCTATAATATATTAAGGAATTAATAAGTTTGTTTTTGTTATATTACATTACATTAAATATTGTTTAGAAATTGAATGTAAATCGGATCGGTCAGTATTTTCTATAGGGTATTTTTGGAGATAACACTTCTTGCTTGACAAATTTAATATTATCCAAAAGAAATAATTAGTTCCCCCAATGTATTCTCATTTCTACGTTAGCAGCGGTAAATGGCTGTACGGCCGCGGCGGTGCAATATTAATTTGTACACCAACACACCACTACAGCCGATGTCCCACTTGACTGGTATACTTGGCCGATCTTTTACTGGCGACAATGTGCCAGTCGTATGGACGCCTTTACAAGCATAATTGTTGGTCCCTATCTGATACCCATGGATTGTCGGTAAACCTCACTCAAGTTAGGCATGATGACTGGCGTTTAACTGGCCGTGCGAGTAATCTGTATACAAGTTATATAATCATGGTGTAGGACATGTTATTTGAGTTGATGAACATATTGACTAGTCAACTATACAACCCGTGTGAGAGAATATACAATTACCATAATAAGCCTATATCAGTGCTGGGCAATATGAATGACAATTAATACTTGTAAGTATACAAAATTCATATAGGAGCTAATTACAATGTTAGTCATATATCGTATCACCAGTGACAAATATTTGCCAAGTTCATCAGTCGTGTAAGACCGGCTTAAGACTGATAGTTGTGTCAGTAGTGGGGCCGAAACGGTCAAATGCGCATGCGCAACTGGTGCAAAAATGGTATTTGCTCGTCCATACTCCGTGGCCGCTGCCGCTACGAATTGTGTACGATGGCATACCTTAAACGTTCGACAACATACTTTTTCTCGACTTTTCGCGTTAAATATTTCTTTAAATAATTAATAATATATTTTTATATTGTAGCAATAAAAAAAAACAATGTAACTAGAGTTTTCAAAATTGTAGGTGGTGTACTACTCCTGTGTACCATAGCACGAGACGCCGTGACGTGCGTACAGACACAGTCTTTGAATTTAGTAATCTGTAAATAATGCCTTTTTGTATTTTAAAATTTAAAATGAATAGTAATCAATCTATGATTTTTACCAAAAAGGAAGAACTAAAATTGTTATAAACGATATGTGATGGTCAAGGACAGAATTCGTGAAAACAGTTTATTGGTAGGATTTTAACCTTGTCGGGATAACCTCCCGATTACCCTCCCCATCAGGGCCTATATTTATATTAAAAAATAAAAACCCACGTTATATGCAAATTGTATCATAAGTATTCCAAAAAAAAATATATATATTACAAATTACTACAGTAAGTACCAATAAGATTATAGTAAAAAAAGACTGACATATTTCGCACGATCAATGGGCCACTGATGTAGGTGAGAAGTTGGGAATGTTACACATAGAGGGGAATTTAATGAATATCTGTATGCAACAATTAATTATTACTAAAACCGATAAAAACGCAGAGGTCTGTTATACATGCCTTAAAAGACCGTAATATTTAAGATTTTCGTCAAAAATTAAAATTGTTATTAAAAAAAACTTCATTAAACTTACCTTTTTTTTGTCGACCACTAAGCACAACCTATAATGAACCTCCTATTAAATGTTTAATCATTTCTGTTTGTCCTAACAATTTTATCCTCAGTGTACCTACCGAATATAAATTACGTAAAAACTCATAAAATTAAAATATCTATAAATGGCTCAAATGTGAAAATTTTACCGCGCCTAGAAAAAGCAAATATTTTTTTTGAACGAATTTTGAAGTTTTTATAAATACTTTAAACTGAATTACATTAAAAAAACAAAATTTAAAACAGTAAAAGAATATTATTTTAACCAGTTTTCCTGTTCTGTCTACGTATTTTTCGGAATACTCAATTATTTAAAAAAATAAAAAAAAACAATTTTCTTACTCATCCATTAGATTAAAAATACAACAAAAAATGTTTCGTTTAGTTTTTCTATATCTAAATATTAAAGCATTATATATGGTAAAAAATATAATCCATAAAAATGTTAAATATTGATATCGTTGCACCGTGATTTGAAAAAAATCGTATCTTTAGTCTTTTTTCGATTTCCCAGTTATTATGAAAAATACTTTAGTTATCAATAAACGATTTTACTTTATCAGTGGCTATATATTAAAAGGAACAAAATCGTTATCTTGTCAGTTTTCGATTAGAATAATATTAATGACAAAAAAAATTGTATATACGATATATCTTCAACTCATTTAAGATAATGAAATCAGTAACAACGTGATACGTAAATGTTTACCATTTCATCTTCAATTTTCTTTTGGGATTTTTCCCAATTATTTTAAAAACCCTTGAAAAACCAAAAAGTGACCTTGACAATGTAAAAAATCCAAAAAACCTCTTTCAGAATCGATGTAAAAAAACGTCTTTTCAAAAAATAATATATTTTTTTTAATCGTAAGAGATCTACATAATATATTTATTATTTGTTAACTTTAACAGTACAACTTGCGAGTTATCAGTAATTATTATGACGTGTTAAAAATTATTTTAACGTAATATAATATTTTATATTACAACTTTTATATTACGTATTATAACTGAACATTGTTTTTATTAAATTATACAATTATGGAAGAAACCTTTTTTTGTTTTTTTTTCCGTTACCGTGCGGTATGCCTTGTTAATCTCGTTCAAAATAGAATGATAGAAGCAATTTAAGATGACACCGGAAAGGATATTTTTTATACACGTGTGCGTACAATCTGGTATTTTTAGATAAAATAATCACATTTTGAAACGTAAAATGAATACAAGTCATATAATAATATTTTAAACGATGTTCTGATCTGACAAATCTGGTGTTGACATTACGTATTATTTTCCATGTAACAGTGTAATAACGTGCAGTACGACGTATACAAGACGTACCCTCCAAGCATTGCTGGCGACGGGAAAGTGTTAAAACAAGTCAATGGGAGAGAACGTAGTAATATATTATTTTTACTGTTGCTTCATCATAGGCTACCGGCAGCAGCAGCAGCTGTTTAGGGCTCAGTCTGTTCCGTTCAGCCGTGCGAGTATGTCTTTTATTATTAAACGTATAATTTGTGTATATAATATTATACATACTTACAGGTAATTGCCGTAAATCGTTATCATATTTTCATATATTTATTTTTTTATTTACATTTTAAAATGTTTGTCGTAACGAAATAATAATAGGTAAGTTGAATTATTATTATTTAAAATATAATGTATTAAAAATTGGAAAATATTTTTTGTGTTTTCAAATTGCGAAAAAAAAATACTATAAAACCTAAAAGTATACATAGGCAGACATGCGTATCGGGGGAAAGTGTTTAGGGGTTTACCCCTCCCTCCATTATAAAGATTAAAATAGGTAGCTATCTATCTAAATACAATTAAAAACATAAGTTTTATATTATATTGTATTCGGTTTAAATTATATTATTTACCTACCTATCATCAGGTACTAATTTTAGTTTAATTATAGAATTTGAATTTATTATTGAGAAATATTGCGTCATAGGTATCTATGCCTATAGTTTATATGTATAAATATAGTCACATTCAATATCATTATTACTGTAGGATTTAAGTGCCTAAATGTTAAATTATTGAACAGGTACAACAGAAACTTAGAACCACTATATTCTTCACATTGGTATAGCAAATTTAAAATTATGAAATTCTATGTCATATAACACAATATGATTTATTTGTGCCTTTAAAAAACAAAAACACATTAATTTAGATCAATATCTTTGAAAAATACAACAATGACAGAATGTCTTTAAATATAGCTTATAAATTGTAGGTATATACCTACTTACCTATTGATGATATCATTTCAATAATTATTTAGGTTTATAATATTTCTCTAAATGGGTATATTTAACTAGGTTATATCAATTTTACTATAGATAGGTGCAAGTATATAGTTGGGTATAGTTACCCGTGTAAATAAATACATTTTACTTATAATGATGAATTATGATTTCAGCAGTATTTATGCTTTTCAAAAATATATTTATTTGAACAATTGGTACCTAGCTATTACAATTTTAAACTCAATAAGATAAAGATGAAATCATGAATTATCTAAATATTGAATGCACATATAAAACAAATCTAAATTATTACAGTTAGATAGTTAGATTAATCAGGGGTTTTTATGCTTGGATACCTTCCTATCTTTTTTTTACTTTTCAAGTGACTTTTAATATCCACATATTTGTACGTAGGTACTATCTTTAATCACTATCAAATAGCTAATATAGCCATATAGGAACTTTACTCTGAATAATTACTAGGTTATAACATAATTTTTTTTAATAATTTAGACTGATATTATTTCAGTAGGTACCAGCTCACGTGATAATAAATATTATTCCAATATATTCATATTACTTATGCATCCCATTTGTGATAATGTGAAATAAAGAAATTGTCTTTCTAAATAATAAAAGTTTAATAATCATTCATCAATTAATTAATATGTAATAAATACTATAGGTACCTACTATACACCTAGAATAGTTTTGTATTACATTTTTAAATAATATTCAAAAATATTGGATATTGTAAACAAAAAATATTGTAATTAACTTTTCAACTTTCAGATCATAGTAAAACGTTAAACCAATAAATCATTCGTTACACTCTGAATTTAAAATAATAACCTTGCTACTCACAAGCATTCTAACAGCATTATGTAAGGGCGCATACTAGTTCCCTCTTGAGATCAAAAAAGTCGATAATTTTAATACAAATTGCCTCCTGAGTAATATTATATTAAATTCAGTTTAGTTTATGAATCACTGTTTTATTCAATATGGGAGGCAACTGGCGCGAACATTCTTGGGAGGCGACTTGTATATAATTATAAACTACCTGATCGTCGGAGGTAACTAGTGTATATCAATCTTTTTATTTACGATAACCATGGAAGGCAATTCTTATATTTTAGAAGGCGACTCCTATGCACCGTCATGTAAGGAGTAAGTTGTTCAGTTCAGTTTAGTCGCATTCCGACTGTGATGGATCTATCAAGGTTTTGATTTTGAATTAAATCCGTACTTTTCTTTCAGTTATACTTTTTTGCTGTAGTCCATGTAGTTCTCAAAATCCATATTTTGGCGACCCTCTTCAGTCAGTTCTGCTATGTTCGAGGTATGATAGACTGATCAGAATGAATCCAGTCTTCTCGTTATAATGGTTGACGCGATAGTGCTATCCAATACAGTTTAAATTTTACCTATTGGAAATTTTATTAGTAGAGTTAATATTTATACCATTATAGTTTTATTACCCAACTCATAAGACAATATCATCGAACATTATATAATAGGTACCGAATTAAGAGACATTTGGATACTTTGTTAGTTATATATAAATTACCTCAATGCAGATATTGTTACGTTTTGGATCATTTAGTAAAATATATTACACTGTAATGTGTATCTATATTGTAATAGAATCATCTTTTACAAATAGTTTATTGATAATTAGTAAAACTCGGTACTTATTATTTTTAAAATTTAAAAAAAAAACCGCTTAATCACATAAAAAAAAGTATTTCAATCAAATGGTAGAGGGTTAAAAAATACCTTATCTAATCAGTCTAACTAATTAAATACAATTTTCTAACATGGCAAAAATGGTTAGCAAAAAGCAATTTTGTTTAAATAAAATTATAAGTTGGTATTATAAAAAAATAACTGAGTTAATAATTTGTGTAGGGTTATAAAATTGTATTTATAGTAAGTTAGAGCCGTTAGAGGAGAGACATTTAACCCTTTTGCAGTTTTTGTTTTTTTTTTTTTTTAATTGCTTTTTTTCAAAAACTTTTTGACGTTTTTAAGAGCTTTTTTGTGGATTTTAAGTGGAATAAGCCCGAGCCCTAGTAATTAATAAATAATCTATAGGTCTTTAATAATCAAAACGATCATTAAAGGAACACTTTTTTTTTAAATACCAATCATAAAACATTACCAGTATTATAATATAATATTATGTGTCCGGTGAATCGAATGGTCTTTCAATTGGTACAATACGATTATATAGATCGTCAATATATAAGGTTAGGTAATGTATAGCCTATACAGGATGGATACCTAGATAGGTATCTACAATAAAATATGTATAAAGTCACGTTTTTGATCATATCATATCATTAGGAGTTTTATTCATCGCCGTTACATTCCATATTTTAAACATAGATATTATGTACTCGTATGTCTATAATATGCCTACTATAATACATCAATGTTCTCACAAAAAAATATGATGCGTAGTTTTATTACTGTAATATTATATAGTGGTACATGATATGTGAGCTACTTAAGACCAAACGGTCCGAACCGAATTATCAAGGTCTCTATTATTTTCTCCGAATCGTATTCTGACTGTCCAATTTCACTATTGTTATTTAAAATCATAAAATACATTTATAGGTTTATATCGAGACAGCTCTACAACATTACTATAGGATATTAAATTGTATGAATATATTATTGTATTCATTTATGTTTTCCAAATAATGTAGTCAAATCTTATATTAATGATAAAAATTACAATAATTCATATTGATTATTCATAATTATTAAGATTATTACCTATTTTATTTTAGTATATCTGTATTAAAGTTGCTATAGTTAATTTTTATAACGTACAATATATGCATCTATTAATTATGTTGATAAGAAAAAAAAATTGCGATTTAAAATAGATAGGTGTTATAACTACATTATTTAAGATTTGAAACGGAGCGAGGAATGTATTGATTTTATGATTTTTATTTCTCCTTTTTTTTTTGAATGCGAGGCATATATTTTTTTTCAACTTATATATATACTTAACTACTGTGTATAAAATGTCTACCAAAAATCTTGTTATGATATATCAAGTGTGGCACATTTTTTGAAAGAAAATTTTATCTAGTTAGTACTTTAGGAAGATCATTTACAAACATCTATAAATGGTAGAACCGTTTTCGGCCAAAACGAACCTTTCCCTTATCGGGCAGTATTACTTTTCGGCCATTCTACAATAACCATTTTCAGCCAGTACATTATTTTAGTCACCAATGTAAGTTTTTTAATTTAAAAAAACCAAATTACCTATGCATACAATTTTAATTATGTTTCTTTTTTTTTTGATATCCATGATATTTACAATAATTAAGAAAAATATATGATATAAATTTAAAATAAAACAAAATTATTGGATTTAAAACATTATTGGATCTACTTATTACGTTTGTATTGCATGATTGAAATAAATTAAATATTTTTCAACCATCATATTCTGATGACTAGTAAACATTTTTTTATGAATCGTTAATATAATTTTATTTTATTTTTTCATTGAAAATTATGAAGGTACAATTTTAAACTTTTTTTTTCATTATTTCATACCTTTATCAAATCGTAATTTTAAAATACTAAATAGTTGTCTATATAAATGCAAAGGAGGCAATCGCTCCTATCGTCCCTGTAATCTTACATTGGTGACCAAAATAATGTACTGGTCGAAAAGGATCCCGCCCCATTTTTTGATTTTCCAAACGAATTTTGTTATAGTTGAGATAAAACGTAGAGATGAACGGACATATATTTACGACGTACCTAACGATTTTACAATTTTTGTTGCGATTTTGATCTAGTTGCTCACGAAGAAAGATGTTACCAGAAATATTGTGCCAATAGAAAAACATGAGACCTTTCATATTTCATGTTTAATGTAATTGATGAGTAGGAAAGCCGTTTTTAGATTTTTGAATATTTCATATAGTTTTTTAAATGATTGAGAAAAACCGAAAAAACTTAAATAAAAACGGGAAAATTTATGAAAATAATAATTATTTTTAATTATTTTTTTTTATAATTCAGTTGAAAATATTTGTAAAGATTTGAAATGTAAAACTTATACTTGCCTTTTTTAGACGTGATAAAATTTTCAAAACAGCATTTGATCCATTTTTGTGCTACATTATAAACATTTTAATTTTGAGTTTTTACCTAGATCGTTTTTGTTCGGTAGGCATTTTGTGGCTGTGATATACCTAATGATGAACTTTTAATTCGAAACCAGTCATATAATACACTTATCATAATACTCCAGGCGACACATTTATTCATTTATTTATTTATTATATCTAATTAATTAATATATTTTTATCATGTCCTAAGTATTTATTTCTCATGATTTACTGAATGGCACTTAAAATTTCAAAGTCTGTCTGTTTTTCTACACTTGCATTTACATAGGTACTTAAATGTATGTTTTAAAAAATTCTGTACAAGTGCATTGATCGTACATTTGCCCTCCTAAATTAAGGAAGGTATGGACTGATTCCCGCAGTGAAATTGAAATATCCGGTATTATGTCGTCAATCTGTACACATTTTTCTTTTATAATCGTACATTGGCGTTGAATTAATACTGCACACGTAGGAACTACGAAGTGTCTTGTAAACATAGACTTCTACATCTAGACGGAACATTCAGCATGAACATGATCCGATAGGTGGAGTTTCATTTCAAAGATAAACACATCACGTTAGATAATAATCGGAGTGTTTTATTAATTGTCTGAGCTCAGAGTGCAAATTTGCTCTTTTACACTGGACATTTTATATCAGCATATATTTGTTGATCCGTTAGGACCGACTACGCTTCCCGGTGCTCGGGGAATGTTCTGTTTACATTTATAAATCTATGCTTATAAAGCACGAAAACTTTACTAATTAATCAGAAATATCTGTTGACTAACTAATTTTATCAACATAGCTATCATACTATTAACGTCCGATATAGCTAGATAACGGATATATCAGAAATAAAAATTTGATTTAAAAATAATACGGAGATAATACAAGTTTAAACGATGTGTTTAAAAACAAAAATACTTTGTATATAATAATAACTTTTATTAGATTTATTATAATTTTTCTAAAATATTCATAATTTATAACAAATAGGTAATAAATAAAAATTGCTTAATTAACTTGTTTATATATTCGTGGTTCAAAATGCCGGGCAATGTGCACATTTCACGGGATTTCACATTGCCCGTGTAATATAGGTATATTATATAAGTAATAGTTTTCATTTAAGTGTTCATAAAAATAGATTCAAGTTAAATATAATGTTTTTTTTTAAGTATCTTACTAATATCTGTACTTATAATGGTAACAAGTATAAATTTATTGTAACCTACATGAATAACCTTGTATTATTAAAAATAGCCTAATTATAATATAAAATAGGCTAAAACCACAAAATAAGTCGTTAAAAAAAATCTTAAAGTAATCAATACGAAAAACTACCTAACCTACCTAAACACTCGAAAACGTATAAAATTACCTACACGTGTAGGATACCTATCTACCTAACTAATTAATATATTAACTATGTACAATATACTTACACTATCTACAATAAATTGTTAATATATTTGTTTGAACTTAAATGCAGGTATACATTATAGTAATATTTAGAAACAAAATTATTATAAAATAGATAATGGTTATTATTTTGAAATTATTGCTGCAGGAGTATATAGATACTCAAGGCGAACAACAATTCTATGTAGCTGGTATTTTTTTTTTAAGTGGGTGAGATAAAAAACATTTATAGTATTATTCAGATTATTGAAATGCATACACATTTAATAACTTACTACTTAGTATACATGAACGGATACAATTCCGTCATATGACTATTAGAGTTACGGGTTACCCACCGATTATTTTTGTAGAAATCTGTTTAAATGAGAATATTTTATGACTAGACTATAACACAGATTTGATCAATCAGATTTTATACCTATAAGTATTATTAATATAGGTACCTAAAAGCTTTGTAGCTCTGTGCCTCTGTGTATTAAAAATTATGGTGAAATTTTACAAAATCATGTGAATATTTTACAATATCACTCAATATTATCACATTTATTAATTTATACGAATAAAGAGAAATAGGTTTATTGTATATAGGTACTTATTATATTATTTCATATTTATATAACCGTATATTTGACATCTCATATTTACATATTAGGTACCTACATAAATAGAAAAAAAAACCAGCTATATGTGCGTGACATACACGAATGTACTTAGGGTTCCACATAGTATGTAGTGTACCAACTACTTTGTAAAAAGATATTGTTTCGTAATTTTCTTTCTTTTTTCTCTGTTTTAATTAATAAGTAATATATATATTTTTTAAATTATTTTCATTGAAATTATTTATAAAGTGCTACTTTTTTAAAATTTTTAGAATTTTTAATCAGATGGTTAGGATACCTAACCATGTTGAGGTATATTATTATCTACTTCAGAAGTTTCTACGCTATAAAATATTTATCTTTACAATAGATTTCACTTACAAACTATTATTGCATTTTGAGAGACCTTTCCAAGTATACCACATGATAAGGTGCACGAAAAATAAATTAGTAATCCCTCAGATGTAGGTAGGTATACACAACTATCTCTTAATTGTATTTTTAACTTTTTAACCATACAAATCTAAGATGATTTACATAAAACACCTTTAGAAGAGGAATAGCAGAGTTATATAAGTATGTGAAATATGGATGATGATGAACAAAATTATAGATAACAAGGGTTCCGTTTTTGCCATTTTGGCTACAGATGTATAGAACCCTAAAAATAATACTCATTTTGTAGTATATGTTAATGATTTATCGGGATGGTTCCTAATTATAGAGTAATACAATTAATGCTGATCGATACTGTTTTGTTTTCTCGCGTGTCGTGTTGAATTTAAACTTATAGAAGTACTGTGAATATATAGATTTTTTTCTATGCATACCAGTACACCCATGTAATAAAATAAGCATTGAATTTGAGTATTTACATGCACACCTTCCTACTTATCTATAATTGTAATTTGTAATGTTTTAAATTTATTCTTCTACGATTAAACTATAATAGATTAATCTGTATGTGTATATATTTAATTAACACATACCACTAGAAACATAAAACTTGCGTGTCATTCCGACCTATACTTTGATGTACAGACTTAAACTAAACTATTTAGAAAATTTCCTTACATATGATGTATATACCTATAAAGATAAAGAATGATTTACGAATTTGGATATAATGTCGTTGCCAGTAACATCATGTGTTTTTGACATCGTAGGAAATAAAAGTATAATGCTAAAAAAAATTATATTTTTCAAAAACGGTTCAGACTATTTGTTTATATAATAATATTACATAATATATGTCTGAATGTGACTACCTATAGTATACGGTTTATTTAACCCTAAGGGCACATGACATTATCTTTTCAGTGTGTAGATGACAGTCGGTATTGAATTGAGCAAACATTCGTTAAATACGTTTCACAAAAGGTATTTAAAATAGAAAGTAACAGATATTTTTGTAGAGATGTTATACTAAACAAGTATTAAATTAAATTACAATATTATGAAATGTAATACAATTTTGGTATTATTAGATGCTTTTGAAAAATACGTAAAATGGAAGCTAATAAATGTGCAGTGTCAAGATTCCTTTATTTTAAATTTGTACGGTTTATATTTTCTACCAGAAATATTGCTATAATAAAAAACCGACAAAAGATGTTTTTTGTTGTATTTTTAATCTAGTTGGTGAGTAAGAAGGTTGTTTTTTTAGTTTTCTCTGTATTTTTTTAAATAATTGAGCCAAACCGAAAAACACATGAAACGGGAAAATTCACGAAAATAATAATTATATTTAATTTTGTTTTTTTTTTCCTAGCAATTCAGTTAAAAATATTTATAGAGATTTGAAATTTGGACAGAAATTTCATATTTGCATTTTCTAGAAGTGGTCGAATGTTTAAACTATTTATAGAAATTGTTATTTACATTTGATACACGGTTGATTTACATTGTCGTAATATTTTATATTTTATACATGTTATAGTTATTTGCATAAATAAAAAATCCATTGTTTACTGTTATACAGAAAAATTATAAATTCAAAACGAAGCGAGAGTTTTTTATTAGTTTATACGACGCACTTTTAAGTGCAGCGGCAAAAAACACTCACAAACCATACCTATCTAACTGAATTCAAATTGTGTGCTCTTAAATGTCGAAAAATTGGAAAAAAGTATGTGCATTTAAATTTGAAAACGTTTTACAGTTTTGCTAGAAATCATTTTTTGAATGTGATAATATTATCATTGCATTAAAATTAAAAATAATACAAGACCAGTTATGATATATTATATACTGATTAAACAAAGTGATATGATTATGTATATCAGTGGTGTATTTAGGAATTTGCCTTAGGGGTTTTTCAAACACATTTAAGAGCGAGGCTTCGCTCCCAAACTCCCCGAATTAATACTGAAATAGGAATTCAATTTGTTACAATGTATTTTTAAAAAAAACCCGTTTTGATGTTAATAATTGTTTATTTTGAACACATTAAAACAATATTTACAATATAAAAGTTAATTTCCTCGGACTATTTTATTTTATTTTATATTACATACGGATCTAAGTTCAATTACAATTATATAATATTATCTGGCATTAGCCAGTTCATTAATTATGTCATTCATATCTAATTGTATGCCTCGATGAATGGATTTCATTGCTAATCCAATTACTCTCCTCTACAAAATAATTGAAAGATTACTTCATTTATTATTGATCTTATATTTGTTGAAAACGATGTTTTTGGTGTTATCCATAAGCGCCAGTTTTTTAAAACGTTATAGGAGCTCACTTTGTTAGATACTCATGTACAGTTTTATCCGACTCTCGCCATATATTCCGTATAGGCTTGTCAATCTCATGGGGGCCTCCCTTCTGTAAAGGTGTGTATTAAGGTATGTGACGCTGTGTGTGTATAACTATTATTACTATTTATTATTATTAGTGTTATTAACATTAATCTGTTGGTTATGAATTTAACTACAATTATAAGTATTATAGAACAAATAAAATAAAAACGATGGACCTTCCTCCCATAACAAATTTCTAGGTGCACTCATGGTTGACATTGATAATGTTAAAAATGATTGAATTTAAAAAAAAATTTACATTATTGTTGTCTCTTGTCTAAAATTTGTTAAAGCTTGCGATAGTTTAAATTGTTTTCAATACCACTACTAAATGATCTCAATGTAATCATTAATTTGTCCATGAAAAATAATGAAACATTTTGTTTGTGATTTTTGTTAACATCAAAAAATTGTAGAAACTTAACGATTCGTCATTATTAGTGTTTTCAACACCGACATTTTTTTTTCAAAATCCTCAATAATAAAAAGGCTATTTTTAATTTTGTTTAAATATAAAATAGAAGAATCATAGCACATTGATCATAGTATTTTAAAAAAAATATATTGAACAAAACAAAAGTTATTTCAGGTATTAAATCTTCGTGTTACAGCCTGCACAATATATATATATATATATATATATCTAATCCAACATCCAGTCAATGTATAACATTAATTTGTAGTATATTATTAACTAGACAAAATATGATTACCTATAGCAGGTTTAAATATAAGATCTACCTAATATGCTTCTTCAAACATTCTTGTATGATAAATAAAAAAAGTTTTATTTTTCGATTTAAATAATTTATCTCCGGTTGTTTGTTACTAAAATATTGGTTGTTTTTAACATTTTTTTTTTTTTAGCAGAATAAGATCTAACCTACTTTATTATTTTAAATACAATATACTTGCCACCGCTCACCGTGCTACCAGTTTAAAACATATCGCGTTTCTGAAATACTATTTCCGAACCATAATATTGTTATTTACGTATTTCTTCTTTCTTTATTGATAATATAGAAATATAGATTATAATTTTGGTAACAATTTTTAACCGTGTTAGTTATTTAATATAATTATTATAATATATACATGTATAATTTATTTTAAGCGTATATTAGTATAAAGTTTAATTTTTGTTTTACTTTTGTAATTAGTTTTGATATTTTTTAGGAACATTACAAGTTGGAATCGGTTCCTATATTTAAAATCGTTTCTTTTGATAAATGAGAGTTCGCGTACATTTTCCGATTTAATACAGATCATAATATTTTTATCATAAGTAAATTTTAATTTTTGAATCGTCAGATTACTCTTTAGTATATATTAGAACTATTCACCGTAGTAATCATCATATTTTCTACAACCAAAACCAATGGATCCCGACGATTTTTCGTTGGATTTCAGTTAGTTTATTTTAAACAGGTATAATAATTATAATAATGTTTTAAATAATAAACTCTGCGCGTATGAGGTGTATGCAAATATATCGAAGTGTGCAGAATTATTCCGCTGAATGATCCTTGCCAGCAGGTCACGTAGGTATACAGCTTTTTTATTATTTTTTTTTTCCTATAATGATATTACAACAGAAACCGGTTATATATAGTAGTTTTCCAAGTTCGGCCTCTTATAACAGTACTTGTTCTGGTCAAACGGCACTATATTGCATATAGGCGTGGTGCCCAGTGTGTGTTCCCAACCAAAGAGCGCATGCAGGAAACCGGCCGTGTCCATTCATTAATTACACGTCTTTATAATAATATTACTAAATCAAAAATCGTTATACTACATATTATTATACTATACGTATTACAGGAATTTATAGTTTTTTTTTTAAATGTACATAATATTATATATGCATATATATATATATATGTAGGTTGAGTTTAAATTAAATGTCTTATCTACCTTTATTTTGTCTGCACGACCACATTTTCACAATCGCTATATAATATATTAGGGGAAAACCATTTATCTATTTATTTGTATTATAATTATTATTAATCGAGTTGTATCGAATTACCTATTATATTAATTTCAGTCAATCTCCCATTGTTTGTATTCGGTAAATGAAAAACGCCATTAGGTATTTTAGGTATTAACTATTAGGTGCAAATAATAATGGTTTGCCTATATACAAATCAACGTACTCATTATTCTAGAACGGGTACTATATTATTATATTATACGACGAATATCTTGAAAAGATCGTGAGAAATAATGTTAGAATATTTAAATTTGATAGAAAACTATATTATAATTGTAACTCGCTACACCGTCACCAACAATAATTATAGGTATTAGGTAGGTACCTATATAAAGATACCTACCTATTTACTATGTGTATAGAAACGACTACTGGCGCATTATAATATTATTAGTAATACGAATTGGATTTTTTTTTTGTCTGTTATGTATATAACCTGTAGGTTTTTTCGTCGCCCCCTATCCGGTCACCTGCGCATGCATATAGATGCACGAATCGATTTGTATAATATAATATAAAACGCGACTACTTTACAGTGGGCGGTCAAGTACAACGACATGGTACCACATTTACCTATAGTGTTACAAATACTTGTTTACTAACGTTTCATCATCCATCTTCGCTGTTTTGTTTTTTAACCATAGTACTATAATAATTTATAAAAAAAAAACATCAACAACTGATATAGCTCGAAATATGATTATTATATTAATATAATAAAATAATACAATGAAAATGTTGCCAGGTCATTGATTTTAATGTCGTCAAGTTTACCTAATAATATGTACAATGTATCTACCCTATTTTTATAAACATTGCATTTTTTTTTTTAAACACTTAATAGATTCATTTTCTTCTGCGCCGGTCATATACTCGTTATAGTTTCCATTTAATGGGTTACCTAGTTACACCTATTATTATATTATCAAAGTAATATCGCAGTGATGGTCATATATAGAGCGTGTACACACCATCAGTATATATCTTATATGGATACACTATACATATAAATGATACACAAAAACAACGTGTACTTATGTAGGTATTATAGGTACACGTTTTAATATTTCTTGATGATTTTCCCGTGAAAACTTAAATGGTCTTTTTATTACGACCGATTTATACTATAATATGTTGCCGAACGTGGTGTCTGTCAACAATTACGCCGAATGCCGAAATAATCCTTATTTTATACCTACTTAATTTAGTCGCTGCACCGATTTACAAAAATATACATATTTGGCAAACTTTCAAATTGGCTGATACACAACGTTTAGGTTTCTGCCAATATAAATACATCTTTAATGTGTTGCAGTGTATCGAGTTATTGATTTGTACACTTGTATATTATTGTTATTGGTAGGTAGTTACGTATTTTTTTTGTTAATTATTGGTAATAATCGTACAATTATTATTATTGTTTTTTTTAATTTTTATAATAATTGTAAAAATTATTGAAAGTTATTCTCATAGTGGTTAAAGTGGGGAAAACTTCAAAGGGTGACTATATTTAGTGAAAATTCAAGAGTGTTCCCAAGGACTAACTAAATCGTTTAAATCTAATCAAACTCTCAGACAGGCCCAGATTAAGAGGGAACCCAAGGCAGAAGCCAGAGGGATATCGTAATATTGTGGGCCCCTGGCCTTAACTGGTAGTACTGTATAAACACTAATATATTGAATATGTTTATGGACCCCTAAAATTGTTTGGTCCCAGGCCCAAAATCCTTCTTATCCGGGCTTGGTCTCAGAAAAACCATCATCGAGACAATAGATTTCCAAAATATTTTTCTCACACACATTGACTCATATGTTCATAAAAATGTTATACAATTAGAGTTTAAAAATAAACTGAACTTCTTCTCAAACTTTATTAGAATTATCTTAGCGACAAAAACTAAAGCATCCCCCTTCCCCGACTTCAAACACTTAAATTAAAGGAGGACTAATAATAATTTTACCTTAAATAAGAAAGAGGATGCGAGTTTTTGTGTTATGAGAAAATGTTGATTTTATTATTTATATCATATTATATCAGTGGCACACTCACAGAGGGGGTTGGGGGGTTAACTCCCCCGGAAATTTCTCCCTTCACTCAGTTTTTTTAAATCAAGTTTTACATTCAACTACATATTATCTTATACCACAGAATAAAATAAAATTTAATTTCACCATAAATCATTTATGTATTAATAATAATGATAGTATTATACTATTATACTGATAATATGTGCTATCCCCTCTCTAGGAAATTATTATAAACACCATCCTCCCGCCCCCCCCCCCAAAAAAAAAAAAAATCCTGCGTGCGCTACTGTATTATTTAGGTACTACGGATGGAGTCATGGGTCACTAATTTGAAGTGCATACACCTTATAAGTGACTATCTCAATCTAAAACCGTACAATGAACAAAGAACATCTGGTTGAGACTCACGATCCGCGCATGCACGAATAAACTCATCATAATGTATTATCTATTTATCAAAATAATACATGTAGATCGAACGTCTCACACATATCTTATGACTCATATTTTCATATCGTATATTTGGTTCAAATTGTTTACATTTACATGGCTCCATTCTCCATTAATTTTACATGACCTAAGATTTATAAACAAAATCTTATGAGTCATCATATATACTTATAGAGATGGTGATCAGGAATATTACGTTATGTAAGACAACATAAACTCGGAAAGTATTAAATTTTTTGAAATTTGTTTTTTAAAATATTTATGAGGCAATAAAAATGTTATATTGTAGTTATATTTTGTCGCCCTTATTTTTGGTGTATCACTATACGTACTGCTACTTTTAAATAAATATCGCAACCTATATTAAAAATTACATAAATAGAAAACATTTTAGTTTCTTACATTTTGATATTGAAATTTTTAACTTCCGTTAACTCGTTAACGAAATATTGTACTTTTCAGTTTTCAGTCTTGTTATAAGGGAAGAGTATAGTTGGGCATTATTCAAATGTGCCACATATTCAACTCAAACTTAAAAGTAAAATATTTTGTCAACGAGTTGATGTTGACGGATATTAAAAATGTTAACACTAAAATGGATTTAAACTTCATTCATTAAAAAAAAGGTAATACTTATCGAGATTATGAGCCTTAGTTGATCCCTAGACTGTAAAATTTATTGAAAATTGAATTTATTCAATGCGAGTACCTACACGTTTCTATAATTTAAAAAAATAATTCTAAATTGTATAATCTTTACTATTTTTCCAATACCATTAATAATTTATGTTATAGGTATATAAATAAACATGTATATTTATTTTTTCTCTATGAAGAAATTAATATTAATTGTGTCTAAAACATATAACTGATAATTTAAAATAAAAGAGGTTGAGCATTAGTTTATTTATTTATTTACAATTCTTACGGACAATGTTCAATGTATAATATATTAATATTAATAACAATAATAATATAGGTTGTAAACAAAAAAAAACAAAAACAAAACAAATTATTTTAATATTTCACATAAATAGATTATTAATTCATTATTGCCAGGAGCCATTAAAATATTTGTTGGGTGATTCAATGTGAAATTTTGAGAAAAAATTGGAACATACAATAATTGATTATTTTATATGTTGTATTTGTTGTTTACTTAAAAATTTACCTGGTTAGTATAAATTAGTTGGCTTATTAAAGTTTATATTATTAAATTTGTAGCTAAATAAAATATAAAAATAAAATATTCTGTTAAACCTTAAAAGTAGGTACCATTATAGTTGCATCAATAAATATATCTTTTAATTGCACTTTTATTATATTTTAACGTTTTTAATATCGGTTAGGTTCGAATAAATTTGTACAATTTGTTTATCGTTTAAAATATTAAAACTAATATAAATATATCTAGTACAGAACAAAATCATAAATCATGCTTAGGTTTAAAATTAATTTTAGAAAGTAATAACTAATAAGTAAAAGAAATTTATTAGTAGTTATCTAGAATTAAATTAATTACTCAACCAATGCATTCCATTTAAATAAAAACGTTCTGAAATTAAAAACATTTTCCAACAAGATTTCTCTTGGTAAAAATATTTTATTTGAAAAATAATAAAATAACAGGTTTTTTAATAACTGAGTATTTTCTTGAATGTTGTAAAGATTTTATGATTATTACTTAATTTTGATTTTAATCTTACCTACTTTGTTTATTAGTATTTTGGTAATAAGAGTTTTTCTAACGCTTTTTTAATATTTCTTAAACATTTTTTAGTTACCTAAACCATGAGACTATTCAAAAGACGCTGCTCTGATCCAAGTCCTCAGCTCGTTAGTTTATCTCCAATCGAACAGGACCATAGAGATGTATCTCCTGGATATACAACTCCAAAAGGATGTACTACACCTGAAAATGGTTCACCAAAACCTCATAAAAAAAGTAATACACTTATGTTTATTATATTTTATTAATAATAATTATTTACAAAATGAATACAATATTTTTGTAGGTTTAGCAACATGGGGTAAAAAAGTGGGAAGAAAATGGGATCAATTAAAAAGAAGCGACTCTTCAGAAATACTTCAAGTTTCTCCAAATCGTAGAAGACAATGGTCACCTATGTCTAAAGCAAATATAAATAATCAAGATATTCAATTTCATCAAAATTACATTGATAAATTACATAATAACCAAAATAGACGTTTATCAAGAATAGAGAGTATTAAACGGATAGAAGAACCATACACGGTAGAAGAAAAAAATCAAGATTGGTTAAAGGAGAAATGTCAAAAAGGTCTTGAGGATTTATATGCCATGGAAAAACCTTCAACAATTAAAATAGTTTCTCGTCAAATACCAATACAAAGAACAAGAATATCTGTGGACATTGATGAAAGTCCACTCGAAGAGCAGTGTATTTTGGAATATCTTATTTCTAATAAAAAAAAATTAGGTTTAGAGCAAAGTGTTGATAACCTTCAAAATCTTAGTTATGAGGACCTTATTAAAGTGTTCAATAATGTTACAAATCAAGTAAATGAAAATATTAATCTTAAAAATCGTAGAAGAAGGCATACAAGTTTCGGGGAAACAATAATGATAAATAAAATTGACAACAAAAATCGTGTGGTTATTAAAGCCGATGAAAGTGGTTATGAGAGTGATTCAACGAGAAATGGTGGAGATTCGCCGAGAGGATCCATTAAATCACAATCTTCAATTGACAATGATGAATTTTCACGACGAAAAAACGTTCGTATAGGACTAAAAAGAGGTGAAGTAAAGGAACTTCAAGTTGGATCTAATCTAGAAACTTTGTCATTAATGTGTGATGAATGTAAAAAGCCTGAACAAAATATAAGTCTATATCAAAAGTTTTTATTAAAAAAAAGTAGCTGTATGGGCCTAAATGAAAGACACACCGAGATAAAAACCATACGATTTAATAAACGTTTAGGAGAAGATGTTGGAGTTAGAGTGGATTATCGAGATGCAACTTTGAGATCTCGGTCATTATTTATTACAGCATTATCAGGTCCAGCAGCTAGGTAAGGTGTGATTCATAAGCTGTCATTGTTCATTACATAAAATGTGTTTATTGATTTTTTTCAGAGATGGTAGATTATGTATTCAAGATGAAATCACTAAAATCAATGGTACTAGAGTAAAGGGCTTAAGACGACAAGAAGTAGAATCCATATTGCGCTCATCCAAATGCAATATAGAATTTGTTGTCTCTAGAGCTAAATGTCAATTAAACTCCAATCCAAAACCAGTTGTATTAATTGATAAACCACCAACAGTTCCTAAATACCCATTAAAATCAGAAGAAATTCATGAGCCCCTGTATTCCAGACAGTCATCTTTACCAGAAATTAAACTAGAGGAGAAACCGAAAATGACTGGAATGAGGAAGTTTTCTGTGCATTTAGATCAAACCCGTCACAAAAATATTCAATTACCTCGATTACCAAGACCTCGATCATTATCAATATCTTTAACAACAATAATTTTTCACAAAGGACCTGGTTTCAAGTCTTTAGGTTTCAGTATTGTTGGTGGAATTGATTCTCCTAAAGGAAGCATGGGGATATTTGTTAAAACAATTTTTCCTTCTGGTCAAGCAGCTGAATCACAGTTATTAAAAGAAGGTACCTTCTACCTGTGTACCTATGTTATAATTATATACATTTGTTCAACTTGTTTATTAAACTAACATTTTAACAGGAGATGAAATAATCAGTGTAAATGGAAAAAGCTTGGATGGTTTTAAACATTCTCAAGCCATAGCATTATTTAAAGAAGTTAAGTATGGTCAAATAATTATTCAAATTGGAAGAAGAGATCTCATTAAAAGGTAATTTGTAATAAAAGCAACAATTAACCTCCTATATTTAAATAATTAACTATACCTAATAAAATAAATTATGTGATTTTTGTATTTATTTTCAGGAGCAATAAATCTAAATCATGTGATGAATTAGACAAAGTTGTTAAAGATCACTGAAAAAATTAATTATATATTATGATTTAGTAAAATACATTCTGTGATATAAATAAATTATAATAAATAAAAATAAACTGTTATAATAAGTAATATAAACCAATCATAAACATAAATTTATTATTAAATTTATAATTATACAATAAGTAAAAATTGTGTTCATTTTTATTTAAAAAAAAAAAAAACCATAATTACCTTCAAAAACAAGGTATCTACTAACAAATGACAAAAAACAGATCTTTATTACTATTTAAATTATTTTGTTTACTAAAAAAATAACTCTCCTAAAATCTTAAAATTTTTACCAAAATCCAATATTTTAAATACATATTAAGAAAACTTTTAAACATTTTTTCGGCTAAATATAACATAACCTGGACAATTTTGATCAAAACTGTTTTAAATGTAAAATCTTTGTTTTCAATAGATTTTTAAAATAGTAGTTTAATAGAATACTCTATTTTCTATAACAATTTTTGTAATGAGGTTTGAAGTACATAAGTTGTTTAAATATACTTGTTTAAAATACTTGCAATATCATCATCTTCATTTAATTCTAATTGATCAATTATTTTCATTAATTTTGTTATGTTAATTGATTTTCCTTTATTTTTTTCTTTAACTACTGACTTTTTTCTTTCATCATATGAAATCCCGTCACAAAATATTTCATCTATTTTTTCCAAAAATGGGAACTTTGATTTAGTTGTTTCACTTAACATCAGGTTTTTAGATATCTCCAGTTTATACACAGGACTTAAACACATAGCTAAGTAAGGTGTACCGTTTTTCACCATTTCATCTACATAACTTTTTATTTTGGTATTTGTAGGTTTTTTAAGTGTGTCTATATTAAATGCTTCATGGTCCAGTGGAGGTCTTGATTCAATGAACACATACTCGATTTCCTCATCATCTACTTTAGGTGATTCTATAAGGGTACTGTCAGTCTCGTCAATAGTGATTCGATCAGTATTACTAAAGCTCCATTCTAATGGAAGTGCTGGTTTTTTGTCTTCCACTGGTGGAGGAAGAGGTGAATGGTTTTGGGAATAGTCCTTCAAATTTTGTTTTATTGTTGATATATAATTAGAGCAAACAATTAACAATATTTCTGATTCCCAGTTTTCTCTAAAAATATTTATAAATTTTAAAATAATATTTAGGCTGGTATATTATTGATAATATATGCTATATTCCATTTACTTGGGCATATAAATACTTGTTGGTAAGCTGGTTATATTACTTGCATCAATAGATTTCAAAGACGCTTTTTGTTCTTCGGGTGGTTTTTTAATGACAGGCCCCGGATAAAATGTTTGAGTAGTAAATTCAACAACTTTTCCAAGTACATTATAAACAGGAAAATCAAATTGAATTGTTTGTAAACAAACATATGTGTTTAAACTCCATACCATAAGTACCTATTAAAAATAAAAATAAATATTAATGAAAACTGTAGATATGGTTAAACAAATTTAGTAATTATTACTTCATCTTTAGAAATGCTAATCACGAGATTAAAATTTTCATAAATTCTGACATCTACAATTGATTTTTTATGCCCTTCTAGTTTTGCTAAGTACATTTTAGTTACCAATGGGTTCCAAATATAAACTATACATGCACAGCCAGTGACTAATAATTTAAGAGTTTCATTGTAATGAAAACAATGTATGCCCTATTAATTATTATCCATTATATAATATAAACAATACAAATATAATCATTATATTAATATGACATTATAAATAATACATGTTGAATATGAAATATATATGGTTCCCATTCATCTCGTAAATGTTTGATGACCAGAGATTTTTTGTAATTTTGACAACAACTTATAGTAGCTTCATCTGATTGACAATAAGTAATATATTTAATACTATCTGGATGAATTGGAACTCCAAATGTGTGTATTTTAACCCATTCTTGTTGAGATTCTAATTCCTGTGTATGATGTACCAAAACGTATATAACAAATAAAATAAAATTTAAAATCAATATGTATACTGTATTTAAGTATACTTAATCAAATTACTATTAATACTTCAAAAATTTGTAATTTTGAAGTAATTATAAAATTAGTGAAAAAATTTTGAAAATGCAAAAAATATCTTTCTATGATATTCAATCAAATCCTTTGAAAAAACGCCTTAGTCATTCATTTTTTACTTATTTGATAAATTATAATAAACTGAAATCCCATTTTATCATATAACATCTTGTTCTTCATAATATTTTAAAATTATTAACTACATATTGATACTTACTTTCCACAAGTATGTATCAACTTTATTTGTTGGATCTCGTTTAAATAATGATCGTTTGGGTTGAAGGAATTCTATATGACCTATACTGCCTTTATCGTCACCAATAAATAAAAGTGATATACTACCAGGACAGTACTCTAAACAAGTTGGTGTTGTTTTTAAACCTGAATAACATCATCAATCACAAATTAAAAAATAATTCAAGGGAATTAAGTAGTGAATAAAAATATTTTTGCTATTCACCAGTAATACAAAAAGTTGGAACGTGAACAAGACAAACTGTATCTATAAAATGAATGGAACCATCAGATACAGCAATAGTTATAAATTGAGCATCTGGCATGTACACAGAATCATTTATCCAAATATTATGTCGACGACGGGCAGTCCGTACTAGGTCATCAGGACATTGAGATAATTGTAATACATATTCTCTTAATAAGTTTAAATGACCATCGTAGATACCCACTTGTCCCAAACGAGATAAAACAGTATAGCAAAAAAATTCTTCAGTTTCTATGCTAATCACTTTTACTATGGACTCATGCTGTGGAATAAATAATTTTCTGTCACGTATTTGTTATTGAAATTAAATTATTAATTATTAGGTCCGAACTAAGTAGATAGGGATTTTATTATAATATGTTAAATATTGTAAAAAATCAGAGAATATTAGATACTGTCTGTATAAGGTATTTTAGAACAACAGCACATTTATAGAACTACTTACGGGACACTAATTATTGATTATATTATTATTATTACCTATATAATAAAATCAATGATAATTGATTGGGCATATTAGTCTACCATTATTATTACATAATACTGTCATTTACTAGCTGAGTATAACGGAAAATTGAACTACTATATATTATGGGTATTTCTATAATAAATAGGTTGGGAAATGTTATTTATAGTATAAAATAAAAATATGTATATATATATTTATATACATAAAAAAAGTTTTAATACTTAATGTACTACTTGGAAATTATGAGTAAACGATGTAGGTATCCAAGATACGTAAGATACATACTAAGAGACGTAGGTACCTAAATATCGTGAATAAAAATGTAGGTACCAAACACCTGCTATCATAATACATTATGTTGTTTTCAAATCACCATATGGCATAATATAGGAGTACCTATATTACATTATATTATACTATATCAAAATTAACCAGAATAACTTTTCTGATTAGCGCATTGGGTAGGTTATATTTTGAATTTCCGTGTAGTTTTCCTAATAATTGGGAAAAACAGGAATATTTAACAATAATGGATGATGTTAATTTCAATTTTGTTTAAGATTCGAAGTGTAACTAGGAATGTATAAGTTTTACATTAATGTTTATTATTTTGTTTTTTTTTATACTGTACACGAAATTTCTACCAGGAATCTTGCTTCAATGTACCTATCAAGTGTAGCACCTTGTTTGAAACAAAATTTTATATGGTTGGTACTTTAAGGAGGTTATTTTTTTTGATTTACCAGGTGATATCATAATAATTGGAAAAAAAATGCAAGAATAAACGGACAAATATTTACGGCATAAAGATTTCGATGATTTTACATTTTTGTGACTTACGTTTTCTACTAGAAATCTTGCTTCAGTCAAAGAATGACAAGAGACCGTTTTTGTTGAATTTTGGAACTAGTTGCTGTCTATTTTTTTATTTTCCGAGTAATTTTCATAATAATTGGAAAAAACAAAAACAACAAAAAAAAGACGAAAAATGAAAACTGAAAAATGTACGGTGTCACGAATTCATGATTCCTTTATTTCAAATTGTTTACGATATATATTTTCCAGTAGAATTATCGCTCCAATAGAAAAACCACAAAAGACATTTAATTAAATTTGTGTAGGTTAGTAAATATTTAATCTGTTTAAATCATTTAAACAATCTAAATTGTTCTCTCTTGTTAAACTATAGGCTCTTATAATTATCATTACCTATCACATTCAAATGAAAAATATTAATACACGAATGTAAAGTGATCACTTTTACCATTAAATTATGCAAAACAATATAGGCATGGATTAAGTATACTTAATCAATGATTCAAGGTAGGGAATAGTATCTAAGTACCTACCTATAATTAATTATGTATAGGTACATATTGTTTTATTACTTACTTTACAGTGTGACATTAAATGCATGGTTATATTATTTTGGTCAAAGGGTGTAGTAATCCAAGCATCTTGAAAAAAAGTTGTGTTGTATCGAATTTCATTTAACACTTGTTTCCAAAAAATAATATCTTCTTTAGTATTAAAATCCTCAACACAAACTTGTTCAAAAAAATCTTCAGCTTCTTTTATGTATAAATTATTACCTGTATGAAAAATGAACAAGTAGGTATACTTTTAATGTAGTTATGTTGTAATATACTGATATTAATATTGTGTAAAATGACTAAAATGTATGATTTATTACGACTTACACGTAATGTATTTCATCAATTATAAGACATTATTGGGACATGCTATTTATAAAGTAGGTACCTAAAAAATCTCGTTGGGCCTGTCTATAGATATTTTAAATGAGTTCACACTTTTGATTTTCAAATAGGAACCCATTAGTCTTTTAAAAAAAATTTCGAATGGAGAATAGTTGTCTAAAAATGGTGATGAACTTTAACGCCTATATTAGTTGAAACAGTTTAACTAGTTTAATCAATAATCCATTTTTAGATGATAACTTGAAACTTTCGAGGTTCATATAATTATAGTTAGGTACCTATATTACTTTTTATGGTAGATACCTTCTCAGAAACTATAGCTTACTTACCAGTTATTGAACATATAGATTCAACAAATTCTTCTTTTTTTAATGAATGTTCCTTATGATCGTTATAAAAAAAATACATTTTCAAATTCTTCAACTGTGAAACATCTAATATATTTATGAGTTTTGATTGTTTATTTAACTCGGATCCCCTATAAATAAATAATAGTCCATAGGTAATATTAATTATGTTAATTCACATAGGTAGGTAAATAGGTGACCTATATACCTAATATTGGTAAATAATTAGGTACTTACTCGCGAGAATCTAAAGAATAATCTACCGATAGCGAAGAATTAGAATTTGAAATACTGGTCATATTTAAAAATAATAATAACTGCTTATTCAATAAATTAAATATACAGTAGATACTATAGCTTCAAAGATAAGTATCTAACTAAATATTTTAAGTCTAATGTATATCAATGCCAAATACAATAACAAATGTGTTTAATCAATAATACTGAGTAGATACCTACTCAGTGGGGGTAATAACTGTAATATTATTAGGTAGATATTTATTACTACTTAACAATTACAATAAGGAATTAAATTAAAAACACAAAGTCTAGAGTCGAGTATAAATAAAAAGATATTTTAAAGATTAGAGACATATAAAATTAATTAAATTAAATTTTAAATATCAATACTTATAGGAAAAAACAGCTACCTTAGGTAGGCATAGGTAGCATAATTATGGGTAAAAACCAAAGGACACATTTTTATTTTTGTAAATATTGGGAACGGAAAAAAATAATTTTATTTATAAGATGATTTTGAGAAGAACTCACAAATAAATGCAGTTGATCAAGTAGGTTCTCTTGTTGCCATAAAAAGTGCATTTTGAAATTGAGGGTAAGTAGTTAAGTACTTTAAAAAAAATTGTACCTACTTCTCAAAATGGTCTTAACACAAACTCACAATACCATGTTGAATATTATCTGGTCCATCTATTACCTACTGTTATACTATTTATATGAATTAATATTATGTATTTATTACTAGGTAAAAAAAAAATTACATTTTTGTAATTACTTGATGGATTGATTTTCAAGATTCAAATAGAAACATGTAAATCATGTAAAATAAAATGTGTTAAAAAATTAAAGTATTTAACCATTATGGACCACAATAATTCCAGGAAATGTAAATACTTCTTTACACCCCAATGTCTATGAGTTGAATAAATTGTATTCAGATAATTAATAATACAATAGATTTTTTTTATAATAAACAAAATTTGCAAGTTATAAAAATAATATTACTTTTTCATCATAAATTATATTTATATTATATTTTAAGGAAAGAACAAAGACATACATGCATAGGTATGTGCAATAAGATTATCTATACACAAATTAGTATTAACAAGCGAAATTCTAAAAAAGTATTAAAAATAAAATAATTAACAACATATATATTGTAATTTAATAACACAATTACTTGAATATAAATTTATCTTAGTATTATTATTATATTAATATTACAAGTTAGATAATATTTGCTGAGTTTCATCGATTCAGCCACAACCAAATAACTCAAATCACAAATTTTCATTAAATACATTAAAACCAGTTTTTTTTTTAAAATAAAAAAATTGTTCATTAACATATAATAATAATCTACAAAACATTAATATGATGTTGAAGATAAAATTTTAAGAGTATAATAATATAAATATTTGTATTAAAAATAAACTAAACCAATATCAAATAATAAAAAATATAAATTATATAAAATCACAATAAGCATATTATATTTTGCAAAATAACATACATTTAAGCTGAAAAACACATATTTGGCACAAACATGAACAAAAAAGGAAACAAGAAATTAAAATTAAGTTTAATGTAATAAAAGTTAAAGATTAATGTATTAATTTAATGTGCTACTACTACATAATTAATGAGTTTCGCCAATGAGTAAATTATTAATATAATAGAAAATTAATAATTATAATGACTAGACAATTATTAAGAAGTCAATATTACACTTAGTGTTTAAAAATGCGAGGAAATATTATAAGAAACATGAATATTTTTGATAATTGTATATATTATTTGATTATTATGATTTTTCTATTATACTTTTATATGAATATAAATTAAGGAATGATCTTATTATTATCAATATATTAAATTTTGTTTTGTTAATATAAGCTATTTGGTGTTTCTTTTAAAATAATAAGTAATTTATTAATACTATAAATTATTTTTTGTCATGTATTTAATTTAATTAAGTATAAGCTAAATCAGTCATACAGTTGTTCCTAATGTACCAAATACAACTCTGGTAGATTCCGAATCTAGACTTATATCTTCCGGTGAAGCTAATTCTACTCGTACTGCTCCAGTTTGACGTGCTCGCAACATCCAGTCATCACGTTGCCAGTTATAAACATTAACATTCTGTTCTTCAGGTTCTACACTTTCAGATGTCAGAGAACTACGAGAATCTGCACTATCAAAACTACTGGCAGGAATATAATCAGTTGACAAAGGATCAGATGTACGATCTTCCAAAGCTCTAAAATAATATATAATTAAATTCATATATCTATATACATAATTTTTTTATAGGTATATAAAGTGTAATAGCACTATTTAACAAGTGTAATAACTTTTTTTGTATTGAATATTTTGAAGTTTTTTTTTACAAAAATTATATGACATTATAAATTAAATATTTTTTAGTTAAATGTTTATGTTTATGAATTCAAAATAATATATATATATAAAAAAAAATTGAAAAAGCTATTTTATAAATTTAATTTTTAGAATTATTTTTAAACAATTTCTAAGTTTTGTCAAATATGACTTTTTACCTGCTTAAATTTCAACAGGTTAATTTTATTTTTCTATCAAAAATTGTACAATTTTATATTTTTAACATATTAATTTAAGCTGCGAGTCTGATAAACCGTTATCATTTATCATTAGTAAAATTAGCAAAAAATATACAATTTTAACAAATTTTAAAAATGAATAACATAACCTAATCAATAGTTTTAAACTTTAACTTTTTTATTATTAGTAGTAAAGTAATAAAATAAAATATAAAAATTATAACAGAACTCTTGTAATTATTACAAAAAAAAACCTAAGAAAAATATGTATTAAATTTATTAAATAGTTCAGTTACATTTGTATAAATACAATTAAATGTTACAAACCGTAATATTCCAATATAATTTTCAGATTCTAAAGTAATAGGAGATTCTGAATCTCTATTATATATTATTAAAGCTATGTGAGCTGGGTGAGGAACAGGTAATGGTATACACAATTTATCTGCCATATATGGCTGTTGGGGTCGTTTCCATGGCCGAGATTTGTTCTTTTGAGATGACACAGAATTTGTTCCTAAATATGCTTTGTGTCTGCGAGTACCAGTCTTAAAACGTCCACCTAATAGCATAGTATAAGTAATGCTATTGCTAAAACAAAATGTATATTATTTTTAATGCAACTTTTTTTTTTTTTCCAACTAATACCAAGCATTTTCTAATTTTTTAAATTTGCAGTGTAGTAGCTTTGAACGAGGATTAAATGCTGAAATCTCCAAGTATGGTGACTGTATTTGTATATTCCCCCGTGATGAATATAATGGACTAGACATTTCTGAACACTGGCCATCAATATTAATATTTTGAATAGCATTAGAAAATCGGGATAAATCTACACTGTGTTCAGTCTAAACAGCATTGAAAATATTAAATTATAATATTATATTTATTAATAATATTTATTACCTCTAATTTAAATTTAGTATCTGTATCATCTAATGGTGTAAGAAAATCTAAACTAAATATATCAGTAAAAAACACAACAGCAAGAGCAGGCCAATCATTAATTCCAAGCCCTTTAGATTCCCAAAATTCTTCTTCACTAATAGATAGCTTCTGTATTACATGTTGGGGATACCAATGTTCTAACATTTTTGATGCTAAGGCAACGGTCACCTAAATATATACAATGTGTTGAAGTATTATTTATGATTATTTAAGCAATTTATATTTTACTTTAAGATCCTTTGAAGTTAGTCTAATTTTCGATTTAAGATTTGCAGACAAACCAGATTGAAGTTCACGTAATCTTCTTTCTAATTTATCTTGAAGTGCTGTCATCAAATCTTGACCTTCTTTTTCAAGCACTCGATAAGCTCCATTTTTAGCTAAATGTGCACTAAATGGTCCAAAACATACTTCAACAAAACGTGCAAAATCTTTTTGTGGCTGTTGAATTTTTTGTTCCATTAGATTTTGATATGCATTCAATTCATCAAGCTCCATTTTGGCTTCAAATGCAGCTAAAGCTTGTTCAGGATGGATTTGGAAATAATAATCTGATGCCATACCTGGACCAGCAATACGTTTAACAATAAAACTATCACATGCTGGTATTCTTCCACGTTTTTTTATCACCAAATGGTATATAATGCTATCCCAAGTTAAACGAAACCAGTATCTCAACAATGTAACTAAAAATTGTTAAGAAAAATTAAAATTAAATCATTGTAAATCAGTTATCATAATTACCAATGAATAATATAATTGTAATTATTGGACATAATATAAAAGCAATGAAACATGCTATAAGTGGTTGTAAAACACCTTGAAGAACTATATTCCATATTACTGCTTCTATTATAGCAAAATATCTGTTTTTCCATTCAGCTGGAGAGTCCAAATCATAAATTAAACCATTGAACATGTGTAATAATAATGTTACCAAAGGCATCCTACAAGTATATCTTTGTTTTATAAATATGATTAACATTTATTGACAATGCATCAAGAAAATCACCATAATGGACAAGTTAATGCCACCACCAGACTTCCAAGACTGACAGAGAGACAAATAACTGGAAAAATAATTAACATAGCCAAAGTGCCAAATATACCTTTGATTACATAGTTCCAAATACGATTTAAATGTCTAGTCATTCCTTTACCAATAAATCCTAAAAAATAACAAATATTAAAATATTCATGATTATAATTAATATATTTATATTTAATTATACCCGTATCAGGTTTTGTTTCAAAATGGGTTCGGCTTTTTGATATATGTCGCCAAAGTGAATTTAATCTAGATAGAAGTGTTGAAGTAAGTGAAGATTTTCTAGGAAATAATGTACCATTAACTTGAGATAATTCTAAATCTGGGTAAAACGATTCAGTACAGAACAAAGAACGTACGCTGACAGGACTACACCATGGTATTACTACCTGCTTATAGTAATCATAATTATTCACATATTTTTAAAGTATAAATAAATCAATAACAATTTTATCTTTTAAGGGATACTGACACCAAAGAAAAACATTGCATTCCATGTCCATGTCCAAGTACGATAGAAGTAATTTATAACTCTCCAGAATGGCCATCTCGTTGTTGTAGTGTGGGTAATTTCTTTTTCCACCAAAAATATAGCCTTGATATTTATAAAAATTATAATATAGTAGACAATACTTAAGTTTTTGTTAAAATACATACTTGACTAGGATTAGACCTAGGTGTTGTAATAGCTGTTGCTGTTGTGCTCAATACAGTTGGTATTGTTTCTGATTGACCTTGGAATGATCTTCGTACAGTCCAATTACTTGGATTCCAAATTTGTGTTAGCCAATGAAATGTTCTAGTAGGAATTTTCACAGCTTTAAGTTCTTTTGATAATACAGGTTCTCTCTAAGGTAATGCTATTATTTAATATGTAGACAATAGTGAATTGTATGTTTTTATTTTAATTAATAATTTACAGTAAATTTTGTTTTTATATATTTATATTAAGTTGTATTCCAATTTTTAATAAAATTTGTTTTCTTTTGTGAAATTGATATTCAAAATTATCAAGAATTAATTAATAATAGTATTAAAATGCATATACTTCTCGCATGAAAGCCAAATCCCTCTGTAAAAAATATATGGCTTGATGCAAGTTGTATTCTTTACAAAGAGTTAATGCTTCTTCATGAGCACTCCATTGACATTCTTGAATAAACTTTTCCTATAATATATAAACTTCAATTTACAATAATATAATATATAAAGTAATAATTTAATAACCTCAGCAATTCTTTGCTTGTCTCGCATCCAAGGTCCAATCCGTGATAAAACGGGATAAGTATATTGCATTCTTTGGGATAGTGTGTTTTTTTGTTTAATTATTTTTCTTTGTACATTTTCAACCGCCCTATAAAAATAATTTAATTTTAATATATATGTAATTTCATTTAAATTATGTTATTAATTAACCTATGCATAAGAACAATACACTGTGCTTGGTTGATTAAAAGTTTAGGAATTCCATCACCTAACATCTGAAGTTCAACATTATTAAGTATACTTTTATATACACGTTGTAAGTATTCTTTCATAACTGCTTCATTAACTGACTGAAATAAAATATAACAAATTAATAAATCATTAATTCAATTATCAATTAAAATGTTTACTTTTTCAATTTCTTCATCTGATAATTTTTGTGTTTTTAATTCATAAATAAGTTTTTCCCTAAAATGTAGAAACCAACCTCGCGTTTCACGCTCCAACAATCCCATTATCACAGGTAATGCTTTTTTCATAATGTCTCGATTAAAAAGTCTCAAATCAATTTCTTCACGCTATAATATAAATTTAAAATTTGAAATTTGCAATGATCTAATATAATTTATATTACTTTAGGCGTCAAAAATTGATAAGGAATTGGAATCTGAGGTGACATAGCTTCTTTTGATGGTTCAAATTTTTCAGTTGCTGCTCTTCGCAATTGTTTACGTACAAAACTTATAATATGCTCCAAGGCATGTTCTAGTTCTGGCTACAATTAACAAGATTATAAATAAGAAATTTGAAAATTATTTTATTATTAAAAATAAATTTAGTATAACATACTCGACAAATTAATTCTGCAACCAAGTAACGACAACGTTCCTCTCTTATTTTTTCTGGTAAATTATGTGCTTGTAAAGAGGGAACTCCAAATATAATATCTATAAATTTATAAAATGTACAATTAATTTAAAAAATAAAAATAGTTATTTTAAAATATATTAATTTATACCAATTAATTTAATGAAACCAGTTAAAATCGCCTTTATAGATTCTGCAATGCTAAAAAAATGTGAGAATAGTCGTGCTCTTGCAGTTACCAATAAAAATTGTAAAGCAAATGCTAGATCGTCTAATAATGTTTCTCGATTTCTTTCTGTTCCTTTTTGTAACCATTCTGTTAATCTCCATTTGTGTGTTTGTCCAACAAAATTAAGACTAGCTACTTCAAATTCCCTTGAAATAAAAATAATAATTGATAATACTAAATAAAGTAAATACAAATAACTTAAATATAAAAAATATGGTGCACAAAAAAAAAAAAATTAATATAAGCCATAAACCAAATGAAAACAAACAACCTAAAATTTTGTCAAAACCTTGACATACCCTAGTTTACGAATAGTGTCCAATTGTTTTGAATTTAACTTCTTTGGCTTTCCATGTATATCCTTGTCCAGACTTAATAATAATAACAAAATTGCAATATCCATTTAAAAACTGTTTTATGTATAGCTAATAATTCACTCAACTGAAAACACTAATAACCTCGGAAAGGAATAACTTTTTCCTTTTGAAAACTTAAGAAACAAATAATTCTAAAATGTCACATAATTATTTTTTTTTGTCACCCTTTTTTTAGTGGAGCATCATTTTAGTGGGAACACAGACTGTGGGGCATTGTAATAATCACCCCCAAAAATAGGGGTAACATAAATGTAAAATTGTAAATTTATAAATGATCTATAAAAGAAATTACAAAAAAAGTTAATACTTTTCCAAATAATGAGCGTCTTCAGTTGAGTGAATCACTCTGTATTTATGAAGTAAACTTACCCACGTTCCCGTAAAGATTCTAGTTGTTTGATGTTTAAATGCCTAGGTTCACCTTTAGTATTTACAGCAACTGCATCCAATTCATCAAAAGACGGTGGAACAAAAAGGTCTCGACAATTGATAGAACGGATAGATGTTATAGCTCGTCGGGCCAAGGTGCAATTTGAATCTGTACCTAAGCGAAAATTGATAATAATATCATGTATAATAATGGTCAAGATAGTAATATTTACCTGAACCATAAGTTGAATCATTTCCATTTATTTGAAATTTTGTTGTAATTGCTGTAGGCGGTAAAATAATTGGGAATGTTTTCCAATGATATAAAAATTGTTCTCCTACCTACAATAGTATAATTAAACATATTATTTAAATTAAAATATTTGTGTTACTTTGAATTAGATTGTACTTTTTTAATATTATCCACTAAATGAACTATTTCTTCAGGAGCTCCACACAGATTTACATCAAACTTTAAAGGTTCTTTCTGAAAAAAAAAGAGATCATATGTTAAAATAATTGTTTTACAATTTTAAACATACCTATTTTAATTCAAATTACTTCTGGCAATAAAGACATGTCAGGTAGTTGACAGTTTAACAGAGAAAATTCATTGGTTATCTTAATTTGTACTTTTGTACTTTATTTACATCATTTTTCATCCCAGTGTGTTGTTTTTACCTAAAAAAAAAAAATGAAAACAATACTCTTATAATTTATGGTACAAGTATTACGAGTATCATATTACAAAGATACCTTGTCGTTAAATAAAATTATAATAAAGATTGATTTCACAGAAACAAACTGCAGTATGGTAATTATATTTCCAAATGTGATATGTCTATATAGGCCAATGCAATAGTATAGGGTGGGATCTTACAAGTTAACTATTATAGGATGGGCCATATTTACACTTACCACACATGCCATTAATTGTTTAAATCAATTTTAAAAACGATCAAAGTCAACAACATGTCTGGTAAATCATTAACTCGGCAATAGTATAAACGATCGGAACAAAGCTATACGAAAAATGATTACTTAGAACTTTAAAAGTTTGTTATATTTATAATTATAAACATTTTTCTTTAGTGATAACTCTGTTGATAAAAACAAAAAAAATAAGAAAATTATAATATCGATTTAAGGTACCATGACCATGTTATTGTAGATTGTAGAATGATAGTCGATATTATTTATTTTTGTCTGATATGAATATATGATACAAATAAATAATACAATTTTAAAAATGTTAACTTTTTAAAAAAAATTGTTGTCGGATAAAATTGATTTAGATAGTAGATACCTAAATATTTTGTATTAAATGTCAGAAGAATTAAACACGAACTTAACCAGTGGTATGAAGTATTCTTTTCATGTGATATTATAATTGTAATTTTCGAAATGACTAATCTATAGAACTATAAGCTTTATAGATTCAATATTCTCCGTGTACAATGGAGTTGTCAAAAACTCGAAGAAGTGTTGGAAAGGGTAAGTACCTATTGTTTATTTTGGCTTGATACCATTTAATGATTATCCATTATTTCATATTTTAATTGTAGCAGGCAGTGTTGAAAATATTTTAGTAAATATATTGAAATAACATTTTAATTTGTAGGTATTTTAAAAAACATTTGCTATACATTTAATTTTTTTAATAGATATAATTAAATTTTATCAAGTATCTATGTTTTTAAAAAATGCATGAACACTTAAAAAATATAACTTAATATTTTAAACTTAAACAATTAATATTATTGTTTAATTGTGTCATTTACTTTTTATATCTAACCACATTATTTTAATGTAAATAAATTGAAATTTAAATTAACCTTGTTATTTCACACAGTGACCAATCAAATTAAATATTTTAATTGATTGTCAATATTAATCAATTAATTCAAATAATACAAATATTAATTGGATTTATACAATTAATTTTAGCCATTGTGATATACTTTCTAAAACAAAATACATTATATGAATTGATCATTGGCTATCAGTTAATAAATATAAATAAGATAAAATATAAAATAAATATAATATAAAATAAATTAAAACAAATTTTTATTTTTTATTGTATTAAAATTATAAACTATTATAGTTAATAGATAGTACTATAATTATTTCTTAAATATGTGTATGTATATACAGTATTCATTAGTGCAATACTAGTAACAGTATTATTTATAAATGTGAAATATTACAATTATACTGTATTTTTAAAAATATTAATGTGATATTTATTTTAGAAAAAATGTCATTTTCGGTACGTTTTAATGCAGAAGATGAAGAAGTTGAAGGGTTATATTCAACTCCTATCAAATTGCAATCAACAGGTAATTTGAATTTGCATAGAGATAAAATATAAACAATATAAATTAAACAAATTCCCATAAATCAAATTATAGTTATTACTTATTTGTTTGGAATGAAATAGTTTTTTTCAATTTTTCACATAATACATAAATTATAAATGTTTTCAAGGGGAAAAAAAATGGTAGTTATATTTATTAGAATATTTTGTTAATATTAGGGTCGACCGAAGAACAATTAAAAACACCTGACCAATCGTTAGGTAGTTCACAACATTTAGGTCTTTTTGGCTTAAAAAGATCATCTAGTTCAGATGCCGAATCTTCTCCATGTGATACAACTATCAGACGTCTTGATAGTTTTTTATCAGATATTAAAGAAGGAATATGGAGGAGTGAGAGTGGCGGTGATTTAAGCATGACGTCAAAGTAATACTAATACAAATTAATAATAAAAGAAAACATACCCATTAATTATGTATTATTAGGAAAACTGATGACTCAGGTCAAGACGATGATTCCATATCAATTATATCAAATGAAGTTGATGGAGTTGAAGAAGAAACTGAACAAATACAATATACTATTCTTGATAGAAATTTGTTTGGTATTCGTCGCAGACGTACTAAGGTAAAAGAAAAAACACAGTCAGACGATGATATAGAGACGGCAAAAGATGCTTTAGAAGACATACAACTTAAATCAAATAGTTTATCAATAATTGCACAGAATTTATTAGAAACACAATCAACAAGAACAAGAGACAAAATTAAATATACTATATTTATTTTGTTTGGAATAACAGGATGTTATTTAAGCTACAAATATATTCCACTATATTTAGTAAGTTTCAAATGTTTAAATATATATATATATATATTTAATAAGGATAATTTGTATACCTACTAATAATTGAATAACAGTAGTACAGGTATAAATTTGCTAAAATAAAATGTGTGGGTTTTTCAAAATAATCCTAAATTTTCAAGATTTTGTACGATATGTGATAATTAGTTATAAATAATGTAGTACATAGGCTGTTGAGAACTTATCTCTCTTTGCTCACTTTGATGCAAAAACATAGTGTAATATTATTTTAAATTGGAACATGATAAAGTAACCCTAAATTCCTTACATAAAATCTATAAATTAGATTTTACATGTCGAAAGAAAAAAAAATGTGCATAGTAACTTAAAATTTTTATTTTTTAATTTAGTAATTACACCATTATTATTTTCAGTGTTATATAAAATTAAATTATCAAATATTTTAAAATTAGGTAGTATAAGTTTATACATTTTTTTTTCAGAACACTTTTGTGCTTGGTAGTTTTCTTGCTTTCAAGTTTAGACATGTTTTGGAAATGTTTACCATTCAAGATTTTAATAAGAACCAGTTCCCAAAGAGTATAGACTACATTCCAGATACTGAAAATTCTATTGTACGATCATTAAAAGGATTATATGATTTAAATCCATGTGTGCTATTGTATAAAGTAATTATGAAAAATAATTAAAATGAATTTGTTTTAAAGTTAAGTAAACTGTTATCATTTAAACAGGGATGGATGAATCAATTTTTGTATGATTATCGTCCAGAAACGTATCGACTTTCACTTACAGTTTCTGTATATGTTAAACTAAAAGGATCAATACTTATTATGTCTTATCCTTATTATAAAGTACATAAAAGGTCTTTATATAATGAAACGAAACCAAAATTGTTATTTGTTAAAGAATGCATGTATAAGTTGTCTCGATGTAATATTACTCTATTGCCTCAAAACTTAGTAAATAAAAGGTATGTTATAAATATTTTTATATTAAAAACTAGAATAAATTATTATTTATTATTTTTTAATTTTCTAGAAAATGGAGTAAAAAATATCCTATTTGTATAGAACTAAATTCAGATTCATTAATCGGTGTTCGCCGTGCATCAAAATTTAAAAAATTTGTCCAAGAAAGAGATGAATGGCTATGTAAAGATTACGTTACACCATCATTACAAGCAGGTAAAAAATCTTTAATTTTTGTTTTTTAGTATTTTAGTCTGTGGATAAAAATTATCTTTCTTTACTATAGCTTTTCGACAACCAATATCATCATATAAATATTTTTTTAACTAATGGTTGTAATAATAATTAATCTGTATAAATTAATTATTAAAATTGTTTTATCAATATCTAGTTATACAACATTATTTGACTAACAATATTTATTATAGAGACTTATTATGAAGAAATGTTGGGATGTGGTACATTTGACTTGAAAGATGATTATGACTTAAAAGATGAAAGTTGCTATTTTGATAATAAATTAAATGATAGAAAAAAAACGAAATTAGATGTAAGTTTATAACCAATTAAAATTTTAAATTGATATTTATTAAAGTTTAAATAAAATATTTATTTTTTAAAGTAATTATTTTGTGAGTTAACTGTATATTTAAAATGTTTAAGTATTGATTGTGCATGAATTGCATAATTATATTAAATTTGTTTACATTGATTATTCATTAAATGTTTAATATCTACATTTTAGGTAACTCAAAAAGATCCTAAAAATGAACGCAAGATCAATGAACAAGAACCAAGTACATCTAAAATTGTTGAAAAGTTGATTGATTTTGATGAGGAAAACGAAGTTGATAGTGTATGGAAAACGGATTCTGATAAAATATATTTATTTGCTAGAAATGATCCAGAGAAGGAATTATGGTTTCACCGATTAAATTTTGCTGTTTCATTTGATATGCTGACTGTTGATGAACCAATCAATAAGAAAAAGATAAATTTTGAAGAACATGATAAATATCTCAAAGCTTATCTTGCTTACATGGCTAACCTTTATGAATTATCTACTTGTTCAGTATTGACTGATAACTTAAAAAAAAAAGAGGTTGGGTTTATTTACAGTTTATTTTATTATTTTATGAAAGTTAGTTGTGTGTGTGTAATATATATTATGTATAAGTCATGCATACCAATAAGCTATTGATATTACATTTTAATAAACAACTATTTCAGAATCCATGGCAACTTTTTCTATTATAAACAAATAAACTTTTATACACATATTTATTTTGTATACAAATCTCATATAGATTATCTCAGATTTCATTTTTTCTCACCTTTCATCTTTAGGTTATTTTAAGGAAAAAAGTAATAATCTTAAACCCCTCTCTTGATACAACATTTTTTTAAATTCTCAGTCTCTTGCCATTTCACCTATTATTTTATTAAATTTACTGACTTTTATTATATTATTTTATTTTGTTTAGTTTATTTGCGCTATTTTTTTTTTTCATATTATTTAATATTTTACTATTTTGCTCAAATATTTATTAATCAATTAATATGTGTAAACTAATTGCCATTATATGTTTTGAAGATTAGCTTTCCTACTATGTGAATTAGACTTTTATGATTTTCAATTTATGTGTTTAAATTATATTGAATTATTTTTAGATTTACTGTATTTTGATAATAAAAATAAATATGGTTTTAGAAAATAATGCCAGCTCAAATTAATGAGATTTCTGATGACCAACAATTTTTATGGTTAAATATGCTTTTGGGACGTATATGCTTTGATTGTTTACAAAATCCTAAAGTACTTGAAATGATTGTTGATAAATTTCAAAAGAAATTAAATGCTATAAGGGTAAATTATTTAAATTTAAATAAATGTTTAACATCATATTAATGTTTACTTTTTTAAACACAGTTACCAAAAGTAATGGATATGCTTGTGATTCGAAGTTTATGTTTTGGGAAAGGAGAGATTCCAATGATACGCCGAGTATCAAAACCCTGGGTTGATCATCGAGGAATATGGTTTGAACTTGAAATTGTATATCATGGAACATTTCAAGCATCAGTTGACACTAAACTTAACCTTATGAAATTAAAAAAAGAAGAAGCTCAACAGCAAAAAGAAGAAATGTTATTATTTAATTTTATTTTTATTTTTATTATTCAACATCCAAACAGGGAAATATTTTATTAAATAGTAACATATTGGGACTTAGCAGTTATGTACTGCAGTTGTTTTCAACCTGTGCCGCTGCGGCTCCCAGGGGCGCCGTGGTTTAGTATCAAGGGAGCCGCGTCTATAGTAAATATAGTAGAGTAATACAGTAAAGTTATTTGCATACATTTTTATATTATCATTATTCATAAGGGAGCCGCTAATTTGGATTTCAAAATCAAGAGTCCATGGACCCAATAGGTTGAAAACTACTGATATACAGGTTATCCTACAATGATTTATAAATTTAAGATAACGTTTGTTCTATTTAATATTTTTAATGTATTTTTTTCTAAAATAACTATTATTTCTCTGTGTTGCAGTTAATATATTATAATTTTCTTTTTTAGTTTGGGGAACTTAAAAAAAAAATTTTAATTTTACTATTAATTTTTTTAAAAAATTCCAAATAGCCATTTTATAAAATTTGAAACAATTATTTAGCACATGAATTTATTTTCCATGAATATATTATTATACGATAATAATAAATTGGTATTAATTAAATATTTTAATAGCTAATAAACCACAATAATTGACAATTGCAAAAAATGTTAGAAAATAAAAGATCATAACAAAAGTTTCAACCACCAAAAATAATCTAAACAAATTAAAATTAAATTTTAAATTTTAATTTAAATTCTCTAGGCTAAAAAAAATATTTAATATATTAACTGTAGTGCAGAAGTATACATTTTATTAAAAAAAATATCCAACAGAACAAAAGTTATTTTAAGTGTCAGATCATTGTGGGAAACTCTGTATATCTTAGTGAAATGTATATAAATATATCTCATTAAGATGTACCAAATCAAATTAAAAAGTATCAATTTTGTCAGAATTATTATTATTTTTACAATAAAATAAATAAGCAGTGTTAAAATCCTATTTCCCTTTCCTAATCTTAAAAGAAGAATCTCGTATTATATATTAACTTATATTATAATTGTAGAAGAAGAGCTGTGTATGATTCTAACCAAGAAGATAGTGGTGAAACATCAAATGATGAAGGTCAATCACGGGAGGATGTTAATTTTGCTGAAAGATTATTTGAACAACAGTCATTAAATGAACCTCCACCGCCTCAAGGAAGTCGCATTACTAGGTTTATGGAAAATTGCTCTTCTGGTTTTCTTGAATTGAAATTTGTGAGAAAAGTTTTTGAAAATGTTGCCAAGAAGGATTTGACTCTTGTAATCAATGTTAAGCAATTAGTTGGGACACTTATTGTCAATTTGCCTCCACCACCAACTAATCGTGTTTGGTAAACACCTATTATTTTAATAAGACAATTTGATACTATAGTATAATGTCATGTATAGATAGGTACCTGTACCTATCTTTTTACCCTTTTTATACCTTTTATTTTCGACTAGTAATGGATTAATTATTTGGTAAAATATATACTTTTATCTATTAAAATACCATTGTCGCACTATACCACAACAGATAGGTCAATGAGCTTTATTTATTTTTACTAAAATGCACTGTTCTTAAAATCTGTTATTTGGGGGCAATGAGATATAGTAAATTTGTATTATTAAAGTACATGTATGGTGTCACACATTGTTTATTTTCATAGTTTTTGTATCTACTCATTAGTAAACCATTTGTTTTAATGTCAAGGGTTTTTGCCTAACTGTAGGTATTTGTTAATATACATATCTATATCATAGAATGTATGTATGTATTTCTATGTATCATATTTGATACATAGAAACATAGATACATGTTTTTTTTATTAGTAATTGTACACATATTTCTTGTAACCTTATGCACTAATGCCTTATATTTCATTTTAATTTAGCTCTGTAAATTAATTTATTAGGAAATTTATAAATATAACTAAATAATATTATTTTCTTTCTTTAGGGTGGCTTTCAAAGGGAGTCCACAAATTAATTTTGAAGCTAAGCCAAAAGTAAATGATACTAATGTTCCACTTATGGATGTGCTTACTAAAGCTTTACATAACATATTAATCAAAGAATTTGAAGTATATTTATCAATTATAATTATTAAATTATAAAATATTATGTACTTATGCAATTTGTATATGTACTTTGTTTTTGCAGAAAGTGATTGTTCTACCAAATATGGTAGATTTTTCTATACCAATGATGAGTAGTGAATAAATTCTTTTATATTAGAGCTTCGCACAAAAAGGGTATAAATTAGAAAAAAAATAAAAATGTAATTTTAAGTTTTTATAAAAATGTGCAAATTAACATTTGTTTGTTACCATTCAATAATTAAAGTAAAAATTAAAAATACGACTGTGATAATGATTATTATTTAAGTATGTCTAATTGTTTCATTGTGTACTATGTTTTCTTTTAGTCCGTAACAACTTACATTATTTTAATCATAATATAATGTTTTACGGTAGTAGTATCTTAGTAGTTTATTTTTATTGTATGATTTAAAGTAGGTTGATTAGTAAATACATATTAAAAAAAATCCTAAATTTTAAAGGCTGCAATCTAATCGAATTACTTATTATTTTTTTGTATACTATATCTATTTTTAAATCTTGTATTTTATTATATATATATTTTTTTTATGTATATTTAATGAGGTTGTTAACAGATAATACTTATTTACACGTTATCATTTTCCAGTTTTGTATGTGTTTATTTTTTGGTGGATACATTCATTCATTCATTTTTGAACACTATAATATTTATATGCAATGTTTTTAAATTTATTAAATAATTAATTATTTATATTTTAAGTAAATCAAAAGTATTTTATAATATTAGTGAAATATAACTATTTATATAACTAATTATAACTATTCCATACATAAAAATAATCTTTATTAATAAATACAATTTTTTAATTATAATTTATTTATTCAAAAAATTATTTTATTCTATTGAGGAAATTTCATTTTTCAGTTTAATCATGTTATTAGTTGATTAATATTATGCTGTTCAATATGAATGCCAACAATTTGTTATGAATGATTATTAATATTATTATGAGACATGATTTTATAAAAAAAAAACTAATAAAGTATAAATATATATTTATTTCCATGGCTATAATTAACACATAGTACATGTACATTTGTTCAATAGTTATTACTTATTACTAACAAATATCATTATAAACACATTATAAAAATATAACAAGAATACGCACACATGTATATTCTATCTCACTCAGTTCTACTTGGGTGACAAGGGTAAACATTTGTTGAGCAGAACTTTGGTTTTATAGTAAAAGCACCAATAATAAAATTAAAAGTGGATATTTCAGAGAACAAGTAGGTTTTTTTTAAATAAAAGTACAGTCATTTGAAGATGCTAAAATATTCGTTATTTATTAATGAAGTATTGAGTTATATTTGAAATAATTGGGGGGGAAACACATATTTTTGACTTCTGAAATATTGTCACTCATTTAATTTTATAATAATAGATGCTCTTACTCTAAAACCAAAATAATTAGGCAAATTTTACTTAATCCATAAAAAAAAAACGTTTTTTTTTTTTTGTGTTGCCTATTAGATTACCTTGGACAGCATATATGGGTATGGCGTCCTTTTAGTATTGAATATAAACTATAATATTCAAAATTTGTATAAAATAAAATTTGATCACAAATTGTAACCTCTGGCAGATTGCAGTCTACTATTGTGTTTGAGCAGAAACATAAAACTCTTTTTGATTCCACCAACAGTCTTTTTTTTACCCAGTGCTATGAGACCCTGTTTGGCTTTAACCCTCCAACAGTAATACCTCCATAAAACAAAAATAGCCACCACAGACAATACAACTGTGATAATTGTTAATGGTAGAAATAAACCAGTGAAAAATCCATTAATTGCTAATGTTTCGTTAGATGTTTTTGTATTGATCACTAACGATTGTAACCATTCATATTCATTTTCATCTTTATGAGAAGGATCACTTTTTAATTTTTGTGTTTTAAAATTTTCACTATAAAAAATTATACTATTAATAAAATATAAATATAAAAGTAAAAAAAAACTAACCTATTTGATGATATATTTAAAACTATGGTCTTGGCCAAATTAATAGCAATGCATGAAACAATAGGTAATTGTATAATGCCTAAATCACTTTTGCCAATAACTTTAGAAAATCTAAACCAAAAATAACAAATTATTATTTAATACAATACAAATAATTATAAAATCAAACTTGTATAGTTGATTGGGTTCAAGACGTTTGGTTAAATTATTGGTCATATTCTTATTGATTTTTACATTATCATCGAGGAAAACTTGTGGTAATTTATCAGTAGATATATACTCCATAATAGCATCCAACATCCAATAACAATCTATAATTATAAATCATAATAATATTAATGATGATCATTTTTGTTTTTAATTGAACTAAAATACCTATTTCTAAATGATTATTGTCAAGACAATTTGAATCACCATACAAGACAATATGCCCAGAGGATTTATAAAATCCTAAAATTGGTACATTAACTTCTGGTCCATTTTTATCACCACCAACAATTTCTTCACCTATGATAATAATATAATTTAATTATAAAATAATAAATATTTACAATTATAGATTTCAATACACTAAAAATACAAATTTATTATTTACCTTGATTTTTTAATGTTTTAGCAACAACAGTTCCATCATTCGGAAATGATGTTATATGACTACCAGAAGAGTAATGTACTTTTCTATCCCCAATTTCAAATTCTCCATAATATACATTAGAGCCTAAAGATATATTATACGGCGCTAACAAATCATTTAAAGCTGGAATGTTTGATCCACCTGTTACTGGCGTCCACCATTGCTTCGTATTCTCATCAAAAAATTTGATCTGAAAATAAAAATATAAAATCAATAAAATATAATATAATCTATTTTTCTAAAAATTTCATTCAAATGTATAACAATTTATTATTTGAAATAGATCATTAAAATATTTTTAAAAAGTTCAAATTAAACAAAAAACAAACTAGCTTTAATAATAAAAATATTGTCTTGAGCTGAATTATTAATGAACAACATTACCAATAGTTTAAGATTTACAGTTTGATATTACTGTTTTGATCTTAACATTATAATACCTTTTCCATCACAGAAACATTATACCAATCTGCAAAAATGATAACTGATAAATTGTAATTTGTAATATCATTTTGAATTTTTTTAATTTCTTCGGTAAAGAATTCTTCTTCAGGATCTATAACTAATAACGCTCCGTAGTTGGTTGCAGTAAAACATGTATATGGTTCACCCAATACTTCTAAATAGTAACCAGAACTACGTAAATGTTGATATAATCCCTAAAATAATATTGAAATAGATTGCAACATTGTTCAAATAATACAAATATTTTAAATTATTATATATGATACTTGCCTTAAAATTAGTATGTATATGATCTGCATTCCAATCTAAAGGATCGTTTTTTACGTTCAAATTATCTCTAGGAAAATATCCTGGTGGATATCTTAAATTATGAAACTGATCCCAAAGAATTCGTCTCATTTTTGGAGGTGCTGGTATAATAGCAGCGCGTAAAGGCAAATCGACAGTATAGGTAATGCCTACAGATTCAACAGTAAGTGCAATGTGTCCAGCAACAGTGCCGCTCCAATCTTCAGGAGCAGCTTGCGACACAGACAATGCTACAGCCATCCAACCCGACCAAGGCCACAGTGTCTGAGAATAACGTATAGTTACATCTAAATAATTTCCATTATCAAATGCATATGGATGCCAAATAGGAACGTCAACAACTTTTCCAAACACTGCCAATCCATTGAGTACAGTGACATTTATAATAATCGGTATACCAGTATAGTATAGTGGTTGAGTGCAGTAGGGCCACATATATTGACATTCAGTTAAATCTACATAACTAACAAATAGATCTATGAATCATAAATAAATAGGAAAATTTTTTAAATTAAAAATCACAAATTATCGGTGTTACTAAATAAGAAAAAATAATTCTTAAATTTCAAAACATTTTCTGATAAATAATTATTAATTTTAAGAACAGAAAAATACTGAGATTAAAAAAATTTAAAAATATTAACATGCCCATTATTGAATTATAAAATATTATACACTTTTTTCTTTTATGTATATTATGATATAATTTTTATTTACTATTTCAGTGTATGTTGGAAATTGTAAAAAACTATTTTAATTATGCACTATATTAAACAAATGAAAACTTTTTACAATGTTTTTTAAAAAATTGTTTAATGAAAATAATTTGTTTAAATTAATTGACATAACTTAATTATAATAAAACTAAAAATTCAAATTTGAATAAAAAAAAGTTAAGATTATTTAACCTAATGAATTATGGTCTTTGATTATAAGCATTATAATGTGCTTATAACATTATAAGCACACTTGTATAAGAAACTTTGATAGAATATCTATTTGAATAAATGATTATTATTCTTTTTACAATTCAAATTATTAATTTTTATCACTTGGGTTTTCTATTATTTTTAATATTGTAAATAATTATCTAAAATAACACAAATAATAATTTTATACTAATTTCAATAAAGGTAAATGTGACAAACTTATATAATTATACTGTCTCCATCTATTTAATGGGTAATATTACTATATTACCCCTAACATATATTAAATTAAAAACCTTGACAAATTATAAAGAGAATATTTTTTTTTTGTATAATTTTGCTACATTGCTTGTTTTATATAATAGGTTTAGTGTAAAAATAATATAATGTCATTAATGACAAGGGGAAATCTTTAAATTTTAAACTCCAATGCAATGACATTATTTGTCATGTGGATGGATTAAATATGCATTTATAAATACAATTTATATTAGTTATTAATATATTATAATATTGTAAGGGTGCTCATTTTTTAAAACTTCAAACTGACATATTTATTTCATAAATATGATGTCATACAATTTTTAGCTTTTGCAGTTTGGCTAACATAAACTTAATTTGTTTTACTTTTTTATGTAGTAATTTTTTTAAATTTTTTTATTTTCATTTGGTATGCTTATCATATAAAATAATATATGAAAATATTGATAGTTCAGTATGCTTTCCATTTTTTTTATATTAAATTCAGATATTCTTTTTCTTTTTAAATGTATTAAAAATATATACATCTACCTAGGACTGAAACTGACTTGTGGTATGTAAGTAGACAAAACCTTATAAGCTTGTAAGAGGTCTAGTTTTCCATGTCCTTGTTCAAACATGTTGATACCTGGTAATCTTTGAGAGCTGGCTAAAAGAGCTTGTTTCATACTTGCAGGATTGACTACTTTACCTTGGGCCAAAATACCACTAAACATATTATTATAACGTTATTCATATTCTCTTTTTACATGGGTAAGTTTATTTTATTCTACCTAATTAACAGCGTAACAGCCCCAGCTACAACAGGTGAAGCCACACTAGTGCCAGAGAGAGTTCTACACCCTCCGCTCACACTTGATCCGTGCACATCCGTACCATAACTAACTATATCAGGTTTTAGGCGGCCATATCTAAAAAAAAAAAAGTGAAATTTGATTTGACTAATAGAATAACTCCTATGAAAACATACCCCTGTGGTAATTCCCAAGTAGTCATTCCTCGTGATGAAAATTTAGCTATATGATCATCAAAACTTATCCCACCCACTCCAATAACATCCATTTGATCAGCAGGATTATTTAAAGTACTTCAAAATAATAATAATTAACAAAAATCTTGGATAGCATTTATATGAATATAAAATAGATAATTAAAATCTCACCCATACAAAGGTCCATCATTACCAATGGCTGAGATCATAATAACCCCATTAGCAGTTAGTTCCCAAACCTTGTCTACAAATGGTTGGTCCATAAAATCGGGTCCACCAATACTCAAATTAAGAACATGGATTTTTCTCATAATAGCATAATTAAATGCGTCCAAAAACCATGATGTATATGAAACCTACATAAGGTTAGTATAATTCAACATATTATTGTTATCCCAATTAAATATTTAACTCTCACTTGATTATTAGTGAATACCCTGAAAATATGTAAATCAGAATCAGGGGCAAACCCAAAACATTCACGATTTGATGCAATAAGTCCCGCTACAAAAGTTCCATGCCCAAGACCATCTTCTAAATCTCCATCTCCTGTCCAATCAGTTCTTTCGGCTACTCTTTTGAAATGTGGATGAGACGTACTCAAACCCGTGTCAAAAATTGCTACCTTCACTCCCTTGCCTAAAGTTATATTGATGACATTCAATAATAAAGTAATAATTTGGCTCAGTAAAAGTTTTAGTTCACTACCTGTAATGCCTAAACGCCACAATACATCAGCTTTGAGGACTTTAGTAATTTGAAAAGGAACAGAACGGAGTATATGCCGAGTTTTATAACGTTTGTTTAATTTTTGCCATAATTTTACATCCTGAAAAAATAATGATTACATAAACAATAGTGAATCCAAACAAATGTCAACAAATTAAATTATACAATATTAACATTAAATATACGTAAATAATTACTTGGCCAAGGCTTCTACGTAAGAGTACTTTAATTTCAGTTTTATTAGAGTATTCATTTAAATATCTTTGTACTACTCGCTGCGGGGTTATTTTTTTAATTAGTGGATGGCCTGACAGTGCATTTAAGGCTTTTAAAGAATAAAATTCATCAACCTAAAAATTATATGTTATATAATATTTTAAAGAAGTGTAAATCATTTTTTTCAAAGGTAGGCAAAACATTTTCTTTCTTTTTTAAATGTACTTATAAATTTAGAGTGAATAATGAAATATTTTTATTTACAAATAAAACATCGAAGTCACTCGGATATTTGCTAGCGGCATTTTTTCTATCTAAAATTTTCCAATTTCCAACACCTAAATTTTTCAGAGCCGCCGATATATAATTGTATCGTGTTTCATTTAAATAATATCCGTTGAAAGTGACAATATATTCTAAAAAAACCAAAAAAAAATGTATACACAAAGGAGTAGGGTAAATTTACATAATAAACCTTAGGTAACCTAGGTACCTATTATTATTTAATATTAAACTATATAAGAATATAATATGATAGGTATCCAATTACAATAATATTGTTATTACTATTATTATGCAAGCGTAGAGTTACAATATATTAAGCACATAATATTATATAGATAACATAAAATCAATACATGTAGAATAATTAATAAATTGCAGTCGATGAATTCTGTGACCGTAGAATATGTCCGATTCTCGGTCGGTTTCAAATATAACAACCAAGAATATCAAACATATCTTACGGACCGACAGATATACGTTTTCTGATGATGATCCGGAACAGAAGTCACGTCTGTTTTTTTATGATTATAAAAATGTTACCTTGGTCGACGGCATGCGAATCGAATACGGATTCACAGTAGGCGAACCGCAGTAAACCGATCGCGAGAATCAACTGTATTGTGCGTAACATTAGCATAATGCATTTCGGCAATACGTCGAGTGATTGTCGGCGAAAAGAACGGTTTTTTTTTATTTTCAAAATGTTGCCTGCTGTTGTATCACGTACGCTCGCCGGCCATGATGTGCACCGGTACAGTAAGCGGTGAGCAACGAAAACTAAAATGACAGTGGAAAATTAATAGAAATGTAAAAAAAAAAAAAGAGGGTGTATGTACGTAATCTGGTGGACGATGAGTGGTGACTGCAGCAGTCAGTAGCGGGCCGCTGGTGGCGAATGAATGACGCTCAGAGCAAAATGCGATGACAACGACGAGACTCCAAGAGGGTTTGTGGAAGACTGAGCTAGGCGTAATGGAATTATTGGAATTAAAAGCGGGTGCGCGCCATGTACATAATGACGACCGAGCCGAACGCGAATAATCATCGCGTGGAGCGCGCACCCCGCTTCGATCAATACGCTCGACGTCGGCCAATTCGGTGGCGGCGGCGGCAGCGGCGGCGGCGCGGCGCCCACCATATAGACGGCACTTCTGGGAGGCGCGGTGGGGGCACAGAGTAGGCGGCAGTGTAGTGGGGAATCGGTGGCGTCGCTGCCGCGGACTGTCATGAGAAGGGATGGACAGAGAAAAGGGGTCCTGGCGGCCGGTTTGGCGTCGGTCGCTCCGGCGTCAGTGGGGAGAGACACTTTTGGGGCGCCGAGAAGATAAGGCCGGCGGTGGTGGTGGGAGTGGCGGATGCTGCGTGACGACGGGATTTCAGACTTTCAGTCGTCACGTTGGCGCCAGACTGGCCGGGCCCAGTGTGGATCAATCGCTGCCGTCGGCACCCGGCAGTGTTACCAGTTGTTTTTTTTTCTTATATTACAATGAAAAATATTATTACCCATGGATGATATTCTATTTTACAAGCCACGAGAATAATAATACATTACGAATATTATTACGATAAAATATCATTTTTTAGCCTACAATATTATCGTATTCCGGCAGATTTTTTCTGCGGATACGCACCCAAGAGATTGTGAAAACAAAAGGGGCTACGGGACTTTGATCCCCTCAAATTTTGGTTTAATAATGATTGAGTACAGGCTTTCCTATAGGTCTCTTTTTATTGAAATTATTTATTTGTTTTAATACAAATATCTAAGGAACCACTAGGTACAGTAAGAAAAAAAAAACTTGGGTACGCCCTTACTTTTCGTAAACCTGGTATAGGTAGGTATGTGTCTCAAAATGATAATTTTCCAATATTATAATATTACAATACCACTCCTCTTTCGGCTTTTACGCCAAAGTGGCATGACATTCGAGTATCATTACACGATTATTATTTTTTTTTTATTTAAAGTGCTTGCTGGAATACACTGACATTATTCGTCACACACGCCTACTTGAATAGAATACACCGAAGTATAAGTATTTAAATCGATAATAATAGGTATTCTTAATTTTATTATAACTTTTCACGGGTATTATAATAAAGATATTGGTTATATTAACAAAAACACTAACTATGTATTTGTAAGATTATGAGAGTAGGCGTATTTTTATCAGAAGTTTTTGGTTAGTAAAAATGCTTAGATTTTGTCATGCCGTACTTTAAAAAATACGGATTTTTCGTCCGGCGGTAGGTACCTATATTTTATTTGAACAATTTGTTAAGATTTTATTCTTGATGTTTTTTTTTAAAAGTTGAAAAACTAAATGACGATAGATTAGTCTTATTTTAATTGATTTCTGGATGGAAAAAAACATGTATCTAGAATCGTTTTTCGATTGTAGCGGTGGTTTATTGTACTCGGTGCGGGATTAAATAATATATCACCTAAAGCAGAATGCAATTTGCCACTCCTAAAATGTTCATACTTTTTGTTTTTAACCAACGAAATGCTTCATAAAGAAATGTCAATATAAAAATGTCATGTATATTATTATTTTTTTTCTGTGGACAACTTTTCTACCATGAAATTTGCTCAGATTTTCAAGTCTAGCGTTTTTTCTGAAAGAAAATCTGACTGGGGTGGTACTTTAAGAAAGTAATTTTTTGATTTTCCTAGAGGTTTTTATAATAAATTGGAAAAAACTGAAATATTTACAAAATGTATTTTAAGATTACAATTATATATTAAGCGTGATCATCCCATTTTTTTAGTTAAACTTTATTAATTATATTCAAATTCTGATTTTTGGATTTTTTTAAGTGTGATTAAAGCCGATATTTTCAAATACTTAGATTTTTCACAACTGTGGCGATACCAGCTTTGGTGTTTGAAATGAGATCATATATTAAAAGTACCATATTTAGATGAAGTATTACTTTAAATAAATTTTGGTGTCAACATTTTTGATTTCCGCCAACCCGTTAACGAGATAATTCACTTTTAAATGTATATAGGAGGAGAATAGTGGACCACTAATAAAAGTATAAACGCCGTACGCCGTGTCGCCACACAAATGATAGTCCACTACTTTCACTCAGCCATTTGTCTAAACTTAAAAGTGAAATATTTTGTTAACGGAAATTAAAAATGTTAACACCAAAATGTATTTAAAGTAATACTTCATCTAAATATGGAACTTTTAATATAGGTTACCATTTTAAAATCAAAAGTTGGCAGTCGTTTAACTCCCAAAAATAAGGGTGACAAAAAATAATGGTAGATAATGTAAAATTTTAAATCTTTTAGATTTTTTTTTATTTCAAAAAGATACGGATATACACCGTACGATTAATCTTTGCTAACGAAAAATGATTTTAAGCGAAGTTCAGTTGATATTTTTGTTTTGTCAACAATATAATATTATATACTTATAAGTTCTTTCAGTGTAGTTATATGACATATATATCACACAACTACATAATATGCATTATATATTTTCTTTAATAATATTTAAAGCAAATAAATATATAAATAAAAAATGTATGTATAAAAATAAAATTAATTAATTAATCAATGCGTCGGCTGAAGTATTGAGAAGTGTATTTCGGTTTCAAATTAAAAATTTATCATCAGATATATATATCACAGTCAAAATATAAAACGCGACTTAATATAAACAATTAAATGAAAGAATACATAGAAAAAAAAATTATACCAATTGGTCGTTTTACAAAGAATATAGAAATAATTTATTTTAATAGGAGAGATTATTTAAAATTAGTTATTATTAGACATAGATATGTTAAGAAATATAAATTATTTGGTTATTATTTACTATCTAAAATGTATTGATTTAAGATAATATTTTTAAAATCGGTTTGAACATTTAAAATATTATTAAATTTTCTTAATTTTATTGTATATGTGTAATTCTTCTAAAACTAAATTAATGTAAATTAATTTTAATTAATTAATGCTATTTTAGGTATTTAATATTTCTAAATCCGTATTAATATCGAAAATTATAAAAGAGTTATTTTCTAAAACATGTTTAGCGAAATTTGAATTGGGGGCAGTACGAAACTTACGAAATGTAGGTATGTTAAAAAAAAAAATATATATTACGGCATTTTTATATGTCATATTATATTTTGTTAACAAAGCATCACTATCAACTGAATTTCACTCAGAATCGTTTTTCTCGTAAGCAATGGTTTATCGTTAAAAAAGATGTACAATAAATTCCCTTCTGTATTCTACCCATTCAACTTTCCACTAATAACAGTGGCCGTCTCAATAACCGTCTCCTATGACAACTTCTTTAAACATGCATTTTTTTTCATAAACACTTACATCACGTCCGGCCCAAACTTTAAGCGGCCTACCGAGATTTTCTTGGTAGCTCGCCTAACTGATCCGGCCGGTGGGTGGGATTTTAGATTCTGAGTGTAAGCTATTGGTTTTACTAAGATGTTTATTATTTTCTTTCTTTGCTCTAGTCTGTGGACACGTTTTTTCCAAGTAAACTTCCTCAGATTTTTAAGTGTAGCATTCTTTATGAAAGCTCAAGTTGTCTAGATTATACTTTAAAAAAGTCTTTCAGTTCTTTTTTTTATTCAATTGTATTTCTTAAGTTATTTAAATAGAAAAGGAGACTTATAATATATAGACTAGAATCTAAGTATCTAAGGTACTTATATTATATTTTCACTACGCGCGTTCAGAATCTGAATGACAATCAGAGACGTTAAACATTTTGACAGTAGGCTGGTTATAAGTATAATTTGTGTGTACTCATTTTTTTTTCCCAGTATAAATTTATATTTATATTTATTTAGTTGTGTTATTATTATAGTAAATTTAATTATTTTATTTTCAATTTAGCAAACTCGTCAATAATAATCGTTGTATATGATCTTGAATTAACTCTGAATTTAACTCTCTTTAGATGCACTCAATACGCGGTTAATAAGATATTATATTTATTTTTTTCGTTTTAAGTCATGATGTCAAAAAAAAAAAATAATAAAATAAAACACTAATTTAGTAATTTCTAATTAATGGTATAATAGTTCAAAAAAATGAAGGTAGGCCTGGGCCTATCTATTGGACTATGCGTCTAGTGGCATTATTTAAAAGAAAATATAAATAAGCACATATGTATCTATAATGTATTTAAAAATTAAAAATCAATTAAATTTATATTTTAGTGTGAAATGATGCAATGATGTGGAGAGGATTGAGCAGAAAATTAGAAATCCTTCGTCCTGATGAAATTGTTTTCTGGACTTGTCACTAATGACATTGATGTCTTATAGATATACTATACATATTACATATACGTCTCTCTCAAAAGCAGATTTATGTTTCAATTGAACAATCAACAGTAAAAATAAACCTCACAGTAATAATTCGTATTATTTTACAGTTTGGCGTACTCAGGATTTTATATATCTGTGAGTCAGCAAAGCTCACGAGAGAGAGAGGCTATCTGTGTAGGAAATAAACCAAAGCCGTCGCTTTGCTCGCAATTAACTTCATTTATTTTTATATTTTTCTACTAATTTATATAAAAACTTCATCAATTTTACAAACTTATATAATAAAAGTTGATATTAAGAATTTGTATTAATTGCATTTTAATAAATTGTTAGTCAATTGATGGATATACACCACATATGTATTATGGAGATTTGAGAGGGACTGTGTAGAATTTAAAAATTATTATTATTTTAGGTACATATATTTTTTCAGATAAAATTGTATTTATGTCAAAATAGGGGGTTACATAATAATACAAAATTTGAGTCAGTTGATCTCCCAAACCTCACTTGTGTCCGTCTCTGTTCTGCTGAATATACTTGCAATATCAGTAAACAAATAAATAAATAAATTTCCTCCATAATGGCCCAAACAAATTTTTAATTTATACAGATAATTAAAAAAAAAATTAATAACTGATGCGAAAAATGATTATCACCATCCCCCCCTGACACTGACGCCACGAACTTTTCTACCGCAAATAATTATATCCACTCGCCCGTTAAGTAACTATATAGAAGCAGTTACTTCGAAAAACATTTTTTAATGACACCATTGCTCTAATCTATCTCTGTATGGAAGTTAGGAAGAGGGTACACACAAATTTGAACATTTTCAAATTTAAGAGAATAGTTTTAATAATTCAAACTCTACTAATATTTTTGGAATATTTACAGCGTACGTTCGAAATAATTATAATATAGAAAATGTATCGTGTTTAAATCGATGTTTTAATAATTATTATAAAAAATATTTTATTTATGCTTACATAATAATAATAATTATTATTATAATAAGTTTTAAAAATGAGTGCTCTTTACAGCTCTTTCACGTTTTTATTGCGTAAGTTAAAATTATTATTTCTAAAAAACCGTAAACTTAAAAATTCAGTATGGGATACACGCGTCATGGGTACCTTCCTAATTAATAATTATTTACGTCTATGATTCACATATTCTCATATTATATATTTACATAAACATACCTAACATACAAATTTCAAACGGAAGGGTTCGGAATCGTCATCGTCTCGACCCCTCAGAAACAGCATAGCTTGCTTATTAAAAAAGTTTTTCAAAATGTTTTAAAATTATAAATTGAGATGTTTAACCTAGAACTCTTATAGGTAGCCATGTATTTTATCAATAGGTACCATTAGGCATGTAGTCAAAGAGGGTCCATGGACTCTGGACTTCTCCCTCCCCCCCAAAAAATGTAAACTTCTCACCAATATATCAGATTATTAGTAATTAGTGATAAATTTTATGTTTAGATTCCACCTCCCAGAAAAAAACAAAAAAAATTCTGGCTTTAAGTGCCTGGGGAAACCATAATTTATAATCCTACTTATTACTTATCTTCGATTTAATACATAGGTATTAATGTTTTTAACTTGCATTTTATTCTACACAATCACCTTAATTCACAATAGTTTCTAACACTATAAGTCTATATTTCAGATAATCTTCCTCATTGTCTCTTCGGATCCAACTAAATTGTTCACGCGATTAAATTTTTGAGGAAAACGTTAAAATTAAAAACTAGGTATAGTATAGTCATTAAACAAAAAAAAATAAGTTAACATTTTTTCGAAAAAAAAATGTGAAGGTAGGGTGTGTATTTTATATTTTACCTATTATAATATATTTTATTTCCTGCCTTTAAATAGGTACCTATATCTATGAAAAATAGACATAGTTACCTGTAGGTATGTTATTATTTTTCCATATTTGCTTACATGTATATTAGTAGGATATTAGATTATTTTTTTTTTGTGCACCTACCTACAAATTGTAAATTTGTATTATTTATTATTAGACGTTTATTATCCAGCATTTATTATTTAGATAGGATACCTAATATCTATTATACCTATAATTATAATCATATAATTATTTAAATAGTTAAATCAACTGAAATAAAATTAGGCTAAAAACAATAATTTGTTTAGAAGTTATATGAGAATAAAAGACAATACTTTTGTAAGCTTCCCAGACCATTTCGTTAAGCCCACACAATTCCAAAAATCAATACATGTTCAAAAAGCCATAATAAACTTACCCTTTTGTATCTTCAACGACATCCTGGCGCCAGCCGTGAAACAATCGATCGAGTGTCAAAGAGAATATAAGTAGTAAATATCATAGAAGGAAAAATATAATCACTTAACCTAAAATATATTTTTATCATTGAAAACATAAAATAATAATAATAGATAGTAGTTGAGCTGAATTTGAATTTGTATTCTGCATTGTACGAATACAATTTATTTAAATTTATCGTTTTTGTATACATTTTAAATATGGTCGAAGCTCATAGCATTAATGCGGAACACAAAGACTTAATACACGATGTTGCATTTGATTATTACGGAGAAAGAATGGCAACATGTTCAACAGACCAGTTTGTTAAGGTAAATATATGGATTAATATGAATATTAATTAATTTAACAATTGTGTACTTACTTGACTCCTTATAATATTTTGATTTATAGGTTTGGGACCAAGATGAACAAGGAACTTGGAATTTGTCTGCTAGCTGGAAAGCACACTGTGGGTCAGTTTGGAAAGTGACTTGGGCACATCCAGAATTTGGTCAAATATTGGCGACATGTTCGTTTGATCGTACTGCGGCTATTTGGGAAGAAATAAGTAATTATTATAGCATTATATATTATGAAATATATTGCAGTAAATACCTGGAATTATTTAGAATGAAAATTGAATAAAACACATGTGTTTATACATAGGTTTTATTGTTATATTCTGGATTAGGGTAATATTTCAGACCGGAAAATTTTTTTTGGCTTGCCAGTAGATTAATGATAATACTTTTGTTATATACACATAACACATAAAAAAAAAACTTACCATAAGTTATTACTACTAGTACTTAGGTATTACTATTTCTTCATTTACCTATATGAAGACAACATTTTTTGCTTCATAAAAATATTCAAAAATTGTATACAAGGATTTATCATATGGTAAAACTAGTTTCTATCAGTTATACTTACTTTTAGTAAACAAACATAAACAAAAAATAATAATTTAGCAATTTATTCTCAAATTCGTGACAATATTCCTTAAAAACAAACAAAAAAACTTATTTGTATATTGTAAATATCATGTCTTGAATGGGATAATAATTGTATAGTTAAACTTTCAAATCTCTGCGATTATTTTTCACTCAGTTAACAAAAAAACAAATTTGAATAAACAGAAATTATTATTACTTAATTGTTTGTAGATAATCGATAGTTTTTTCACATTTACCCAATGTGTAAATCCTACTGATTTTATTTTTATGAAATAATTATTATTATTACCTTTATAAGTAAATTAATATTGCCTATTGTAAGGTTGCATTTAAAAACTAGGTAATTTTTTATAAATTATGTAAACATTTTGTAATTTTAAAATAAAATACTATTGCATTAATGTTGTGGCTTTTATTATAAATTATTAATTATGAACACTGTTATGTTGGTAAATTCTAGTTCCAACTGATTTCGGATAATTATTATAGAATTACATTTAAACATAATATATTTACCTTGAAATATTGATAACTAATATTTTATAGTGGGTGAAAGTACTGAAGGTGGTACATTACTACGACATTGGGTGCGTAGGGCAAACCTAGTGGATTCTCGTACATCTGTAACTGATGTAAAATTTGGTCCGAAATCATTTGGATTAATTTTAGCAACATGTTCAGCTGATGGGGTAATGCGAATTTATGAAGCTCCAGATTCAATGAATCTTGCTCAATGGCCTTTACAACATGAAGTATCATTAAAAACCCCAAGTAGTTGTCTTACATGGAATCCTTTATTATCTACGTAATAATTTTTAATATTCTTTTACTTTAGTTAGGGAATTAGTATTTAAAAATGTATATTACTTGCCTAATATTTCAGTTTTAGAATGCCGAATGCTATGATAGCTGTTGGTAGTGATGATAATTCTAATACTACAAATAGCAAACTATTTATATGTGAGTATAATGAAGTGTCTAGAAAATGGGCAAAAACTGAATCTATTGCTAGTGTTACTCATCCAGTACATGATATGATATTTGCACCAAATATGGGACGGTCATTTTATTTGTTGGCTATTGCTACAAACAATATTCGCATATTAAAACTCAAGCCCATTACGTATGTAATATATATAAAACTTTATTTTTGACAAATTGTTTAATATTTAAGTGTGTGTACATAATGTTTTAATTTCATTATATTTTATACAGGGATACTACCACTGGTTTTCCCTACACTGTTGAAACAGCAGCTGAATTTAATGATCATTTATGTACAGTCTGGCGTGTTGCATGGAATATAACGGGCACTGTCTTGGCATCATCGGGTGATGATGGCTGTGTAAGATTATGGAAAGGTAAGCTTGAATTAGTATTAATTGTAATTTTCAATCTTATCTCATAAATTTAATGTTGTATTAGTTAAAAATAAATCTAATATATTGCTTTTAAACATGCTTACTATATTGCTTGTTTTCTAGCTACTATTGATACTTGGAAATGTGTTGGGGTTTTAAAACGTGATGGAAAGTTGCCACAACCACAATCAAAATCAAGTCAATCAACAACTCAAAATAATTTAACAAGGTTCTTCAAACTTGGTCAAATAACTCATCCTAGTGAAGTACATTGGCATTAATATATATATTTTTAGTTATTATATTTTTGTATATATTTTTAATTTTTAATAATTTCATGTTTTTCATATTAAAACTAATTTAAGAATTATTTAATCATATTTTTGCTATGATTAAATTATACAAATGAATATTGTTAATTAATAATTATTTAAATTGTTAAATGTATTATAAATAATTTGACAATAAACATGGTATAAAGAAATTATATTGTTTTGTATACACATTAATCTATAATTCTTGAAGTACTACTTATTATTGAACCACCAATGTTGTTCAAAAAATTGATTAAAAATATAAATAATTAACAGTTTGAATTATGATAATTTTTAAATTTATAAAATTAATTTGATTTAATATCTTAAATCTTATTCACAAGATGCAGAAACGATAAAAGAATAGTGATATGTGAAAATATTTTGCTTAAGATACAGATATTTATACTGTGTACTTAACAGTACATTATTTAGACTAAAATTGCATACAAAAATATTTATATTTTCTAACCCTTTCTGTAGCTACCAGAAATATTAGGATCAGTACTTTAAATTCATATTTAAATATGGTGACCAGATGTCCTCTTTTACAAAGATTTATCCTATTTGTTTGGATGTCCTCGTTTTTTTTAAGCTACTTTTTGATAAATGTCAAAATGTCCTCTTTTAATTTATATCAAAGATTTTAGATAACAAAAAAAAACCACAAAGGTGTACTAATTTATAACTATTCTTATATTCAGTAACAATGGTTTTACGCTATGTTGAACTGAGTTTATGACTAAACAATTGATAGTAGGATAAATAAATGATTAATACATTTTAACATGGAGAAACAATACATTTAAAATTATGAATTAATATTTATTCATAAGTTAGAAGTAATAGTTGAACTAGATACTAATCAGTATAGGACTATACCAAAGAATATTCAATTTCAAAGACAAGTTAAAAACATTTTAAATAAATTTAATATTTCTAATCAATTAACGAAATAATGCAACTGTTTATATATAGAAAATGTTAAGATTGTTATGATTTGAGAAGATTATTTCAAATTTTTAAAAAGAATGAAAACAATATTAAACACTTGAAATAAATATCCTACTCGCATATAATTTATAAATTATGATTGCAGTAATGTAATGAATGACTAAAACTATGAAACTATTTATTTTTACAATCAAATTGTACACAAAATTATATATTTATAACAATAATTTTTAAAATGTTCTGTTTTTTTTTTTCTAATGTTTATAATGTTGAACAGTATGTCAGGATTAACAAATTTGTGATAGATTAATGTTTTCGTTAGATTCATCATGTAACGAAATATCTATTGGTTTTACTGTTTTTTTTTTTTTATGTGTAAAAAATTGTTTACCTTAAACTCATAGAAATCTTGTATAGTACCTATTCTGAAAGGAAATTTTGACTAGTTGGTGCATTAGAGAGGTAATTTTTTGATTTTCCTAAGGAACATTTAAATAATTGTGAAAACCCTGAAAGAAAATTATAGGTAAAACGGCAAATATTTCTGCAGCGTAACCAATTTTATTGTTTTTAGTTTTTGCAACTTATGTTTTTTTACAGGAAATATTACTCCAATTGAAAAATGATAAGAGATTGATTTTGTACATTATAATATCTAGCCACTGTCAGAAAGTCGTTTTTTTAACATTTAAAGGAGTTTTCATAATAATTGGAAAAAATCAATAAAGAAGAAAAATACGATTTTTTCAAAAATCGGTATAGCAATTTCATTAAGTATTTAAAACTTTTAAGATTAAATTTTTCTATCAGAAATGTTTGTCAACATTTCAAGAATAACATATTTTCTAACATGGAAAGTGTATAGCTTTTGAATTTTTTGTTGTTATTCAGTCAAAAATTATTGTAAAACCTTGTAGTTTTCACAAAATACTTATATTGACCTTATTTAACATTTTATTTTCAAAATATTTTATTTATAGGTACATATTTGATATTTTCGTATTTTTATATATACCTATGTATTTTTCTTTGGTACATATCTGTTCGTATCTATTGAAATTATATGACTTAAGAGTAAAGCTTGAAAATTTAATACAAAGTCCATTATTAGTTGTACTTATTGGTCTAAAAACATTTTTGAGTTTAATAATTTTTTTTTTCATAAGCATTCATTTGATCTTAAAATTATTAGATTTTGATGAAAATTGTAAAAATTACAGCATTTTTAACTATGTCTTACCAAACTTCGCTTTGAATCATTTTTTATTAACAATAGTTTATTGTTGCTTACAGATATAAATTAAATAACTTTATATACCCTTATCCTACCTTTCCAACTTCCCATTTATAACAGTAACACACCCATCCACAGTATCAGCTCTTTCTTTTCACTTTTGTTTTTTTTTTTCTAGGTATTTTTTACTTAACTTCAATTGTCATGCAGTCATGCATGGTTATTAATAGTTTATACAGCCGTGATTATGGTCATCGGCAATAATATCATGATGTAGTAACTAAAGAAGAAAATCTTTTCAATATCGTCAGTAGATAATTCATAATTTGTATTCCGAGTTTAAATGATAAAATGTTCATTTCAAAATAAAATATTTTATATATTTATTTTATCATGGTAGGTTTTATCTTAACACTGTTGAAGTGGGATTGTGGGAAAAACTTTGATCTACACAGTAGTACAGTACACACAGCCATACATATTAATATACATATATGTTTAATATATTATACGTATGGTGACCAGACATACTCTTTCATAGGATAGTACTCTTTTTTGATGCATTGTCCAAATGTCCTTAACAATAGTGTTAAGTACATGAAATTTTACTTTTTTTTTTGAAAATATACTCTAATACATGCTTGTGATTTTGTATAATTTGATTGATTGACAACGGTTGTATTAATACAAATTTAAATTTTAAAAATCTTTAAAAATTAGACATGTTTTTTTTTGAAAGACACCAACCAAATGAGTTAACATTATGATTTAAAATAATTAGTTTTTATAGTTGATAATAGAAAAAAAAATAGAGAAATTAGACTAAAAAAAATGTATATAGATGGAGATGGCTATGGGCAAAATGGGCAGAATAGTATATACATTGGCCAATTCTTTCAAGGGAGGGTTTTTTTTATAATGGAGTGTATACATTTTAAAATATACTTTTTTGGATTTTTATATCTGGTCACCATAATTTATATGTCCGTGGATCTACGGATTCTACGGGAAAAAGAAACTACAATTGATAAGATGGTGGATAGCAGTGAATGGCATTTGTTCGAAAAATGATAAGAACCGTTGTCACGACAAGGTTTAACATAACAAATCGAGATTTAATTTTTTTATTTTCGATTTATTTTCTCCATTCGCTTCGTTTAGAGCTTCGGATAAAGTAATATTATAACTGAATATAGTTGTATTAAGTATTCAAACATCCCAAATTTAAAATATATAGCTATAGAAATTACACTTTCGGTCCGTTATCATTTATTCTTATCATTATTTTATTCTTGTGATTTTCGAACAACGGCCTTTTACCGGTGGAGAGAGGTTGCATCACGATTTGTAACGTTTATACAACGTTATGTTTTCATATTCCACGTAGTCTTATCAGATTATCTAAAAAAAAACATACGACCAAATTTTTTCCTAGGAAAATATCATACCTATTAATTGATTAAGTTTTTTTTCATTGAAAAAAATTTTTCTTTGAAATGGCGGTCCGAGTAATAACCAAAATATTTCAACAATCTAACTATTTGGGATTACACAAAGGTAATATTAGAAAGAAAATTGTTTTTAACAGCATTTTATAAATTGTATATAATACCTATATTGTTATGCCCTTGATTTACCACCTCTGAATTTAATGTATTCACAATATTATGTTTAAATACATTTTTAGGTACAACTCAAACATTTTGTCTACCCAATTTCATTTTAAACAGACCTCGTTTTCAAAGTACTGAAGTTCCCAAGGAAACTAGACGTAAATATTTTACTAAATTTTTTTTTTTTAGTATTATAGTTGGTATATATTTTTTTCAGCAACTGTCAGAACAACAAATGATTTAGTAAAGAAAAACCTCTCTGATTTTGGAAGATATGTTGCTGAATGTTTGCCCAAGTATGTTCAAAAAGTTCAAATAGCTACTGGAGACGAACTGGAAATACTCATTGCACCAGATGGTGTTTTACCAGTATTACAATTCTTAAAAGATCACCATAATTGTCAATTTTCAAACTTGGCAGATTTATGCGCTGTAGATGTTCCTCAACGTTCAAATAGATTTGAGGTAAAGATTTAAATAGTTGGTTGGTTATGAGTTGTGCTTTAGTCAGTATCTTGCATTACTAATTTATTCTTAAGCTAGTCTACAATTGTATATACTTAAGATTGACTACCAGTAGCTTAAATAAGATTTGTATTTACATTATTTGCATATTTTTTTGAAAATTGGTAAGCTGTATAAGTTAATAAAATAAACAGATTTTGTGTTGACATTTTTCTGAAAAAAATCTTATTTTTAATTATTTAATTTTGAAATAACAAAATGCTAGAGTAATATTATTGTTGCAATAAATTATTTACTATATAGTTTGATTTCCTATGAAATAGGTCTATTATTTAGTGTCTTTATTATTTTATCAATTAATATATTGTATTGATTATTATATGTATATTTTAGATTGTATACAATTTGTTGTCTGTACGTTTTAACTCTCGTATACGTGTTAAAACTTATACTGATGAGCTTACACCAATTGATTCAAGCACTTCTATTTTTGAAGCAGCAAATTGGTACGAAAGAGAAATTTGGGACATGTACGGAGTATTCTTTAGTAATCATCCTGATTTAAGAAGAATTCTTACAGATTATGGATTTGAAGGACATCCGTTCCGTAAAGATTTTCCGTTGTCTGGCTATGTTGAGGTAATTTATTATTGTGTACATAATTAATTATAATAAAATTATATGAATATTTTATTTTTTATGTTAGGTGAGGTATGATGATGATAAAAAGAGAGTTGTTGTAGAGCCTTTAGAAATGGCACAAGAGTTCAGACGTTTTGAGTTATCTACTCCATGGGAACAGTTTCCAAATTTTAGAAACTCTGCACCTCCCACTGAAGAAATACCATTAAATAAAGAAGAAAAATAAATTATTTCTAAACATTTATTAAGGTAGTTATAAAACATATTGGTAGCACATTAACTGATTTACATTTAGGCATATTTAATAATTATTATTTTAGTGTAATGACTAATGAAATATAATTTCGTACAGTGTGAAAATTTTTTCCAAACTTTTGGATTACATAAAATTATATTTGCTTTCCTCAACCGCTAATATATCTACATTTTTTTTATAACCTAATTTTTACATAGCCTTTCTGTAATTTCTATACTGTATAATTTATCTTACAGTTAGCATTCCAAATTTTATATTACATAATTTTTCAATATTTATACACATATATTATGTGTATCAGAAAAACTGAGTTATATTATTGAATAAAGCAAGAGTTCTATATATTATTATTATTACTATAATATTATTGTGTTTGTAATTTTTCTTTTTTCTTAAATTATATTGTTTTTTTTCACCTTAAGAAATCTATATCAAGAACATTTTTTTAGCTACAAAGTTTTATTATTTATTCATCTGTTTCTTTTAAATTCTTAACAAAGCGAGGATTGTATTGGTTTTACAATGATGTTAATTTTTTTTTTATCTATGAACAACTTTCCTATCAAAAATTTTGCTCTGATTTTTATGTGTAGTTCCCGAAAGGAAATTTTATTTGGTTAGTGCTTTAGGGAGTGATTTTCCAAGATAAGTGATAAAATTAAGGAAATCCTTTTTTCAAAGAAATAACATATCAACAATAAAAAATCATTTTTGAAAGTTAAATCAAAATTTCCTTATTTATATAATCAAATTGAATAAATTTATCCAAGTATTAAATTGTATATAAACCAAACTTTTATCAAGCCTCATAATAATTTTTTTCATATTGTTTGTTGCATTTTCCCGCATTTAAAAGGTTTTTTCATTTGATTGTTGGTAAAACAACAAAATAATGATTTTTTTTTTTACTACATGTATTTGTAATAAGTATTGTCATCTATATATTATTTTCAATGATTAAGGTAACATTAAGTATCTCACCTATAGTAACCTTGGATTTAAATTCGGTTTTTAAGTTATGATAGGGAGAACTTAAATACATATTTTAAGATATATTTAAAATTTTTAATTCTTTTGGCGTACACATACACAATACAACTTCTTTTTTTAATCAGTAACACCCATTTTTATCATCATATTTGAATAGTCCTATTTTTTTCATGCAACTTTGACTATTACAATTTTTTTTTCTATCTCAAAAATTGTCTTAAATACAACTGTTTAAAATATGTAAATCAGATTTAAATTAGAGTAAATTTAGATATTTAAAAAAATATTAACTGTCTCATTTAAGAAGTTCAATAATAATCGATAAGAGTAATGATATTATTAAGTAAACATTATTTATTATTAATATTATGTTTTTTATATAAAATAAATGTATTAATCAGTTTTTTGAAATAAATAAGACTATTCGAATATGGTGCTAAAAATAGGTATTACTATTTAAAAAAAAGGTAAGATATATTGTGCATGTGCATGCAAAAAGTTAAATATTATCCTTAAATGTGTAACTATCACTGCTTGAAAACCGAATTTAAATTCCGAGATCATCAGGTTGAGATATTTAGTGTTACCTTTATCATTGAACACACTGTATACTATATTATACAATACACTTACTTATAATGTCTGCATCTTAATTGTTTAATTGGATCTGTACAAAAAAATGTGCGTAACAGAGTGCTGTTATTAGAGTTAAATTTGTTTCCATCTATTCAATGTCATAGAAATATTCATTGCAAAACAATAATCACCATAGTAGTATAATGCTGTACTATATTATTTCCAAGAAAAAATTGCAAAATATGATCACAAAAATGGTAGATGAGGGGGTTGAAAATTATGAGACAATACAGTGCGATTATCGGGGAAAATTTTACAAAAGAAATTACATTCATAATTTTTTTAAACAAGTTTGGTTTGCCGGCAATATTTCTAAGTTGCTTCTGAAATAAATATTCAGTCTTATTATCTGTAGATACCTACTTCAAAACCGTTACACAACTTAAACCTATCATGGAAATTGGCAAAACTCTGATATAATAGTTTTTGGATGTAATTTTGATGCACCAATAATAATAATAGTATATAAAATAATTAATATTTCTTCTAAATAAATTTGGTTATTTTAAAACAGACTACTTGTAACATTTATATAATTTTATGTTCAAGTTTGAAAATCTGTAACTTGCTAATTACTTGTTTTAAATTGTAAATACATAAGTCATTGCCCGAAAATATAGCAGTCAATCTCATTACAACAGTTAATCTAATTAATAAATCATAAGATATTTTTATAATTTATACATATATTGTTGGTTAATACATTTGTAGAATATACTATGCTTAATATTATAGTAATATAATCAGATCCCATAATTTTAACATTTTTGTAAGGAACAAATTAGAACATTTAATAATTAAAAAATTAACAAATTATATTAAGATTCAAATCTTAAAATATTTAATTAATTATACTTAAATAAAAGTTATTTAAATCATATAAAACACTAAATATCTAAAAAAACATTGGAATGTAATGTGTTATTGATATCTATAATATAATACTGAGGCAAGAGAATCGCATATCAATGTTATTTACAAACTTCTTATATGTTTAGTACGTCTAACTAAAAGACAATACGAATTCAAATTAGCTTCTTCACATTTTAGAAGTTCTGAAATGTCGACCGATTGGCGAGCAAAGTCTGTTATTTTCTCTTTAAGAACCTAGAATTATTTTCATACATTGTTAATTAAAAACATTTATTATTATTAATTTAGTTAATAAATATAGTTAGCAAATATAAATTACACTGAATGATAGGGGTATTTCTTTGGCTGATCGATGCAATAATGTACCATTGATGTACATAACATTAGCTGCTTCATCTTCTGGCAATGTAAGAATTTGATAGCTGTACGTGGCTTCTCTTTCTAACCTCTGTGAATATAAAATAAAATAAATAAAAACAATTAAGTATGTATATTAGTCGATCATTTAATATTTATACCTTAAGAACATTTTTTGATGAATCACTTGAACCAATGCACATAAGATCTGGTCCTGCCATAGATACAATTGTTTTTAGATGTTTGTTTTCTGTAACCTGTTAGAATTATTAGAAACACTTCTTTATTTATTTTTTTTTACAAATATATAATAATATTATTGCTAAATAAATTATTTCTTACCTTAATAGGTGTACACGGATATTCTGGAAAAGCAGATGCTACTGCACATGCTCCCAATTCGTTGGTCCATTTTGTTATTCCAATAAAGAATTCCTTACCTACATAAAAACAATAATAATTATATTTATTAAGTATTTTGACAATGAAAAAATTGACAGTTTAAACTGCTCAAAATGACACCACCACATTACAGACTAATATAATTTTTAAATAACATAACTTAATAACATGTTTCATCAATACGTTGTAAATTTATTAAGTGTAAGCAGTAAAAGTTATAGTGATAAATTAATAATTATGCTATGAAGGTCATTTAGAAATATGATGATTCATTTTTTGCTATCTATCCCAATAATTTTAATTGTTTCAATAACTGTCAAATTATCGTTGGTATTGTAATAATTATTATCATATGACCTACAAATACTTTGTGTCTGAAAAAGTAACATACATTTAAGGTACCTAATATTTTAAAAATATTGTTAAAAGTTAAAATAATTTGAATATTTTATAAATGTAAAATAAGAATTACTATTTGTCCTTTATGGTTTTGCCCATGTTAGTATTGAATGAAAATTATTACTTACATTGAATAGGAAATAAAAACAATTAAATTAATGTGTTTGAAATTTGAACTTGATCCAATTAAGTTGGAATGCAGTGAGTTATTATATTATATTAGCATATGGCTCCGGCAAATACATTCATAACTATTGATAGTAATGCAATGAGGTAATGAAATTACAGTGTGTTAGTAATTTTTAACTTAAACAGTAATACAATTTGTGTCATATGATTTATCCATACTATAATTTTCAACACCCCCCACTCTTAGGGGTTGATTTTTTTTAAGTAGGTACCTAGCTCATATGTTATTTCTAATCTGGAACTTTGTACTAAGTTTCAGCTCTAATCCATTCAGTAGGTTTAATTTGAAGTTGTAACATTGTAAGAAACATTAACAATAAATGCATTTATAATATAAGTATAGCATGTGTTTATTACCTGTAAATAATATATCGCTTCCATGTAATTTTGCAGACTTATCAGAAACCTCAACAATAGGCAATCCAATTTCTTTCTTCAATACAGCTCTTATCGTTTCAACCTGAAGTATTTCAAACACTTATTGATTAAGGACAATGTTGGATTTATTTTATGTAGAAGATACTTCATTCTAGAGTAATAAAAAATGAACACTATGATCAATTTAAATGTTAATAAATCTACCTATTATTTATGATTTAAAACACAGCAATCGATTTAATAGTTATTTTAGAAGTCAATGTTATATCGATGTTGTAACAAAATGGACACCCAGTGAACAATATATTTGAATACTGGGCGTCCATAAGTATAAATAGTGAATTATAGAAAAGTACTAAAAACTTATTGTTCTTGGGATTTTTTAAAAATTACCTGTTCGTTAGAGGAAGTTGGGGGGTAATATAACTTGTGTTTCATAAAAAATTTTAGTCTTAATAATATTATTGTCAGGGGACTTACTTCTTTGGCCCTGTCGGGCTCCGCGGGCCTGGTGATCATGGCGGTACCATTGCATACGAATGCAGTATCGTCGACAAATGAACACCACGGCGTTTGCTCGTCGGCCGGCATTTCGATCACGTCTAGGCCGATGTCTCGAAGAGTCCGCACGTAGTTCTCATGCTGTCGCCGGGCCCGGTCATAGTCGAGGGTCGGTTGACGGTCGGTCAATGATCGCGGTAAACGGCACACGACCGCGTGCGTGTAACGGGTGGTCGGCATTTTTCACTCGGAAATCCGGTTTGATACCTGCTGCTGTTATTAATATCGACTGACTCTCGTTCTACACTAGATTACCAGAGTACCAGACTGTTGTGTACGATAATCAAAATACCGAATTCTAGCGCGACTAGTTACATTGACAATAATTAATGCCCAAGAGACGTTGCCGCGAGCGCGCATTAGTAGCTGCTGTTGCGGCTACTGCTGCAGCGTTTTGTGGTTCTGTAGCGCGAGACGAAAGAGTTGCCGTAACCATAATATGAAATTATGGGATGCACGGTTATTATGGCAATATTATTGTGAACGGAAGAACAACAAATATTATTTAGTTTTGATGTTATGTGTGTATGCAATATGTATTATTTGTGTAGATCGTACAAATGTACCAGTTTTTGTATACTGGTCACCGTTAAAACATCAAGTTTAGCTTATTTTTAGAGTTTTGTCGTGAGGGAAGTTATTGAATTTAAAAATTGTATAACGTATTAACGTATTATAGACTAAAAAAAATCTTGCTCCCATGTGTCAAGTGTAGCATCTTTTCTGGAGGTAATTTTTGGATTTTTCCAGGTGGTTTTATAATAATAATTGGAAAAAACTGGAAAATCTACGAAATTTATTATTTTCAATTTGGTTTTTTTTTTGCTATTAAAAATATTTGAAGTTTAGACAGACAAAATGTATTGTCTTTTCTAGACGTGGTAAAACTATCAAAATGTTTGAACTTTCCATAGACATTTTTATTTTGCAATTTTTTTAATTAATTTTTATTCGGTATGTGTTCTATGAATTAAACTGTTAGACTAAACAGAAATTCTTAAATATTTAACAGGAGGTGGTTCATTATAAGTAGTAATTTATTTATTATTGTCTTTCCTCCATAATTTCTAAATGTCTCATAACTTTAGGTAATTTAAGTTTAACAAATTTTCCATATTTTTATGACATTATATTGTAATTTAATAAATAGTTATAAAACATTAGTATGTTACTTTATAAGCTAAAACACGATTAGTGTGATACTTACTCACTATAATAAGTAAATATAAAATTTGAATGTATAATCATTCATAAGTACCGTTTATTAATCTTGCACTAACAGTTGAACTACAACGTCATGTTAGTGTGCTAATATATGTATATATGCTTTATATATATTGGTACACAAATATTAAATTCAAAATTAGAAACCTGGTGCCAATCTGTTTTTTAGCTCAAAAGTATACCTTACTGGAAGAATGTGCATGCTTTGTAGAATGGTCCAATATCGATGATTATTTTGCTGACCTCCCATAGTCATTTTCGTTCGTAAAACCGGTCGTACCATCCTCTTATTCACTCTATGTGGATATCGGTCAGTACATTATTAGAATAGTCTTATCATGAAGGTGGCCATTCAAATATTAAAAATAATTTTCAAATTTTATAAAATTAAAAAAAAAAAATTGGGTAAATCGCACGTGGGTTCCTTAAGAAATTTGCAGAGGTTATTGATATAGGTTTGTCCGATTTCTTAAAGTTTTTTGATATTCGATTGTTTTCTTGGTACACTTGCCTGCAATACTATATGGTCCACATTATCTGTTATTCATTTTAAAATACAATACTCTTCGAATGGGTTTGTACTTCTAATTTGTTTTATGAAATACGGCCTAGGGGGCAATGCGAGTAACTAGTGTACAAAACTAACTATATTACCCAATGAGTATGCCAATGAGTAGGTTTCTACTGGTTGTTTCCATACGCTTAATAATAATAATATTAACGTCACCCAACTCGATATGAGACGACACGATGTGCAGTCATATTTTTATTTGCCCTTGTCACTCAATCTAGGTTTATGGTAGTTGCCGCCGCCGTTGTTGTATAGAAGGTATTTGTACTATTATTATAATATTATAGGGTTTATTCATGAATTTAGTTCAATTTAAACACTGTCCGAGTAGAATGAATGTTGTCCTCAATTATTTCAATTGTGACAAACAATAATAATCTCAGAAAATTGTATCCACGAATAAAAGACATTTACATTAAAAACTATTTGTTTTTAAATTTTTTAATATTATTATTGACCACCTACTGTGTACTTCTCGTCGAATTTCCAAAAAATAAATTTCCTTGACTGCACAATAATCCAGGAACCTAGAACAAAATAATATAGAAACTATCGCAGTGGCGTCATTTCAATGTTTGATAACTTGGTTAAACTTACACGATGCCAACTGGTGATGATGAAGTCAGTTATTTCCAAAACAAATTTTATCGATTTATTTAATACATATCTATTTCAGATTTTCATGCTTTCAGAGAAATAGGTAGGCTCATATTCTTATGGCATTTATATTTTATTTTAAAAGCTAAAAATCGTGATCATCGATCAGAAAATTTGATTTACAGATAGCTTACCTATCTGTAATATATACTAATGGATATACACGAATAAAAAGTATTTGACATTTATTGAAATGTTACTATTTTGTTTTCCCAGACCCAAAAGTCAGAAATTAACCAAAATAATGCTAAAAGTTAGGCTGGGGAATTTTCCTAATGGTCTCTAAGTAATGTAGAGTATAGCGTAATTATTTAAAAGTTTTCGTTTTTTCGCATTTGATGAGAAAACTCTTGAGAAAATCGAAAAATGACGTAAAAATCGAGCAAGTCCTCTGGTAGAAAAGTTGTCTTTGTAAAACCATAAACTTGTATACGATGTTTAGATTTTAAATTTTCAAATGAGTAATACACCTATAAAATAGTTAAAAATGTCTTATCTAATATCTCTCACGATATATTCAAAACAAATAAATCAACAAGCATATTATTATTATTGTTCATAAGACCTTCGACGATTTTATAAAACGAGTATAGTTATTAATTTGTTTTAAACGCGTAAAAATTATTTTTATTACAAATATATTATAATAATGTGCCACATCCTGGTGGTACATTCTGTGTTATTATGTGCATTATATAGTAGCTATTATTCGGGTGCGCTTTCATCGTATGCGTTCATTGTACTTACCCACAATATAATACGATATGGATCATGAGATACTATTAACATTACATGTATAGGTGTACCTATGTAATAACCAATTTTAGTTCGGAAGTATATGTCCACGAATTCGGCTGACATAATTATTTATTTTTGTTTGGCGTTTAAATTCGTAAATCACATCGTTTCACACGATAAACTGTCGACAGACTGGTAGTATAGATTAATTTTCTAAATCTTTTTTTTTTAACAACCCTATTTATACTTTATTAACCTTTTTTATACCTATGTGTATTTTATCGGAATTTGACTATAGTAAAAATTAAAAGCTAAATGGATCACGGTTATCTGAAATTTTGAATATAGGCTATTGACCATGATACACACACTAATATAACATATATAATTTACATAGGTATCTATTTTATCGTTTACGGACTGTGCGTCTCCCATACTCTGTCATAGGTTGTCTAGTTGCTTATATCAGTAAGTATCAACATTATTAGAAAGAGATGACCAATATCCGAGCGTATAGTATGACTTAAACTGTATGCTATCTTTTTCTAACAATTATGTTGTTAGTCTTCTCTCTCTCAATATTAATGCCTAGGTTCTATATAAATGGATATTTAAGTTGCATGTTATATTTGTCTAAAAGTGTACACCCTCGAACCTCTTTTTGCAATACATAAACCCATTTTTTATTAAACTACGAGGTTGACAGGTTCGACAATATAGGTCGAAGCTAGATTTCTATACCAATATGATTATTGATTATGTATATTTATCTGTAATAACACTTAAACTATGAACTTGTTAGATTTGTTTTTTGTTGATTTTCAGTTGCCTTGGTTACTCTGGAAAAATCGAATTTAACTATATAAAGGAAAAATACGTTATTTATATACAAGTAGACCGTATGGTAACTACGAGACATAGTTTTATTATTAGTATACATATTTCATTTCATTCTGTTGTCACGGCCCACAGACAATACATGGCCCGGAACAAGTATACCAAACTTGGTATACGTATGTGAATAATTATGATTTGGAAAATAAAATAACGTGAGCGTTAAAATACTTATGGGGGAGTATTGAGGGGGTATTTAATATTTTGTTGGTTTTTAGACTTTTTTTATTTATGGGGACTTTATCCAGGCAGAGCCGCGTGGTATGGGTGAAACTCGTTAAAAATAATTGCAACACTTATTATAATATTATATTGTTCAAGAAAAAATAATGACAACGTATCTGTATTTGTTTACCAATAGTACTTTCGGTTCACAATAATCTTGTTATGCAAATGTATGTTTTACATTATGCGTGACGTCATAGATTATAGATTTCTGTGGTGACGGCGATAAACTACACGCATACAAATATTGCCACGTTAGTTTTTTAACATACATATTGTAATATGGTCTGGTGAAATTTAAACTGTAGTAATTTTCATTGTTTTACTAACTATAAAACGTTTGTTATAAAAAATAAAATAATAATAAAACGGTCATGACTATACCTACTTTATACCAACATAATGTGTTAATATATTATTATTATTTATCCGAAGAGAAAACGAAAGTGTTCCCGATAACGTTAATAAAATTAAAGCGTTAACTATTTATGAAATATATAATAATATTTTTTGCATTTCGTGAATGCATAATATATATTTATGTTTTTTTTTTATTCTTACCGTTTAATGATCGTGAGAATTGGATTTCGAATAATATAGCTTATATTATATTTAGTGGCAAAAGTACTGTAATAAAATAGTTAAAAAGAAAACAAATAGATATACTTCGAACGAAATACAAATGTTCGGTTAAATATATTTTTAAATGCCGTTATTTCGACGATTTTCATAAAAATTTAAAATTTAAACGAATATAATAAAAAGACGGACATACTTCACACGATGGGTGACCGGTGGGCCACTGTTGTAGGTGAGAAGCTAGGAAGGTAGGATACAAAAGGGAATTTAATGTAATTATATCTCTTTAAACAACGATAAACCATTGCTAACAAAAAAAATGTTCTAAGCGGTGTTCAGATGATAGTGATGCTTTGTCAACGATAATATAATTGTGTATGTCATATTATTGTAAAATAATTAAATAGGCATTATATATTTTCTTTAATAATATTTGTTTAATATTGTACCATTATTCCCGGTTTTTCAAATTTGCTGGGAAAACTCTAGGAAAATTTCAAAAATGACCTCCCTAAAGTACTTACCGCCTCAGTCTGATTTCCTTTCAGAAAAGGATCTACATCGCATACATCGGAGTAAATTTTCTGGTAGAAAAAGTGTTCAAATAAAAAAAAATTAACATCTTTTTAAAATCAATACATTCTTCGCTACACTCAGAACAAATTGAAAATAATAAAAGCATTATTTTCGTAAGTTTTCTCGTTTTTTTTTCTATCTATTATGAAAACTACTGGAAAAATAAAAAAAATAATCTCCCTAAAGTACCACGTCAGGAAAATTTGAAAGTTTTTGAATTTTTTTTTTCACACATTTGAAAATCTGAGAAAAATTGCTGGTAGAACATACATGGGTATAAATACTTGTTTTTAAAGGTTGTAATTTAATTGTAACTCTTATAAAAAAAATTTAAAAAACGCGGCGTGCCGTTATATTTGCCGTTTTACCTATAACTTTCTTTTGGGTTTTTTCTAATTATTTCGAAAACCCTTTTGAAAATTGAAAAACGACCTGCTCTATAATGCACCAACTAAGCAAAATTTCCTTTCAGAAAAGGTACTATACCTTTAGCAAGATTTCTGTTCAAAAAGTTATTTACAGACAGAAAAATGAAAAAAAGCACCTTTTAAAGCAATTTTAATAGCTATTAATTCCCATGTTTCTATTGGCAATATGAATACGATTTGTCAGTATTGCCAGTCAAAAAATGGCTTCTTGAAGCACTCGGTTTTTGCTGTGCTGGAGTAAAAGTTCTTTTCAACGAAATTGCAGACCCATTGAAAAGTCTAATTAATGGCATTCATATTCATTCTAAAGTTTTTCTCGATAATATACGGAAGTACAATTCTGCCTTTCATGAAGAAATAATATAACAGAAAACTTTTAGTCCACTAAAGTTGGACTATTTACTTTCCACCTGTTTGTTTGTATTCATTACTGTTACGGTTAAAACCAAAAAGGAATATGGGTAAAAAAAAATAATAAAAAGAGCTGATACTGAGGATGGGAGCGGTCACTGTTGTAGGTGGGAAGTTATGAAGGTAGGATACATAAGGTTATTTTATTCATATCAGTAAGCATGGATTAACCATTGCTGATGAAAGACGATTCCGAACGCAGTTCCGTAATACATAATTTGAAGTGCTATAATTTTTTTTTGCGATTTTCATTTAAATTTCATTTCAAAACGTTTATTAAAAAAAAAAGTCGTCCGATGATTTTGGAAATTTGACCACGTCTAGGTAAGTCCAATGTAAGTATTATAACTAAGTTTCAAGTCTCTATGTGAATTTATAACTTCCCAAAAATTAAAATTCCTTAAAAGCTCAAAAAGAGCTCAAAAATTTGTTGATAATACAGTAAGAAATTAAATCAAAAAAAGTATCTTATGATTTTTTCTGATAGAAAACGTCGTCCGTTCTTTTATAAAATAATGAAATCGTGAAATTGTACGTTTCCTACGTTTTTTCCCATTTAAGTGATTTTATTTAAAAAATGGCGTCGAAAATCAATATGATCTTTCTAAAGTACAATCTAGATAACTTGAGCTTTTAAAAATTTTGCTACACGTAAAAATTGGAGCAAGTTTAGTAGGAAAAACGTGTTCACAGACTAGAACAAAGAAAAAAAATAAACAGCATTATAAAACAAATAGCTCCCTCGCTACGATCGGAATCTTAAATTGGCACGGACAACGCCAGGCGAGACAGCTAGTATAGTATAAGCGTAAGCACGTGAAGTGGGCTAGGTGAGCAGCAGCCAACCCACTCTTCCCAGTGGGTAGAATTAAAAAAAACAAATAGAAATTATTGCAATATAGGTATATATTTATGATAAGATTAACTATTATATCTTTAATGTTGGTGCCTATATCATGAAAGACCGCAGTCAGCAATTATATGTTATCCGTATCAATAATCATATCTGATACCTATAGTCTATAGAGTATAGGTAAACACAAATATGCATACATACAATATGATCAATGTGTAATGGTTTTACCAATATTATAAAAAATATGCTATAGCTCCTGCTATTAAGGACGTAAGGTCAGCGCATTTTTATATCTTATAGATATTTTCAATTGGATATCAGATTATATTTATGAAAGTTAAATAATTTAAACAAGTTATTTTATGTATTTTTATAACATTTCATTTTTTTTTTTTTGTTTGATCGAAATTAATATAGTCATTCGTGTTTAGCACATTTTATTTGAATACCTTATTTAGCTCAACATATTGGCCTATATAGCTCAGTGGTATAGCTAAGGGAACTGAGGGGACTACAGCCTCCTCAAAATTCAGGAAATCTTAAATTATTGTTTTAAATATAATTTTTGTTTTTTAATTTGCAGTTATTATGGTTTTTGTATTTTTGTAATGTAATATGTAACTGACCAGCCCCCCTACAAAAAAAAGTATGACGCTGGAAGTTTGGTCTTTCGTAAGAGTACGTGCAAAATACAGAAAAAGGTCAATACTTAACATGTATTAACATTTTTTAAGATATATTTTCACCAGAAATTTGATAATTCGAACACAAAAAAATAAGCATGATAAACCCCTGATTGATAAAAAAAAATATCAATCAGGGGTTTTAAAATTAAAATTTTGACAAAAATTGTTAAAATTATGGTCTTTTTTTAAAAAGTTGCACTATTTTGTTGCATTTCAAATTTAGATGGTGAATAAAGAAGTCAGTTTTTGATTTTCCTAAGGGGTTTTAAAAATAAATGAGGAAAACCCGAAATAAAATTATAGGAAAAACGGACGAATATTTCGGCACGCCGTGGCATTACCGATTTCATCATTTAAAATTCGTATGGTATGAGGGTTTTCTATCAGAAATATATTGCTCCAATAGAAAATATTACATATTTACTTTAAGATATCTACCATAAATATTTTAGTGGCATTTGTATATCATACAATATCATAAATAAACCTTTCAATTTATATTCATTTATCATATTTTATTATTATGATATAATATGATTGTCGTGTACCCAGGACCGTATTATGATATTGGTGTCCATGGGCAACAACATTTTGGCATCCTCGACTTTGCTTATTGTAAGGTTTCGGCCTCCACCTCGGTGGGCTTACTCATTACCCACTGTTGAGGAGGAACACTCAACAGTGACCTAAAAGCCGGACCAAACACAACAAAGTTGCGTTGGCTGAACTAGTAGGTTATTTTTTTAAATAAGGGAGAGAAAAAAAAAGAGAGAGCTCGGTTCATTAATGGTTTTAGATTTATTATTATTTTTTTTAACATAAATGTTAGAACGGTCTAGAAATGGACTAAAGGGGGAAAACAAAATTAGGAAAAGTGCTGAGAGATAAAAAAAAAATATTATTAATTCGTTAAATTTTAAGGGATTCCTGGTGATTCTGACTTGATATTACTGTTGTTGTTGTTGTGGTTGTTGTTGTCACACGGCTCCTCTGTTCGCGATCCACCGCAGACCACAGTCGGTACGCCTAGCCCATCATGTTGGCGCCGAACATCATGCCAAAAGGAAGAGTGTGTTTTTTCTTTTTGAGACCCACTCGGCGCGGACCGTTTGGGCTTACGACGTTGGATCAATCCCACTGTCGAATCGTAACTAACTATATATTTTTGGTGTGGGACTCGGTGGTGACCGGGACGTCGGGCAGCAGTGGCGACAGCAACATCAATATGTTTTCATCAATATGATTAATTTCACAACTACTGAAGTAGTTATACTAATTATAGGGATTTGTGGTATATAATTTAGTATTTAGATAAAAGAAAAAAGATTTAAAACTTTAAAAAAAAACTAACATATTTCGCATATGGATACAGCCACTGTTGTAGGCGGGAAGGTAGGAATGTAGGATACAGACGGGAATTTAATGTATATCTGTAAGCAACGATAAATCATTGCTAATGAAAAATAATTCTGAGCGCAGTTCAGTTGATAGTGATGTTTTGTCAATAATATATAAATCATATTATAGTAAAATAATTACATAGGCATTATATATTTTCTTTAATAATTTTAATATTGTGCTAATTTTCCCATTTTTCCTACGTTTTTCCCGGTTAATATATTTCATATATTTTCCCGTTTTCCTCAGTTTTTTACTTTTCCCTTTTATTAGAAAAACTGCCGGGAAAATCAAAAAATTATTTCCCTAAAGTACCACCCCAAGAAAATCTCCTTTCAGAAAAGTTGCATATCATATACATCGGAGTAAGTTTTCTGGTAGAAAAAGTATTAAAAAAAAAAATAAAAAATAAATATCTTTGTAAAACCAATACATTCTTCGTACCACTCAGAATCTAAAAAAACAGGCAAATGCTGTGAAGGGTAAATAATATTATGATAAAAAAGAACAGTATATTATAATATATTGAGATATACTTATTAAACTATATTTAACTTTAATTCCAGTTTTTTTTTTCTTGCTTGTTTTGCTGCAATTTGTTTTTATCATATCTGTATAATTCAAACTTTGTGAAAATAGCTTCTATGTTTAGAACTGAAAGACTATTAGGACTTTCTGAAGACCGATAATCTTAAATTTTTTATTCGACTAAGTGTAGAAAAAGACTTTTCAGTTGGAGGCCAAATTACACAGGAACTTTGTGTAATTCGGGTAATGCCTAAATCATACAAGTTACAATGCTCTTAAAGCAACATCAACATATGGAAAAAAGATTTATATACTTCGCACGATGAATGTAGCCACTGTTGTTGGTGAGAAGCTGGGAATGAAAAGGGTAAATTAATTTGTATCTATATGTAAGCAATAATAAACCATTGTTTACTAAAAACGATTCTGAGCGGAGTTCAATTGATAGTGATGCTCTGTCAACAATATGTATATGACATATTATGATAAAATAATTAAATAGGTATTATTGTTATAATGTATTTTCTTAAATAATATTTGTTTAAAATAGTACCGATTTTCTCGTTTTTTCTACGCTTTACCCGATTTTCTTATATTTTTCTCGGTTTTTTACATTTGTTGAGAAAACTCCTGGGAAAATCGAAAAATTACCTCTCTAAAGTACCTTCCCAGTCAGATTTACTTTCAGAAGTTTGGATTGGAGAAGAGTGGTTATTAACACGTCGCACGTCGTACCGCCACACAAATGATACTCCATTACTCTCCTCCAAACCAAACTTAAAAATGGAATATCTCGTCAATGGATTGACGAAAATCAAAAACACCAACATTTATTTGAACTAATACTCCATTAATTTATGTAATTTGTATATAGGTTGTCATTTGAAAATCAAAATTAGATTGTGGTTTTCCCCCTAAAAATAAGGATGACAAAAAGTAACATAAATATAAAATTGAAGAGCAGTTTATTTTTTCTTAAATATTCTAGAAAACAAATTCCAGAAAAAATTAACACTTTCCGAGATAATGAGTGTTTTATGATAGATTGATCACTCCATATATGAAATATATGAATTATTCACATAATTTATAATTTTTCCGAAAAATTGTTTACAGTCTCCGTGAAAAATTAGTGTCCCCTAACATCAGAAAAACTATACCCCCCCCCAATATACACCTTAAATACAGCATTGCGTGTACCTATATATTATAAATACAATTTATAGGCATCGTGTGTCTTGTGCAATCGCTATTATTTATTGGATAATAGCGATTGTTTAAAAAATGATAATAATAATAATACGTATTATGTAAATAGGTACTCAAATTTTTTTTTCATGATTTTAAATTAACAAAAATATATAGTTTTCATAAAATGCATATGCCCAAAAATAATAATTATTGTAAAATTCAATAGCACATTAATATAATATATATGTATAGTTATAATAATAATAGTTCAACAATAATAATATTATTATACAAAGGTGACAAAATAATTTATTATAATACCTGCAGTATTGTAGCGAAAAACGGGCTTTTTGTATATGTATTTAAACACTTAAAGTGTGTGTCATGTGATCAGTATAGAATAATATTATATATTTAAAAACATTATATACTTATACAATTTAATAGGGCCAAATACTCGAAGTAGGAGGAATTAAAAGTCAAGACAGAGTTTTATATAGTTATATAATGTATAATACCTCCACACGATAATACATTATATTATTTGTGACTTTTCAAGCGGCGTTGTATGATGGATATATATTTATACTTATTCAATATAGCTATTTTAATAATATTATGTATATAATGTATTATAAAAAAAAAAAAATATAAATCAACATGTCCTATGTAGAACGACATTAATCATCAAAATGCAATATTGTTTTTGGTCTTGAATTTGTAAAATTAATAAAAATGGTAAATAATAATAATGTATTATATATATATATATATCTATCTATTTGATATACAAATATTATAAAGTAACAACACACCAAAAAAAAAAAAAAAATTATATGTAAGAAATGATGTTTTTTTTAAACCTAATTTTAATCATGGGGTGATGGTGGTAGGCGTTTAGAGATAACATTATTTTGCATATTGTATTATGTTATTTTTCCTATATATATCATTATTCGTTCAGACACACGGTTCGTATGATCACTTCGGCTACTCGGTATGGATCGCAATTTGATGCCGGTCTGCGATCTTCCAAGTAACCTTTCTTCTCTTCGGCACATCCACGGGGGATACGAATACTGGCTCCACGGTTAGCCACACCTAAAACATAAAAATAAATAATTCAATCGTTTGTTTTTAGATTCTGAGTGAAGTGAGGAATGCATTGATTCTGAAATGATGTTTTTATTTTTTCGTATTGTGTAAAAAATTTCTCTTAGAAATCTTGCTCCAATCAAAATATGACAATAGCCTTTTTTCGTTGCATTTTGATTCTAGTTAGTACGTTAGAAAGGACATTTTTTTGAAATTCTCATTAATATTCGTGATAATGAGGAAAAACTGGTTCTTTAGGTTAAAAAAGATTAAAAACAAGGTTGTCATTGGTAACTGTTTTTATTTATTTATTGTTCTTATTAAGATTTTAATATTTTTTAAAAATTCAATGTTGTCGTGAAAACGGACACTGTTGAAAAAGCAATACTTCGCTCTGAATTGTTTTTCATTAGTAATGATTAGTTGTACAGGCATAAATTAAATTCCTTTTTATTTTACTTTCATAACTTCTCATAGTATGTCAAGTATGTCCGTCCGTTTTTTTTAATGTTTGTATTCAGAAATATGATAATTTTATTTGGTAGATAACGTTGACTTGGAATCAGAGAAACATAGGTAGGAATCACTTGGTATTATTTGGTCAACCTGCAGCAAATGCAACTTTTCCAGGAGAGGTTAAAAACAATTTTGTTTTTTTTTTTACAAAATTGTGTATAGATATTCTATTAAATTGATTAATATGTATTTTAAAAAAAAATCTGTTTTTGGTTGATATACTTATCTGGTTCAAAACTGATGATATGTAGTGTGGATATGTAGGAAAATTAATAGTAGAAAAAAGCAAGAAAGAATATTCATTGAGGCGTCAAATAAACATATTGAGAAATATTAAAAAACAATAATATGAAATTGTCACAAAAAAAGTATCTAAAGGTAATTAGGTTAGAAGATATATGAAATCATGTATATTTATCTATGTGAGCATAGATATTTAATAATTATTATGATAATATCTAAATATTTGGGGACGCGGAGAGCGAGAATAAGAGTAGCTGAACCTATTCGTGTCCAAATGTACAGATACGAAGTGATAGAATACTAAAAGACTCACCGGCCGAGAAATCGTAAATGGAAGAAGTCTCGTGTTTTCCAGTTAAACGACGTTCGTTGTCTTTGCCGTCGTTGGGATCGTATGCCTTGATGTGTCTCATATGTTGCTTAGATAATTTGTCAATGGCCTTTTCGATTTCACTGCAGGAACACAGAGAGAGTTATCATTTAAATATTTGAATTTTTCGAAAGAGTAAGTTCGATAGTTAAACATAAAAATAAGTATACTTACATTATTCCGTTGTTATTTCTCATAGCTTCGGTGGAGAAGTTACAGTGGGCACCGGCTCCGTTCCAATCTCCCGGTACTGGTTTCGGGTCGAGTGTTACCACAATACCGAATTCTTCAGCGACACGGTGTAACAAGAAACGAGCCATCCACAAATGATCGCCGATGCTGATACCTTCACACGGTCCGACTTGAAATTCCCACTGAAATGCATGAATAAATTATTTGAATACACACGAATAATTTTAGTAAATAGATTTTTACGACGAGATCGTTTATCGAAAATTAACAACGTATAAAAAGAAAAACGATAATTAGTGAGTGAATTTTAATTTGTCCTTATAAAATATAATCTTTAGACATTGTTTGAGAAACAAGTGTGATGTAATTTCCACATTATACATATTTAAAAAGTAGTTTTTCTTTGTTTCACGTTAATTTATTTTTATTCTGAAGCTCTTCCCTACAATAATGAAGAATTAATCAAACAATCAGTCTTGTTCTTCAAATTGGTTTGAAAATGTAAAGATCTGTGGGTTTTATAAAATAATTTATCGAGACATAAAAAAGTATGTTAATATATCATTAAATAATAACAATAAAAAAATAAATATATATATATTTTTCCTAAACTAGATGTATCTATGCCAGAAAACGATTAACCATATTATTATTATTATTATTATTATTATTATTATTATTATTATTATTATTATTGTTATTATTATTACTGTATTTAAAAAAACGTTTACAAAAAGATTACGAAATGAACAAATGATTTTAGACCGATAAAAATTCGCCAACAAAACAAAATTTGAATTATTTGAAAATAAACAAACGACGATAATACGCATTAGATTATATTATAATGCTAACGATAACGATAAGATAATATAAAAAATCAGTCGAATACGTTATTTCTGGTATAGTAGTCAAGTCTCCTCGTCATCCTCGAATATATATACAGCATATTCGTCGATTAAAATGTACAGACAATAAACAGTACACGTGTATAAAATATATAAAACGAAAAAACAAAACAGCATTTTATTTGCAAGGCAAAACTAGTAAAAACTCGTGCGACAAGTACCTGAGCTGGCATCACTTCGGCGTTCTCTCCAGAAATATTGATTCCGGCGTACAGACATGCGCGATAATGAGCCTCGACAATGTCACGTCCGTATACTTTATCAGCTCCGACACCGCAATAGTACGGGCCCTATAATGATAATATTCATAAATTGTACAGTGATAATTATTTTACACCGAATAGTTAATTATAATATTATACAGGGTCTTCCAATTTCGTGTCACACTCAACTCTTCCATCATGAAATACTTATTTTTTCAACAAATACTTAATATGTACAAACTTTTGGGAATCACATATTTTAAAATATTATATTGTCCTTATATTTTATGACCTTTATTTTGGCCACTATCCACTTTTGATTTTCAAACAGTAACCTATATTAAAAATTCCATTAATTGATATAGTTTTAGTTTAAATACTTTTTAGAGTTAATACTTTTAATTTCCATCAACCCGTTAACGAGATATTTTGCTTTTAAGTTCGGATAGGGGAAGAGTAGTGGCGTATCATTTGTGTGGCAGTGCGGCGCGATACCTTAGAATAACGCTCCATTACCTACTATTTAAATTCGACCGTAATTTGTAAGACCCTGTATAACAATAATTACTATTGGCGAGTGCAGTATCGTGTCCAAGAATTTGTTTTGAGGGTGAGTCGATCAGTTATATATTTTAGTTTATCATAGTATAATGATAATAATATTATAATGTACCTGTGGTCCCGGGAATCCAGTCTTTGGCCATCCGAACGGTTTGCCGTCAGTGTCCAACAATGAGTATTCTTGTTCGATGCCAAACCACGGTTTTTGGTCCGCAGCTTTAATCATCACTTCCAAAGCGGCTTTACGGTGATTTGTTCCTATATTAAAGAATACAAATCAAATTTTCAGTGCCTACATAATATTAAGAGTAAGGAAAATCGAATAAAAATCAAATTTATGGAGAGATTCTGAAGATTTTTAAGTAATCAATTTCATTTATAATATTTAATGATTTTTATTACAATAATTACCAGTTGGAGTGTGGTCGTGTTTGTACGCTTCGCACATGACGAGTTTATTCGGTGCCAACCTGAACGGGTCGTTGAAAATTGCTACTGGATATAAAAATGTATCGGAATTTTCTCCTTGAGATTGATATGTGGAACTTCCATCATAATTCCAGATCGGGAGATCTGAAAAAATTATATTTTTACAATGAACAAGTCAAATACATAATATTTTAAGTTATGGCGTGTAATAAAATTAAGCTATATGGACTGACATTCACAAAATAATTTTAAAAAACCGGGAACAAAATTATAGGAAAACCGGACAAATATTTACAGCGTTACAGATTTCATTACTTTTAATTTTTACGTATTATGTTTTCTACCAGAAATATTGATTTAATCAAAGAATTTAAGTAAATCTTTTTTGATTTACTGGGTAGTTTCCTTAATAATTGAGCATAACCAAAAACAACGTAAAAAAAAACAGGATAATTTACGGAAATGATGGTTTCATTATTTTCAATTTTGTTTTTGTTTTTTTTTGTGTAATTCAGTTTAAAATATACGTAGTGACTTGAAATGTTAACAACAAATTTATATTGGCCTTTTCTAGACGTAGTAAAATGTTCAATTTTTGAGCTATTTATAGGCATTTTATGTTTACTAGTTTTTTACCTATCTTTTATTTGATAAGTACTATTTGGGTATAATTGTTTGACTTTGACCAGGCAGAAATGCTTGAATATTTAACAAGAGGTTCATTATTAATTAAATGTAATATAGTCATTTTTTTTAAATTTATATAATGGTTTTAAGATCAAGTTTTGTTGAAAATCGTAAATATTACAGCCTTTCAAATCATGTATAATTGAACTTAACACAGAATCGGTTTTCGTATATTGTTACCTACAAGTGTAAATTAAATAATTTTATATGCATATTGCCTTGTAAATTTCCCATCTACAACAGTGGCGCACCCATCAGCAGTATTAGTTTTTATTTTTACAAACTACTATATTACAAGGTTAGAACAAACTATTTAGACCTTCACTATAAATTAGTTACAATGGGTTATAAATGATATGAATTTACTCGCAACAATATTATATTAACTTTATTCACACAGTAACATTGGGGGGAAAAACTATCTAATTGTTTGTATTATCAGGATATCCTAATTTAATTGAGACATCCTGTGTTATGAGAATGACCTAATTTTAAATAAAATGGTTATCTGTATTATCTGTTTATCAATATTAGCTTAGTTACTATAATATTGTAATTATTAATATATTTTTCAGTTGCAATTTTCGAAATGAGGAAACGAGCAAATTTAGAGCAATAGAAACCAGAAGAAAGAAGATCCAGAGAGAAGCCGGAAAACGGTAGATGGACATAATATAATAAGATCTAGTGAAAAACGGAAAAAAACGATCCAAAATAGTGATTATTGGAGGAACAATGGAACAATAATGGCTGAAATTATTTTAAAGTTGTGAAGCCATATTATAATGATGATGATTTCAATTTTTGAATACCTACATATATAGTTAGGGAAAATTATTCATGTAGTTGTGCCAGAGCAAACTAATTCATTTTTTTTGTACAGAAAGCGATGATATTATATGCGATAATAACTATCGTAGGTTTTTTAATTTCGTAATTTTGTCGTAATAAGTGGGCGCACATGGCATACCTTCGGGTTTGGTCGGTACGAAGTCTAATGTTCGAGATTTGGCTCTGAGATTTTGACCTGTTCCGTCAATCCACACGTACATGACTTGCACCTTATCCTCGGGCTGAGGTAGCTGCTGAAACCTCGCCGCAACCGCCTTGTTGATGGCATAGTTGGGAGAAGTATCCAATAATCCGTATCCCGGCATGGTTGATCTGTAAAAATAAATAAAATTATGTTATATACCATATTATATAAGAGAATCTTACTTTATAATCTATTTATAAATAATTAAATTTGATTGACGCCAAGACGTTATTTTTAACAAAATTATACTATATAAATACTATATTTATAATAACATATTATGATATTATAGACAATAATAATTATTTAAAAGTTTTAAAAGTAATTTTTTTATATAAATGCAAAATAAAATAAACGAGTTCAAGGAAAATTATTGCAGTTCAAACATTTCGTTTTGAGGATAATCTTTCTAAAATAAATGTACCTAAACAGTAAATTATATATTTTTATTGTAGTATAAATATTAAATGCAGACTGATTAGGACTGTCCTATGACGTAGTATAATATTTTATTTATTTTTTTTTTGTTATAATATTTATTACCACAGTATTACAGTATAACGCGTATGACATATGTTTAATTCATTTTGTCAACACTACAATGTATATTATTATTATGCCGTATACGTATACTATATCTGTGAAATGACCTAGAGGTACCTACTATTATTGCGTTAACGTGAATATAATCACATCATTTGTTCGGATACAAGTACAGCGAAACAAAACAATTATCAAGACTATTACAAAAAAGGATTTATGATAGGTATATGAAACATTGTAATAAAAAAAAAAAAATCATGATATTATTTACTCACCTTAGTACGCGTATGATAATGGTATAAATCGTGTTTACTCGGGTAAGTACCTACACCTATATTATATTAGGGTTATGATACTTCGGTATTCTTTGTTGTACGATAAAAAAAAAAAAACCCGGAGTATAGGATATAGGAGAATAATATTGTGCACCGAGTGTTATATTATATGCCGATGTAAAAATCTTTACTATTTAAATAGGTGTACGAGAGAGCGAATTTTTTTAAATTTACATTAAAACACCGAGAAAAATATTTTACATTCGAGAAACATTGCGAACGATGACGACGACGACGACAACGATGACGACGGGATGTTTTTGGGGGGACTGTAAAACTAGAGTGCGAGGAGATATACCAGCGGTGGCGCCAGTTATCGATTAGGACATTTCTATATACGAGAACGACGAAGTCCAAAGCCGGCCAAAAATGACGAGGGTCGAATACTTAACTTACATACACTATATTTTACACGCGATCTATACGAACTCGCGATCGTCTCTATTTACAATATTACCGCTAGCTGTATAATATTTTATTATTATAATAATAGATGCGAGTGTTTGTAATTCGTTATAAATTTACACAAGTGTATGTAATAAATTAGCCAATTATCTTAGTAATTTTTGTTTAGATGTTCAATTTAATACGTGACATAGGTAAGTATGAAAAATATGCCTAGGCATATTTTTGATGTTTGTTTAGATATTTTTAAGTCGTAAAAGGAAAAAAAAAATATTTTTTTTTCAATGGGTAGGTATACGGCGGTGAACACGGTGAATTTTTATTTTCTCGACGCAATTATATTATTGATTAAAAAAAGCTAATACAACTACCTATCATATGCACCGCAAGTCTAGCTGTTACGTATATTATAAAAAGTAAAAACTTATCGAATCAAATTCGAATACCATAAATAATGGTGGTTAGGTGTATCATTTTAAAACCGGTTACTTTGCCAAGAAAGAAAGCAATACCAGTCAAACTAGTGTTAGGTAGATAGCCCGCAGAAATAGAAAATCCTGCGGGTTTAAAATAAAAATTGGCTACATTTTATAACACAACAATATTGAAAAAAAAAAAAACATAAAAAAACATCGAAATAACATTGTAAATGTATCGGACTGCACGATACAAGTATTTTGTTTTTGGAATCAATAGGAATGTTTACTTATTTTGATTAAAAAAAAAATGGTTTACAATTTTCTATAATATTATATAGTATCAAACAATAAAATAAATCATTAGGACGTTGTATATATTATCTAATATATAAATTGGTTTGAAACGAAAATAATTGTATGCAAATTGTACGTATTTACGTTATTATAAAACTATTTGATTGTTGATTCATTAAATTTAAAAATGTGTATGATTAAATTAAATATATACTTGATGATGTAATATCGGTGTTTTTTTATGTTTTCTTTTTTAATTGTAACTTGTAAGTATAAAACAAAATACAATTTTATTTATCTAAATACCTATAATAATTATAGTATTCTTATGTTTTAATGTAACTATATTGATTTACTAGGAGTATAATATATAATAGTATGCATATAATGTATAATAGGGTTATAATTAAAAATTACTCTAAGCAAACAGTCCAATAACCTATTGTTTTATTATAGAATTATTTAACATGGAAAACAGATTAATAGAAGTAATGAGGTAGGTATACATATAAGAAAGTAGGTAGGTACCTACCAATAAAACAAATGCAATTGCGTATAATTCAAACTGCAACACTGCAAAAATCTGGTTTATTTATGTACACTTACTCAATACTAATTTGCAGTAAACAATAAACCGGCACTTAATTATCCAGTCCTAAAACGATACTTAGCATTTTTTTGTCTGACATTTATTATCGGTGCCTAATTATTAGGAGTTTATGACGTACATTTTCATTTTAAATACCTTGCATGTTGATTTCAGCAAAATAAATTCAAGTTTATATTTGTTTTGTTAAATTATAATTTTAAAAAGTGCGCATTCAATATATTATAATTGCGTAGTAGATAATCATAGTCATATGTTTAGTCGATTTTATTTTATATTTTTTAACAGTCACACACAATACAATTCGATTTAAATTAAATTTAAATCGAATACCTACCTCATATTAATTTGTATTCATTAAATATAATATTAAAGACAAATTAAGAATATTATTATAATTATATTAATTTATGATTTTAGATTTTGAGCGTATTGGTTTCTACAATGCTGTTTATTTTTTTCTTTGTTCTAGTCTGTGGCCCCTTTTTTTCCTAGTAAACCTGTTCTGATCTTTACGAACGGAAACTTTTCTAAAAGCTCAAGTTGTCAAGATTGTGCTTTAGAAAAAACATTTTTTGATTTTCGACGATATTTTTTAAATAAAAGACCTAGTGCGAAAAAATGTAGAAAAACGTACAATTTCTCGATTTCATTATTTTATAAAAACACGGACGACATTTTCTACCAGAAAAAATGATTTAATCGAAAAATCACAAGATACTTTTTTTGATTTACTTTCTTACTGTATTATCGACAAAACTTTTGAATCCTTTTTGAGCTTTTAAGGAATTTTAATTTTTGGGAAGTTATAAATACACATAGAAACTTGAAACTTAGTTATAATACTAACATTGGACTTACCTAGACGTGGTAAAATTTCCCAAAATCATCGGACGATTTTTTTTTTAAATAAACGTATTGAAATCAAATTTAAACGAAAATCGCAAAAAAAATTATGGCACATTTTATTTATATCACCAATGGTTTATCCATGCTTACTGATATAAATAAAATAACTTTATGTATCCTACCTTCCCAACTTCCCACTTATAACAGTGACTAGTATGTTTAATTTGATTTTTTGTTTTTAATTCACATAGGTACCAAAGTATATATATACCTACACTATATACTATATACCTACACTATATTTCTATATTCTATAACGTCGTTCAATAGTGGTTTGTAAAAAGTTAATTTCACTTTTTATAGCTAATATTACAATAATATACGTATCTTAGTATACCAGTTTAAATTTATCGTAAGTCTGTGTATACGGATTATTTCATGCCTATAATATATCTACCAATTTTATACTTGTCAATTTCATAAGTCCCTAATTTTTTTTTCGTATATTTTAATTACAGTATTATTATCATAAGGACAAATTAATTTCGAGCAGTTAACAAAACTCACATGCACACTATACAATACAAGTAATATTAGGTATAACTAAACTGGCCTAGATTAAAACAAATTAAAAAATAACTATAGACATTTTTTATATTTATATTAAATAAAGATTCGAATTGCGATTACGCACGAGTATTTTAGTCTGCTACTATAGACGTACTCTTGTATATTATGCACAATCATATGAATTTATTGTATAAGTTAAGTTAACATACTATATAATTGCTCGTTAGTCGTTACACGGACGATGAAAAGATTTTTCCATAAATGCCAGTATAATGTTTAAAACAAATATGCGCACGCATGTACGAGTACCTACAAATTTGAATAGGACCTATTCAGTACAGATACAATTCAACAATTATATAGTAGGTACTATCGAAGAATATATAAATAAATGACAAGGTAACCTATCTATGTTAGGTATATTTCATTTTATTTTAAAATTGTAGGCAAGGTTAAATAATGTATTCAACTATATACGAATACCTATAATATACTGCAGTAAATTGTTTCAAACACAATAATTATATAAGTGCATATAAATAAAATTATTGAACAAATAATTCTAATCTAGTATCAAAGTTCAGCAGATATGTTTTTTAGGTTCCTACTTCTACCTAGGCATCGTAATATGACTTAATTGCAGCAGAAATGACAATAATTTCGTGTATAATACGAAGTAAAACATTTTTTTTTAAATTAAAAGTTAAAATTTATTGACTGAAAACAATAGTTTATTTTCGGACGCATGTTTTTACATTTTTTTTATCAGCAGTTTATAGTAGGTATTTTATTTTTGAAAAATGCACTAGGTATTTATTATTTACTAGCTGACCCGACAATGCTTTGTTATAGCTAGATAATAGTGTAAATAATAGTAGTAATAATAATAGTTATCTTGTCCGTGACAACCAAATTATCATCAATGTAACCAAAGTAACCCATGAATAAATAAAAAATTACATATTCGTACTAAAAATGCCTAAAAACCTAATTATTGCAATTAGGGATCTCTAATTTTGTTGAAAATAATATACAGCCCATGTTACTCGCTAATAATATAGCTCTGTATAGATGGAAAGAAATTGTAAAATAAGTAATTTTTGAACTTATTCATTACAAACAAACAAATCGTTTCTCTTTATAATGTATTAGTATAGATAATTAATACTAATCATCCGAGTAACGTATTGTCAACGGTTTAATTATAAAGTATATTAGGATCCAAATAATTAAAAACATGTCCTAGGATAGTGAAGACGGGTGCAGCCACTGTAACTTGTTAACTGAATAACTTTTGTTTAATAATAGTCAAATCTTAGATAGTAAGCACTCATATTTTAATGTTATATGTATTTTTAATGGAAATATTAAATTATTGTTTTAATCCAAATAATCTAATTATTATCAATAACAGAATTATAAGAAGATGGTATAGACATTAATCACACGTGTTAAACGGCAATACATTTTACAAAAATCAGAAAATGTAATAATTAAATTCTTTAAGTATTATTTAAAATATCTGTATACATTAATAAAATCACTATAATAACAAAACATAAATGTTACTTACAATATTTGTATGCTATATTAGAATAATAATATATAATATTAGGTACATTATAATATAATATATCCACAAGGACGGTAAATTCAACTAAAATTATTACCATACTATATACTATGTCTTATAATAAAATATCAATATAATAAAATATAATATTGTTATGACAGAATAAATATAGTAAATATGGTTTTGTATAAATCGTACAGAATGTGGATTTCTATGTGTTTATTATTATTTCGTACAGTGCGACTTTGCGGTGTTACCGTAGCAACCGGAATATAGATTTTTTCGTCTTACCCTCGAATTAGGTATCTCGTTAACATAAAATATGTTTTAAAAGCAAAACTCTGTTGATCACGCCGACTGAAGTGTTAACAGGAAAATTGCAAAAATCTAATTAAATTGCTATTTCTAGTGGATTTCGAAAATATATTGGAAACGATTATTTTGTAAGTAGGTAGGTACATTACACTTATTAATATTATTGACAGGCGTCACTCAAAAATCTACTGTTATCGTTAAATCAATAAAAAAAATAAGCCAACAGAAATATTATTATATGACTACACTTATACGAAAATCAATAATAAAAATAATATATTAAATCTTTTTTTTTATAGCAATGCCATATACCATTTTAATTTAATATAAGCATATTAGATATTGGATGGGCGGGCACCTACTTTATACCCAAAGGGAAGTTTACCCAGTGATTTTTTATTAGCAACTTTTTCGCTAATATTATTAATAGTTTATTATAATATACTTTTGATATCAGTGGCATCTAGGGGGAAGTCCGAGATCCCCCCTGGTCCGTGTTAATTGTGTAGTATAATAATTGTACACATAATACTTGTAGTAAATAATAAATAATAATGTATGATTGGACGATTTCCAACCATGTCACTGTTGTATGTCTGATAATGTAATATTCGTTTACACGGAGATAGTAAATAGTGTAAAATACACTTCAGTAGTCAGTGGAACAGCAATAGTTGCTCAATGGGCCAACAAGGGGGGGGAGGCTGTTTGGAGTTATAACAACCCTTAATATTTGAGATTTTTTACGAATTATATGTAATAAGTAGTTGCGTAATTTCAAGTATTTTCTTATAATTATAGTATTTTACTATCCCAAAAACTTGTTTGAGTATTAAATAATTTATGAACTAAAAAAACCTATCCAGAAATTTGAAATTATTATCCCCACCCTCCTCCAAAATTGAATCCTTCGAAATCTCACTATCTCATTAGCAAAATAGTATAGGTATAGTATAGATATGCTAATTTATTAACTCGTTTTTAAAGCAAAAAATCAACTAGGTACTATCTGCTAGTAAAAAACATCATACATAGAGGAACCTTACAATTATTTACTCCAATAACTTTAAAGTACAGCAATTAAATACCATTGTTTGGATTTAAACCATGGGTTTCAGTATTATATAATATAATATTATAATCAATATATTTTGTAACGAAATTTTTACAATTTTAATTGGACCTGGATAATACACGTATTAATTGCATAATAATTTGTATTTCAACATCATGCGTAACATTATTAGATATTTTAATAATAATAATATATAGGTATCTATTGTACTTATTGTATTGTACCTGACGTCTATAAACGTCATAATTATACAATGTAAATTAATTTGTATATTTATTATAGAAGTTATGTATATTTAGGTAGATAGGTAGCTCTGATAATCTCACTGACATCAGAAAATATAATAGGTAGGTGTTGTTTTTATCCTAACGTAATATTATATTTTATTTGTATATATATTCAATATAATTTACAACATGTTTGTGTTGCAATTTTTAGGTGGGTTTAACCTACGCCTTCCAAATGTGAAATGAATAGTTAATTATACAGACGCAAGAACTGATGAAGATAAATATCGACCAAAACTTTAGGTTCCCACAATCAGGAATACGTTTTAAGAATCAGCTAAAACAGTGATTTTCAAATTGGGAGTATCCACTATACAGGTGTGTTGCGGTCTTTTGAAATTTGTTTTCCTTAAATTTTGAAGAACCATCGGTTACGGTGTTCCGTTCGTTAAGTAGTATGAAGTCGTAATTCTTTTTAGTATGACTCGTTTGAACATGATTCGTTAATTTTGTTATTAGCTTTTATGCAAAAAATTAAACAAAACCAAAAAAAAAGCCACAGTGTGCCGTGGTCAAAAATAAGTTTAAAAACCACTGGGTATGCCTATATAATTAGGTATGTGCAATAAATTTATAAAAATCCATTTTTTTTCTTCAGAATATAAAATAATTAAATCTTCATTATGACCTCGAGGTGACCACTATGTGGTGCCTCATATTAAAACCACTTTTAATATAATATGTTGTGTTCTACAGAAATCAAAATCGAACATCTTAACCAGTTCAATAGAATATTCTAATCAGTAAAAAAAATTAATATAAATATGGCATTATTATATTATTATATACGATATCGTCAATACCACATACTAATTATAATTATATCATAATTTCGGTGTTAAATGTTATGTATGTCAAGTAAAATATTTCAATTCGTGTATATTAAAATAAAGATACTAATTACTAAGTATTCATATTAATCGTAAAACTATTGGTCTATGCTTATTAATGATGTGTAGCACGTTTTATTTATCGCACGAGTATCTCTAAACGTGTGTACATTTTTCGTTTTGTGTATAACAAAGAAACAAAGCAAACTGGCGATCTTTAACCAATTTGGCCTTAAATTAGGAATAGAGAGTGTCAGAATAAGTGAGTGACTACTTTATAATCCCTGGCCAAATGCCAAAACAATGAAATTCTATTTATACGATTGTATGAAAAAAATAATCGCGAGTATTTTGTTGATATATTTTTTAATTATATCTTATATGCGATTTAGAAAATAATTACACAAAAATACTACAATTGCTAATTTAAATGTTTTACTTTGAAAATATTTGGAAAGTGAATGCCTATATACTTGCATTGTAATCCAAATAGGTGCAATCGGTACATAACTAATAGATAGTGTTTATTTTGTACGCGAATATTAATAAAAACTATTGTGTTCGTATAGTTTACAAAAAGTTTTAAATATTAATATTGTATATTAAATTAAATTATAGTAATAGTTGAAATAAATTTAAAACTAAATATAACGATGTAATATAAAATGTTCATATTAATATTGCTGTACTCACTTTTTGTGTTGTGCAGATGTGTAACTGTGAACGTAAAAACGTCGACTGTTAGGTAGTTGCTAGTTTTAGTCCTGCCAAGAGAAGAACCACTTGTAGATTAAACATTTCATTTATAAAACACAGGCGCAGAAGCATTATAACATCACGCAGTATACAATATGGGGGATAAATATTGTAAATTATCAAAACTATAAACTATATGTATATATAGATTTGATTGTATACACAATTACCGTATAATAATACTTTACGTATAATACGTGTATACAAAAATTAAACTGTCGGTAATTTTAAATATATTTTTTTTAACATTAATTTGACAGATTAATTAATTAACAAGTACAACACAAAACGATTATATTTAAATGGTGTTCTATTACTGAAATCGTAAAATAAAATATCTTTTGACAAATGGTTCTATAATTCCATATTTATACAATGTAATTTACTTACTAATTCAATTTCGAAAAAAAAAAAAAAACGATTATTATTTTTGAAAATGTAAATATTTGATATTAATAATTACTTAAAGACTGTTAATGTTTCTATTCGTATAATTTAAAAAAATTCAGTGTTCACCTGTTCAGTGTTCCATTGAACGTTTTGATTAATGTTAATCTGGTATAAAGACAGAATAAGGTACCTACCAATAATTGATTTTAAAATTAGGAGGGGAGTATTAATTTCTTATATTTTATGTTTCTATATTAGCCTTCTCTCCGTTCACGATTTAAAACTTAAAGTAATAATAATTTATTTTTGTTATATTTTCTTTTAAACAATAACTTTCATGGTATACAATTGTATCTTTATACATTTTAAAATCAAGATTTTTAGAATTTTAAAATTTTTACTCATAACAAAATAACATGTTATTTTTCGCGAAGGTTTAGATTATTTTTAAAAAAAAATTTGGCAACAAACATTAATTATTATTGTATATATTAATATATTATATTATAAATATTAAAATATAAATTTAGTATACATTTATTAGTTTTTACATATATAATTATTATTTATTCTATTTTAATAAGACTAGTATGTCTAATTTATTTAATGCATGTAAGCATTAATAATTAAATATATTAATATTTATTAGGTAATTAACATGTTATTTCTTTATAGTTTGGTATCGGTTTTATGCAAATTTAGTCTAAAAAATAATTTCTTACCTGGGTCACAATATTTGTTAATATAAAAGAGTTACACTTGTGTATAATATATTTACTATAGGTATTTGCTGTAATATTGAGCTTTTGAATGTTAAAAGTTAATCTAAATAAACTACAGAAACCTAAAAAAGCAAATATTTTAAATTATTTTACTAGGTGTAGGTCCTTACTACAGAAATATAGAAATATAAATCCTAAGTTCAATTTAATTTAAAAAAGACGAACATACTTTACACGATTGGTGGGCCATTGTTGTAGGTGGGAAGTTGAGAAGGTAGAATGTAGAGTGAAATTAAATGTATTATCGTAATAATTTGGTATTAAAATTCGTATATAAATGTATATAAAAAAAAAAACTTCATTAAACTCAACTTTTTCTTGTTGATCATTAAGTAAAACTTATAATGAACCTCTTGTTATATTTTCAAGCATTTCTGATAGATCTTGCCATTTTATCCACAGAGTACCTACCGAAAAAAAAAAGAAAAATTAAAGCAAAATTAAAATGTCTATGAATAGCTTAAAAATAGCTCAACAATTTTGAAAATTTGACCATACCCATAAAAGACAAATTTTAGTTTTCTGTCCAAATTAATTGTAAGTCTTTACGAACATTTTCAATTGAGTTACAACATAAAAAACAAAATTGAAAATAATAAAAACATTATTTTTGTAAATTTTTCCGTTTTTTCCCAATTATTTTGAAAGTCGCATGGAAAATCAAAAAATTACATCTCTCAAATGCCATCCCATTTCTCTCAGAAAAGGTACATTCTTGAAAACCGAAGTAAGATTTTAAACATCATTGTAAAACTAATATATTCCTCCGCTCATAATCAAAAAAAAAATGTTTATAGTTTTCTTTAGTTTTATATTATTATCGGATTATAGAAAAGATTTATTATTTTTTAAAGTTGTAATATAAATCCGTTAATTTATCATTATTTATTTATTTATATTAGTTTATCCTTTTTATAGTTGGAATTCGTTCACTTATCACTTAAATTATTTATAGGTTATATAATGGAATTGTAATTTATAAACTATTTTTTTTTATGTCACTGTATAGAATTCTACTATTTCACATTTGGTAAGTTTAGTGATTATTCTACTTTAACCATTATACACGTTTAAACATTTTATCATTCATACTATTCATTTAACTAATGCATTGCACATATTTTCAAAAGTATAAAGTTTACATAATAGTAGCTATATTTACTATAATATCTCATATGTATAAATATACTTTAGTGTATGTGTGTTCGAAAGTTTGCCTGTATTAAATATTACTCTTAAACGCAATGTATTCTGCATAAAAACGAAAATGGCTATAACAAAGGTACCTATTTATAATATATTTCATTTAGATATATACCTTAAAATATTCTCTTTACATAATAATATATAATAATACATCAGGATAAATATATTATAAACTATATACTAGTATTGTAATGGCACTTAGGTTACCAAAGTTGTTCAAATATGTTATAGGTATTATATCGCGAAAATGACACATATGTGAAAAGATTTGGGTTGCGTGTCCATTATAAATCACTTTAAAAAATGATTTACCAAACAACATACATTTTTTGTATTTTTAAATTTTTATTTTTTTGCGTTTCTTGTTTTACAAAAAAATACATTTACAAAAGCGATTATTTTAAATTAATTTCCTCTAAATAGCGTTATCGAATTAAAATAGTGGTGACATTAGGTGTACCTATCTATATATAATATTTATGGCAGAAACTTTAAATACTTCTTCTTCTTCGTTTTTATCCATTCAAATTGTTTTTCCTTAGGCCCCATTTTTATTTTCTCTAGTTTTTATCCCAAACTTGGTCTGGAAAAATGTTAAAACAGCACAGCCTGTTTCAAAAACGTAGCAAACAATTTTCGGTAAGATAGTCCAACATATTTTTTTTTCAACTAATTTAATTACCATTTCGGTATTTTGCTAAAATTGTTGTATTCTAAAAAATACCCTGCACTCATATAATTAAAAACGCAAACGGTCCCGATTATAATAGGCATTATATATAATATATATATATATATGTGTGTCTTCCGCTCTCACCTTGCAAATCATTCAAATCCTTTGAGTCTTATCCTCAAGTCAGATTACATCCAGGAATCACATCTTTCGGAATACATCTTTCGGAATAGCTTAAGAGGAGTTGGTGTCAAGCTCTATTATAAAACCAATTTCATTTAAAAAGAAAAAAAAACATCAAGCGTTAACGCTGGGTAATTCTTTTAAACAAATATTTCATGTCCTATATGCTCACCTATAGGCATAATCTGGGGTAAGTTATTAGGAGGGAGCAGGCTGTATTTCTCCCCATATAAAATCAGTATTAAGTTTATTAATTAGTAATACTTAAGATAAAATCAAACAGTTAAACTGTAAAATACAAACAGTAAAAATCTTGTAGGTAGGATAGGTAAACAAAAAAAAGCATACATAAAACACAAAAATCAAAATTAATATTAAACAACAATTATTGTAATATTAAATAAATGCAGTTATAATTTGACAGCAAAATGAAAATATTATTATCCTTAATAATAAAACAAATGGTTTTCCATTGTTGAAATTCAAACGATTTGATTAGGTATATATCCAGTGACAAATATTAGTACCATGGTCAGACGGACAGCGTTGGTACAGTGACAGGATAAATATTGTGAACACAACCATCATAAACTAATAACCACGAATTAAGATATCTATACACAGGATTATCACTGGAATCGGCTACAAGCATATAACCGGTGATGTAATATGAAACAAATTCGAAATTGAAATTGTATCATTAAACAATTTATTACAATTGTTACCTTTTAAGTTTCTAAACCATCAGATTATTACAATACAATAACTATACATAGTTTTACATATATATACCAATAGTATATATTTTTCAGTCAAAAAAGTTTTCAGCTCTTTAAAAACGCTTATAGGTGAAATAACCTATCAGAGATTGAGAAATAGAAAAAAATAAATATACAGAGTGATTCAAAATTTTTGTTACGGCAATTTTATCATGTAAATATCAAAATAGAGAAAAATGTATAATACAAAAGTTTTTAGATAAATAAACATCTAAAATAATTCGTACATTTTTTTAACCGTCTTTTTGAAGGGGTTTCGGGAGTACTTTTGAAATTCAAATTAATTCAAAAATCCATAAATATACGGGATATTAGTTCAAATAAATTTTTCCATTAAAAATTTTGAATCATCCTGTATATGTTTAATAAACAATATATGTATCTACAATTATACAAAGCACGTAAGTACATAAAACTAGGTAAACTTAATTTTTATAATGATTTTTTTAAATAATCATTATAATTAGTAGAACGTTATTTATAAAAAATAATAGCTACGTGTCAAAATTGTTATTTAAACAAATAATAACTGTGTAATAAAGTTTTAAGTAGGGTTTATAATTTTACAATTTTATAAGTATAAATAGGTACCTATTAAGAACTTGTGTATACATAATTTATTAAAATAATTATTGTACTAGTTGTAATATATGTTGTGATTAATTATCAAAACAAAGTTTAATTAAAATAAAAAAAACCTTCGTTAGACTTGTGACCTAAATATAATAGGTACGTCGGTAATGATTTCTGCTATACAACGATGCCGCTATCAATATTTTTAAACTATTGATTTAAAAGTATAAATAAGTTTGTAAGTAGGTATCTACCCTTAGTCACAACGTGTAGATATAGAAGCTACATAAAAATAACTTGCTAACATGCTTTTTTAAATGAAATATTTCAATGTTCTTAAGAAATATTACGTATTATTTTCTTCGATACCTAATCAAATTAAAAAAAAACAAGGCTATAAAACGTCAAAAGTATTATTAATGGGGCTTGTTTCCTAAGCTGTCAACAAAAATAACCAATTTGAAAATAGTTATGAAGGAAATCATCATACAGAAAAAAAACCATTTTGATGTATATCACATATACAGTTTTTTCAATTTTTCTTTTTACATTTGTTTACACAATCTGTAAATGACTTAATTACAATAAACATGCATATGGGCGTAATCAGGAAGGGGCAAGAGGGAGCAAATGCTCCCCCCGATATTTTACTGAGGAAGTATTATTGTCTTTTTACTCCCCTACCATCCTGTTATAAGTTACAATAAAATTTTTTTTTTACATAAACTGTTAATCATCGTTTAATAATATTTTTTTTTTTCATACGGCCTTCAAAAATTATCTTCTTTTTAATAAAAACAAAATAACAAAATCTACCTATTTTATACGAGACGTAAGGGTTTCTCCTGCGAAGCATGTTTTTTACAAAATTACACTGGCTCGGGCCATTCTAGTACCCTAAATAGACCTTTAAAATCAATTTTGCTTGAAACATAAATATTTTACGATTTATGGAATATCATACAGTGCACAGTGAGGCAATATAGCCCCATTTGCCCCCTTCAAGGATGCCTCTGCGAAACAATGGTGTTTTGACCTATTTTAAGTAAATTGTTGATAACTACGGGCGCTTATGTAGGTTGTCGCATACCACTATACCAGATAGAATAATATTATGTGTATCTGGTACAGGGTATTATGGGTAAATACACTAATTTAGAATATTTATTATAATACTATAATATTATATATAATTAGAAGTACAAACATACATTTTGTAGGTGTGACATCCTCGAAAAAAATAATAGAAATACACTACGTCTTTATCATTCATTTTGTATATTTATACCGACCAAATAATTCAATAATGAATAATTAACCCATTTATGATATATTATAGTATTATATAATATTTGTATGTTGTGTTTACGACACAGAACCCATCCAGTTTACGATAATGTTGATAACTGTTGATTTTTTTTTAATAACACATTACTGTTTACACTATTAATAAAATATTTAATAAGGACATATAAAACAATAATATTGTAGTTTATAATTTATTGACATTAATAATTTGTTTTTATTGTAAGGAAATAATTATTAGTTTTATATATATTAACTATTGTAGCCTGTTTTTTATTTAGGTAGGTCTCTAATTACATAATAATGTTTTCTTTATCTTTAATCAATGAAATAATTATATAAGAGCTGAATATACTTTACAACATATCTAGGTGTAGAACTATAGGTCATTGTTGTAAGTAAGAAGTTTTGAATTTATGGGATACAGGGTTTATACATAGTTTATACATTAAAAGCAACTATTGAACGATACATTTTTGAAATTAAAAAACGATTCTAAGTGGAGCTAAACTGGTAATAAGACTCTATTAATCGAGGTATTTCCCTTGAAGCCAATATAACCCAAAAACTAACAAAAATAAAACTAATGTAAGCATATACGACAGTAGTTCGTTTTTTAATTTTTTAGGAAATCTGTCAAAAGAGAAATTGAAAAAGTCATTCTAAAGTTATACATCCTCAATTCCTATCGCATACTCTTAGTTCTAACCATCTAGTTCAATAGTTTATTACACTATAATTTTCATATAATGAAAAAATATTCGTTTAATAAATTTTTAGCAAAGACCAGTTATTTTATGTAAGTATTACTGCAGTGCCCATTATTTATACTTTTAACTTAGAAGGTATAGCGGGTCTTCGAAGATGATGAACAAGGCACTAAAAATAAATCACTTTGTTTCTGTAATATGAACATATTTTTCACTAAAATAAAAAACCATAAGATATCTCTCGTATGCAGTTTAACATCGTCGATAAGATACTAATAAATATTATTAGGCAAATTTAAGTGCTCCGTCCAAATTTCAATTCTCTTAGAATATTTTTAACTGAATCACAACAAAATAACAAAATTAATAATAATAAATTTCGTAAATTTTCTCATTTTTTATTATTTTTTAAGTATGTTACCCTTTAAAATAAAAAAAATTCCAACTTAAAATACCATCCCAGGAAAATTAAGTAAACTTACAACTTATATTGTACAGTTCAATATTTAAGATTTCACTATACTGTATTTAATTGTAATATTTAATTAAATATTGTAATAAAATATACAATTCAGGAACCACTACAATCATAATGGGAAAAAATGCAAAATATCATTTTGGGATTTGAGTTCAGACCGATCGAATTTTTTCCTGTTTATTTTCTACTTATAACCTACCTGCTAGGAACCCTAAAATCTAACCACTGCGTCGCCTATCAGAGATAGACTTTGTCTCATTATCTCCTTTAGTCCAAACCTTTTTTAGGCATCTGTCTATAAGTCAGATCTATAAGTCTATAAGTCAAGTAAGTTTTTGATTTTTTTACCTTAATTTAATTTCTATAAAAAAACACTTATGATTCTATTGAAAAAATTAATAAAATTAATATTGAGTCAGGTTACAAAATGATTTTTTTTGACGTCAAAAATGTATATACATTCATTTCAAAACATGAACCAGTAAATTTTTTTAAAGATAAACTTATATTAGTAATTAATTCAATACAAATTAAGTACAAGAAATTATTCAATCAATAAATGTAATTTTAGTCAAAGCTATTTCCAATATAATAATAAATTATATTCGTAAACAGAAGGGTTAGTTATGAGTGGTTATTAAGTGCTCCTTTATCTGAAATTTACATGCAAAATTATAAAATCAACAATATTTTAAAACAAAATATAGTCCATATATAAAAGAATGTTATAGATATGTTGATGACACTTTTATTTTATTTAGAGATTCAAATAAACAAGCAGAAAATTTAATTAATTACTTAAACAAAATATATAAAAATATTCAATTTACACTCGAAATACAAATATATAATAAATGAAACTTCTTAGATCTTACAGTTTCCATAATAAAGAATAAATTTGATTTTAATATTTACAGGAAACTTATACAAACTGATGCTATAATACCATATGATTTTAATCACCTTTATTTTTAAAAAATATCATTTTTTATTTCAATATTCTCTGGGCTTGGACGTATTCCATTAAATAAACATAGTTATCAACATGAGATCATTATATCTATAATATAGCCCATAGAAATTTCAAATTAAATTTAAATCACCAAATAATTTTGTTAACTATTGTAGTATGAAATATTAAAATAATATGTCTAACGAATTCGCTAAAATTTTGACCAATAATACAAATAATGTAAAAATCGCTTTTAAGACTAATAATGATTTAATCAAATATATAAACAATAGAACTAAAAACTTCACAAAAAATCCCCCTTATTTTTAAAATGCTGGTAAATATAAAATTAAATGTAACTGTAATACATTTTATATAGGTAAGACAAATAGAAATTTTAAAATAAGATATAAAGAACACATTTCCGAAATAAAATTTAAAAAGACTGTCTTTAATTCAAATTTTGCTAAACATGTTTTGAAAACATATAGTTATAACTATAATATAAGCTTTGATATTAATACAGACTTAGAGATAATAAATACCCAAAATAACATTTACATTAATTCATTTTTAGAAGTTACATATATACAATAAAGTTTAACAATATTTTAAATATACAAACCGACTTTAAAAATATCTTATATCAATACATTTTAGACAATAAATAATAACTAAATAATTTATGTTTCCAAACATATTATCTATGTCTAATTACCCATTTTAAATAATTCCTCCTGTTAAAATAAATTATTTTTATGTAAAACGACTAATTTGTATAATTTTTTTCTATATGTCCTTTCATTTAATTTTTTATATTCAGTCACATTTTACATTTTGGCTGTGATATATCTGATGATGAATTTTTAATTCGAAACCGGTCGTATAATACAATTATCATAATATTCCAGGTGACGCATTAATTAATTTATTAATTTTTATTTCTATACATACATTTTTTATCTATATATATTTATTTATTATATGAAAGTGCAATTATCTAAAACAAATAAACATTACGGGAAAAATAACAAAACAAAACCGGGATTATTATTAACAAGTTGACTGGTAAACTATTTTTAATAATGGAATTTCTGCACACGCTTCTTAGTTTTGTAAACAAATTTTTTGGTTTATTACTATATATGGCTTGGGTATTATTGTCGATAAAAATAGATTTTCTATTCAAATATGGAATAAAATGAGTTGTATAACTATTGTACATTAAAAATCTATAAATGAAGAAAATTTCAATTTAAGTAAATACAGTAAATTACAGTACATTAACAAGTATTTGATTTAAGTCTCATGGCGTATGGAATGAATTCAGCCAGTTAACTTGTTAAGATTTAATGTAAATTCAATCTTTTCGATTTAATAAAAATACCATCAGGTAATAACTAATAGAACAGCAAAGGCCAGACTTAATGTTAATATGCATCATATTATTTTAGTGTTTCCTACATAATTATTATCATTGTAGAACTGTTGATACATTTGCAAAAAGATAATAATATTGAATTTAATACCTATTAATAATTAAACTTATCAGTATTCTTGTGTAGATAGGTACGTCCCATCTAATTAAGATTATTAAATTCGATAAAATATAATGTAAAATAAGTTGAATCTTACTTATAGATATATTTAACTAGGTAATCACATTAACAACAGTCGGTGGTAAATTGGCATTGAAATCTAGGTTAGTTTTATCTATATTATTATAAAGATAAGTATGTTAATTTATTAATATCTTAAAAATAATTTCGGAATTTTAGTATTTGGTAGATAACGAAATAAAACGATCCAATGAAGCATTAATTTACCTGTAATTTGCATATAAAAGTATTAAATTCAACATTTTGTTCAATGGGGTGGGGAAGGAGAGCATTAAACAAACTTTGTCGGCTACAACTGGACTTTCTCAACATTCTCAAATACTGTGTCCCCTTACACACTTTGTACCCTATAAATTATAAATGTGTGTCCCAAGTTTTATAACGTGTTTTTAGTTTTAAATGTAGAATTAACAATTTAGAATTTCAACACAAATGAATCTTGTTTATCTTAATATGAATTAATAACAACTCCTTTTTCAACAATACTATGCAAATATACAATAAACTTTAATCACGATTGACGATTATAAATATTATAAAACCAAGACGTATTAGCTTTAAACGTCTATAAATATATTAATATGTATTATAGGTAAGTAGGTACAGCAGGGGGGTTATATGCCCCATTGGCTTAAAATACAAAAAAAATATGAGTAATATAATATTGAACTGCATATATTTTTTTAGGATCCGGCTTTTAAATTACCACAATCAATTTAGGTAAAGAAGACGAATTTATGATTATTATTTGTTACATCTCCTCTCATTAATAAAAAATATGTCCTTTTTTGGTCCACTCAGAATCTAAAATGAAAGTTATGTGTAGTTTATGACCCTTTATTTGATATATGTCAATATGGTACGGGGCCCAAAAAATTTTTAAATCGCCTCCCCCTTGATATTTTATCAAAACCGCAACTGGTGTGTTCATGTAACTACGAATTAGTATTAGTAAAATATTTTGAACTTTTACTTATATTTATTTTGTATATTTGTAATCCAAACATCATATATATAATATAAATATGGAAGGTAAGCGATATATAAAACGGGGAATAATTTTGGATGTTACAGCCCCCACTGGTTTTTTTTTCCTATGGAAACCTGTCAAAAGTTACAATTTAATTAAGAAGTGTATCCCCTTAAATCAAATGTATTTTAGGCCCTAGAGTTCTCAGTATAATTTTTTATTGTGAATTGTGATAATAGATATGTAAATATTTAGTAATATTATAAAGTATGAATACACAATGAATGCTTGTTGGAACTAGTAAAAAAATCGATGACTTACAAAAATATGTTCTTGGTAATTATTATTCTCTCGAACTACATCTTCGTACATGTCTCAAAAATTTTACGTCTATACAGGCGAAATATTTTTTTTATAAACCAATAAAAAAAATTGAGTTCTGGACACATCTAATAGAATAATAATAATATAATATTTGGAAATGAAATTATAGGTTCTCATTAGCCAATATCGTTAAGCGTTGAACAGATCCATTTTTAGATTTGAATTTTCTACTAGAAATATTCATCAGATTTTCAAGAGTAGAATCTTTTATGGAAAAACATTTTATCTAGTTGATGCATTAGGATGTCGTTTTTTGATATTTCTTGTAATTTTATTAATAATAAATTGGGAAACATCAGGAAATACGTTGGCAAAATGTTTTAAATATAATAAGTTATATAAAAAGTTGTAGGAACAAAGAAAGGGAAAATAGATCAAATTAGACGATGATGGAGAATTTTAAGTTGAGCCTGGCAATTTTACAGGTGATTTTAATTCACCAGACAATAAATTATTGATAGTAGGTACGCGGGAGCATATCAAACTACGGAGCAACTACAGGAGAATAGTCATGAAGTGGATGATAAATACAGAATATGTTAGTTAAGGTAGAAGAAACAAGATACTTTGCAAAAATAATGCAGCAGTTTAAAAGAACTTTTATACAATTTGCTCGAGAAAGAAATTTGTTTAGGTACCAACACAAGTAGATAATACATAGCTTGTAGGTAACTACACAGTACACCTTCTATACCTAACCTGTATATTATAAAAGCTTAACACACACAACATTGGAACCAATTTTTCATGTAATAAAATAATTTCACGGTTCAATATGTTAGATAAAAGTAACTCTTATATTATGTAGGTACCATTAAACCGTACAAAGTACACGAAATATTATCAGCTGTACTTATAGTAAAAGAATCGAACATAATTCGCACATGTACCAATATTGATACTGAAAAAAAATAAAAGGTAAGCCGCAATTTTATAATGTTTTATCTAAATAAGGTATAATTGACATCCACCAAACACCATAATACTATATGTATAGGTAAGTATTTTTTTTATTAGGAAATAAAGCCTCTTTAAAAACACCTCTCAAACTACGTTTTATAATTTTTTTTACACTTATGCGAATATTATCTTAAAATGCTAACATAATATTTGAATTCAGAAAAAAAATAACTCGGTGATCGACAGTATCATCATTGTCGTTAATTGTTGTATTATTACTTATCATTGCAATGATAACCTATTTTGAATTTACTATAATTATTATATTATAAAATACTATGCAAGAGTATTGCTGTCAGTACTTAAAATTGCTTAACATATTATAATACCTAGTACAATCTCGGAGTAATATTGTATATCATATATTATTATGTTTCATCTTGCATACATATTTTGCGTGCACGATGACCTAATTATAGGTACCTACCTACTTAATTAATATCAAAATATATTAATGTATAGATATTATTAGTCCTATCAAAATTTATATTTCTAAAATTTATTAAACTTTGATCTTCCTAATCGTATCGCATTATATATTATATACAGTGCGATCGTTTAAAAGAAGGGAAAAAAAGTCATCGTGTTTAAACGGAATAATCTATTTGATATAATAATCAGCATGTCGGCTAATGCAACTCATTAATTTACGTCGAATGATATTATATAATACCTAAAACAGTTATATGTTATACTTACATAATTTTTAATTGCATTTCATGCATAAATATATTCTCGGTTTGTTCGAGACGGCGAGAATTGAAAGTCTTTTGCCATCTGTGAACCAATTATCAGAAACAAAAGACTTATTCCCTTGGATACAAAAAAAATTCATCTGGTATATAGCACTTTTTAACAAAGTTTCGGACGATTTCCAAAATATTTTGGCCTTTTTTTAAAGACATTATTTGAATCTTTAGATTAATTGCTCTAAGCTCAAGGCACTTTTTAATGAATATTCACTGCGAGTCGACTGCACCTCTTATAAAAAAAAGCTCCACGAGCAGATAGAATAAACCTCCCTTGAAATTGTATACTTTCTCCAGTTACCACTCTCTCCATCAGTGGAGATTATTCTTTACATAAAATACTAGCTAAAATTAAAAAAAGCTTTAATTATTAAAAAATAGTGTAGATAATTAACATAGTAATAACAATAATAGTTTTCTTGTGTGTGACAACCAAATTGTCATCCACTAAAGTAATCCACGAATAAACAAAAAAACGTCCTAGGATAATGGGGCCGGGTGCAGCCACTGTTATAGATAATTTAATGTATATCTGCAAACAACGATACACCATACAAAATGCAAAATATTAAGTGTGAACATGCTATGCATGATTAGGTACTTATTTGTTCGTTAATTATTATTGTGCAATGTTAATGACATTGTATAATATAATACAATATATAATATTAGTAATGATTTTTGATATTTTAACAAGTATTCATATTACGTATTATGAAAAACAAAAATAATTTCCGTTAGAAAATTCTATTTAATAAGGTTAGAACTGTTAGAGGGGAGAATTTTAAAACCCCTCAATCAACTTTTGCTTTTTAAATATTTGTAAGCGTTGTTTTGCGGTTTTTAATTGCATATTAATCCGTTCTCTAATTATAACGTTTTACGTATACAGGGTGATTTTTTTACAAATTAAAATAACTATAATATTAAACACAACAAATTAAGTCGGTAATGTCGACTAAAAGACATCCAGGCGCCCTTTTAAAATATAACATCAAATCAATACTAATTTGTTAAAAGGGCGTATATTGCATTCAATACTTGTATACTTTGTGTCCAAGATATTATGTATACGAGTATTTTTATTTTTTTCCATGATAAACATCGTTAAAAACTATTTTGCTGTTTTTTTTTTTTTGCTTCCTGAAAAAAAGTGAAATTTGATAAATGCCCTTTTAATAAAACATAATATTATTAAAATTGATCGAGTGTGGATTACTAATTACGGTAAAATGTACCGCACAATAATAGTTAACAATTTTAGCACGTTGCATAACTCGTCGTCGTAAACCCCGGCGGTTATGTGAAGGAAATTTAACGGCACGAAGAGTATTCGATATGCGCTAAACGGTACCTTTCTCTTCGGGGAACGGACTACAAATAAATCTATAGTTGATACGTCAAATTTTATATTTTAAAGTAGCTATTATAAGTATTTGATAACTAAGGTTAATACTGTAATAAATTATGTGCGCAATTTTTGTAGGTACTTTTCAATATTTTTTTTTATTATTATTACCATTTTTTACTTATCGTTCGATTTATAAAAGCGCAAATGATGTGTAAATACGTCAGTGCGAGGTAAAAAATAGATGGTGTGCAAATGATAATCACCGAAGCATAGACGTAATATACTACAGTGATGTATTGCTAAAATAAACCGTGGGTAAAACACTACGCCTTATTCGTATATATGGATAATATATGGAGATATCTAAAGATAGGATCCAACTAATTTTTTCTCGGTTCGTTCGATACCTAAATCATTATTCTCTATACAATATATAAAACTAAAAACAATCTATATGTTAAAAATCAATAGTTTAATAAAATAATGTTTTAAATTTTTAAAGTATTTTTCAAAGATTTGATTTATTTTCACTATTTTCATCAATAGCTGATCGACATAATTTAGTTCTTGTGTCTTTTGCAGATTTATAATTAATCATCCACGATTTCACATAGTCTTTGGGGTCCCATTTTTCTAATGGAGAACCATCAATATTGATAAACATTTAATTGGAAATGTTCTTCATGATAAGCCTTGCTCTCAGTTTAGTACATACGTTATTCATCAAGCTGAACCCTCTTTCACATTCCGGCATGTCTTTTGGTAAAACTGTAAGATCATGAATAAGTTGTCTGATTCCATTGATTGCATTTTTCTAGTTGAGCATAAAACGCTTATATAATCATTTAACCTCGGTTTCTCCAAATCTTTTAACAGAAACTATCTGGCCAGTTGGTTGTATTCATTATTTGTATATCTTGAATAATCATATCGTCTTGTTTATTTTCGAGTAATCTAGATTTTATGTTGTTAATTAGACTATTAAGAAATTAACTTTGATTAATTCTAATTATTTTTGTATTATTGAAGAGCTGAGTATTTTTGAACTTCATTGTGTCTTCAAGTTTTAAAAATTCAGACATATGTTCTCTTAGTAAATTTTTAAAAGAATCTAATACTCTAATTATTCCATTGATTTTTTTTTTTTGACCATTAATGAGTGCTATGGAACGATCTTGTAATTGTTTTGACAAAATTATAGATAATTCTTGAAGACAGTCGCACATCAGAGTTAAATCGGTTAAAAATTCTGGACTAGCTAAAACAGCAGCTTAACAGACTAACATAACATATAATATCTGCATAATATCAAAATTTCAAAAACCTATAATTTCGAAACTTAGTCAATTCATTCAAGTCTGACTTCACCATCGTTCTTAAATCGTCAATATACATACTTTCAAAAAAAAAAAAAAATTGAAAAATTAGATTTGTTCTATAAATTATTTACTCAATGATTTTCGTCAATATTTGATATTAAAATTCCTTTATAAAAAAAAATACTTCATAAAGCCCAATTTTTTTTTTTTTGACCACAAATTAAAACTCTTAATGAACCTTCTGTTCAATTTACAAGTATTTCTGTTAGCTCTAATAATTTTACCACAGAGTACCTACCAAATAAAAATTATGTACAAAAGTCGCAAAATTAAAATGTCTATAAATACCACAAAAATGGCTTAAATTTTTTGAAAATTTTACCACGTCTAGAAAAGGCAAATTCTTTAGGCCCCGAAATCAAAGTTTGCACACCAGCTCCATAATGCCTAATTACGGCACTGATCATAACATTCATCTTTTAGCTCTTTTTGGTTTTTTGAGTAATGCATTATACACGTAAAGCCCATAAATGATTTAAAATGATTAGTTGCTACCACATCATTTATTAAGTCGATAACTACTAGTTTCAGTCTGTGATTTAAATAATATCAACTATACTAATATATACTAATATCAGTGGGTAAATATCTTTGAATCGTTTAGCCACATCGTTTTTTTTCCTAGTATACACTAGCACCGTCATTTACAAATGACATCCATACTTCTTTTAAAAGTCCATTGTCATGTAAATAAGTAACTAATTGATTTACAATATTTTCAGCTGATTGATTTGTAAGTTCAGTCAAATCTAAAAAAATAAAAATAAAATCATTACAAGATATCTGCTCTTATATACACAACCATTCCACACAGATAATTTTACTCCAGTGTTTACTATATTAGAGATAGTTTTTTATTTCATTTTTAATGATTTGCTATCAATTATATTGGTACAGGAAAATCTAAATTGTGATGTAGAGGTGAACGCAGGAAAATATTTCGGGGAAGGGGGTTGAAAAAGTATAAAATGTTCATAAATATCATACTATTCATACTGTATTACTCTTTATTTTTGGTACGTATAGTATATATAATTCTACTGTACGTGTGTATGTCACTGAACTCTTCCTAAACGGCTGGACTGATTTTGACGAAATTTTTTATGTGTGTTTGAATGGGTCCCTGGATGGTTTAGATTCACAATTGGACCCGATAGGTGGCATTACAAGGGTAGCTGACACAAAGTAATTGGTATTTTTAGTACAGCGATTTTTTTTTTTGTTGATTTATGGTTACTTTGGTGATACGGATGAAATTAAAAAACAAAAAGTCATCGACACATTATAAAATAAAATTATTATAATTTGTATTATCACTGTTATTTACACTATTCAAATATCACAATAGAACACATTTAGGCCGCCACAGGTGGACTATCCACTTTCCACCTATTTGTTTTCATTCAATTCTAACACGGCCAAAACCAAAAATGAATATGGGTAAAATAATAATAATACAAATTGGCACGGGCAACGCTGGGCGCGGGACCACTACTATATATATAAATTATTTATTACAATTTGTCCATACAAATTAAAACATTGTATTTATTAATATTAATGTAAATTTATTATTTCATATTTGGGGAAATGTTATTATACTGCGTGGGTATATTATAACAACAGAATTTTAAACTAAATAAATAATTATGTAGATAGTTAACAATAACTCACATTACGATTTGCACCAGATTGTGGTGGCATTTCGGGTTTCCGTCTTTTAGATGGTGGACTGTCTACGGACGATTTGTCTGCTTCCACACCAATCGGAACTCGGGTGGTATTTTATTTTGTGGTTTAAAATACTGTAAAATTGAACTCATTTTGAATTTTTGTATTTGCGTTTAATATTATGTCATCATAACAATAACAAAATTAGTGAATAGTGGTACAAGATATGTAGGTGTATTCGTTAGCGGCGTAGACGTGTGATTTATATTGAACAATGAAATCTCTGGAATTATCTATATTCAAGTGTAATAGTATAATACGAGTCATTTGGAAATTCCCGTAATATATTAGTGGCAACGATAATTTATTACACTCGTCTACATTACGTACATCGCCGAATTGGTGGCGACCGGTGTCAATCAGTTTTTTTTTATAACATATTTACTGCCTAATCGTACAGTATAATGATAATTTTATTGTGTACGTCAATTTACAACCCCCCCCCCGAAAACTTTTAAATAATTATTAATTATTATTATTAATAAATAACTAATCGTTTTTTTTTTTAAATTTATTTATTAGTATTTGTATTTGTAGGTCAAGTCATTTATTTTTGTTCCTGATATTTCGGAGGGCGGGAGTGTTTAATGAGTCGTGCCATAAAAAATTTGGGAACCCATGGTCTAGGGTATACCTATACCTTTATTGTATTTTACTCTATCTCACGGGAGAATACCGTTTCTACCTATATCGATTCTAAGATGGGCCATGTCACAGACTCCATGACCACAATCCATAATGCGAGTTCAACTTGAAAGTTTCAATGTAAGCGATAGGTATTTTATTACCTGAGGAAATGTTTACCTATCTACATAATATTAGGTACTTGATTAAAATATTATGCGTAATTTTACCTAAAATTGAGATATCAAACGATATACTTTTAAGATTGTAACAATTAATATAAATTTGGATTTTTGAATCTAAAAAAATAAGTATTTTTTGTGTGGGTGAGGGTGAGAATGGACCCCAACCACTCCTTTTACTTATAAATAACGTATACTCAATACCTTATTTAGGACTACATACATCACTGCCTATAGTTATTTGATTTCAATGATAATTTTAGGCTAGATTGATTACTGAAATAATATAAAAATTGGCTTTATATTTCTCATATTATTATATATGTGCAATTTCCAAATTCATATCTCCCTCCTTGGCAAAATCATAAATACGCCACTGGTTCACATAAAACGTGCCAAAAAGATCCGTTATTTAATGAGACAAGTACAATTATTTACTTTTACCTTAAAATAAAAACATGTTTTATTTTTTATTTCCCCTGCTCAAATATTCCCGGCGGCGATTATAATAAATTTAAAAAGATTTTACGTCACAATCAGTGGCGTAATCGGGGCCGTAGCAACCAAAATATTGCACCAGGTGCCAAACTTCAAAATGCGCCTTTATGATCTCTATAATGATCACTCAAACCCAAAAATGTTCAAAAACTAGGTAGTTACCTATGTTAAAAAACTTTTTTTTTTATTACATAAGTAGTAATTTTTTAAACGTTTGTTGGTTTTATTTAAATCAGTAACAATGTAGGGATGTTCAATGGTCAAAATAGCTAAATCATAGCTAAAATATAATAATTATTATACTGAACATTATTTACATCTCGCGTACTCGCTCGAACTTAACCTAACCTTCCAAGACCTATTCCAAATTACGCTACTGGTCAAGATGTATTTTATTTTTAAATAACAAAGACTAAAAATGTATTTATACTTCATAATTTATTTACTGTTCGTTTTTTTATTTATTATTTGTTCACTTTTTTGTCAGGTTATTAGCGTTAACCTAATCAAGCGAAATAAAAAACTATGACATTATTACAATAATATGTGAATATCTATTTTATAATTTAAACTATTAAACAACATGTCTAGAATTATCGTACATCTATATACACGAAAACACAATTAAGTTGTTGATTCAGCAATTATATTTTTAATAAAATAAAATAATGTAAATATTCCCTCGCGAGAGAACGGAGGCCGAATTTCTCCTATTTCTTACCGCGTAAAATCGTAACCGCACGTGCAAAAGTGGTGGGAGATGCGCAGCGACGAACGAAAAAACTTGTACCTTCTCTCATCAGACGGAATTTATGTATAGATACTAGTTGTTGTAGGTATAAATGTAATATTAACAAACAAATCATATTCATTAATCATGATGTATCATAGAAATATTATTTTTATTTAAAATAGTATGTACCTACAACCTACCTACCGTAATTTAAATTTCTAATAGTGTTCGTGAATAAAAGGCCAGTTTTATCTGTCAGTATTACTTTTTTCTTATACTTAGAACATCAATTGTTTAGCTTAGGTTGAAATTAGAGTTTAAATATAAATCACAAAATTTAAAAAGTAGAATACTTTTGAGGGCTGTATGTAGTTTTTATAATTAAAAAAGTTACATCATTGTTTTTACTATACACACAAATTGCAGACATGTTAGTTTTTGCATTTATTAAATAGCTCTAATTCTTAAAATGTTAGTATTTGTGATTAAATTCCAGTTTTAATCTAAACACCTTAATTTGTGTTCTAAGTAAGGTAATTGTGCTATGTTTGTTAGTTAGACAAAAAACATATGCATTTATAACATTATCTTAACCAACAAATTGTTAATTTCCCCACTTTCACATAATCCTAATTTATTCTTTGTAATAATTATGGCTACAATGTAACTTTGTGTCACAGTACATCTAATTTCCTAAATTGTAAATGCACACCGATATTATAGTGGTCGTTGCAGTCAATTTTTATCAGATGAGTGCAATTGAACTACAATAAATTATTGTCAATTAATCATTTATATTACAGTGCACTTTAAGCCTGTGTGCAATTTTTGTGCATAATAATGACTGCTTGAAATGGTTCAGTGTTTACAACAAAATAAAACTCCGGTTTCATTAAAATCTGTATGTACAAAAGTTTTTGCCTTAAAAATTTACAGCCTTTGGATGTCTGTTATAATCTGTCATATATAAGGGGCACACAATGAGTTCATTAAATTTTAAATAGTGTAGTTACAATTATTATAATAATCAAGTTTAAAATTGTCTATATAATAAATGAAACCTTATAAAACCAATGCTCATACTTATTAGTGCTTCCAAAATGTAAAAAAAAAAACATATTTTCATATTAAAAACCTGAATAGTAACTAATTTGAATTTTTTAGTTAAAAAGTTAAGTCACTTTTTTGACAACTTTTAAATTAGTTAAATTATGTTTTAAATAGTTTAAAAATAGAATGTTAGAAAATAACATAGTTATTTTTTTTTTTTTTTTATAATTTTAACTTATAGATTGATAAGTAAATTAAAAATCTCAGAATTAATGATAATAATTTCAAAAAAACATAAATTTGATATTATTTATGACATATTCAAAGGTGTAACTGATTAACAATTTTAAAATGCATTAATCGCATTTGCATATATCTAATTAATAATATTACTTTTACATTTGGTTAAATTATATATTATTTTATTCTAATAATCATAAAATGCTAAGTTTATTCAAAATACAAATATATAATATATATATATGTATAAAATTATTATCAAGTAATTTATTTTGTTAAACATTATTATAATAGACTAGTTATGTATAGTAATTAATGCAATATGTAACCATGTAGATATACTAATGTAATGTATATATGGAAAAGGAATGAATTGATTTGCTGAGTCATTGCAGTTCATTCAACTAAAGGGTATATTTATTTAGTATTATGTATAGATATTTTTTCTACGGTAAGTTGATACAATTCAAAACATTCAAAACTAAACAAATATTAGTAAACAACACTTTAAGTATTACATAGTCCAATTATAATACAATAGTTAAATTTTAAATAAAACTATTATATTTTTGTTTATGAACATTGTACATATTGATTATGTTTGTTTTAATTATTATGTATGAAATAAAACCTATCACCATTTAAAAACCCATGTAATCGAATAATAAAAACAATTAAGTCAATTTATCTATTACCTATAAGTAGACATTTAAAATATTAGTTTTCGGTGCCTGTATTTCCTCATTATCAAAATATTTATCCCCATATGAATTTTAAAAATAAATTGCAGTCTATTTTTAAGTAATTTGTTATCAACATTTTTTTTTTAGAATAAGTCTCCTATTACAAAATTTAAAAAATTTAAATTTGTTAAACTATTCTCAGTATTAACAAATATTTTTAGACTTTGGCTATAATAAGAAAAATATTGACTATTTAATTTTTATCACTATGACAATGAAATAGAAACAAACTATGGAACAAATTATTTTTAATTTCCCAGTAGTTAAAAAAAAACCTTTTTATAAATACAATAAAAAATTATACAGAAGTATATAAATTCTGAGTCACATAATGAATTATTTTCAAAAGCAATAATTCTCAATTAAAACCAAAATAACACACTGTAATTTGTGCCAAGATGAGCAGAGTTTTGTCAAAAACCCGATACCAGAATTATTACTACCCCACATTTTAAAATTGTATTCTTGATAATAATTTATATATATATTTTTTAGTAGTTTTGGTTGTTTATATTTTATCATATAAAATAAATTGGTTATTTGTACAGAGTTAAAAAATATTTTTATTAATATAAATGATATTTCTATATCTATGTCATTATAATAAAAATAATTTATAATTTTAATCAAGTGAAACTTGGACAATAACAATTTTTCAATTATATACACAACAATTTAGAAATTGCCTTTCAAATAGATTCTATAAACAATTTTTAATATTTAGTTATAATTATAATAAATGCCACAAAAATTGCAAATAGTTATAATAGTTAAAAACTATATTTTGATATAATAACAAAATTCTTAAGGAATATATCTTGTAATTATAACTTGTCAGTGATAACAAATTATTTAAAAAACAACATGCTACCCAATATAAAAAATTCTACTGTAATGAAAACAAAGTTACTAACTCTATTTTCTTTATCTTGGACCAAGATGAAAACTTCTTCTACGATGAGATTTACGTTCACGTAATGAAATATATTCTTGTCTTCTTACACTACATCTGAGTTCTAAAATATTGTTAATTTTTTGAACAATGTCTTCAGCCAATTTTTGTTCTGCTTCAAAATCGTGGTGTTTAAAATTACTCCATACAGCAGTTCCTTGTTGACCCGGTACACTATCTCCAATACTAGAAGAGCTTAACGCTGTACTATCATATACAAGTCTAAATACGGCTCGGTTATTGGATTTTGTTTCTGTAAGGTCACATGCTACTACACAGTCCATGTCATACGTGGCTGGCTTTTGTTTTGTCCATGGAAACTTAGAAGTAGATCTTTGTTTTACGACTGGATCCAATTCTATTTTTTGTCCCGATATACCTAAACAAGGATAAAATGTTTTATATTATGCCAACCAGCTAGACAAATTCCAATGTTTTCATAAAATGTAATCTTAGATAGTAATTACTGATTGATTGGAAATAAAATATAACAAAATTGTATCTAATGATGGTCCACAAAGTTCACAACAAAGGCCTCCAGAGGCCTAAACTTTCATTTGACCCATCTTTACCTCATATACACAGACTGTTTTCATATTATTCACTTCTTTTTCTGTCTTCCTCGCCACCACTTTACTTCTACATTTATTTGTATTGCAATTATTACTGCTTCTGATTCCTTTTCTCCGTAACATGCTCAAACTATCTTAGTCTGTTTTCTCTCATTTTGGCTACTATCAAAGGCACCTCACATGTACTCATTCTTTATCCCTTCTTCTCTTGCCACTTCACTAATTCAAATTTATGATCTCTGCAACATTCATTCTCTGTTCTATTTTTTTTGTCTACTGTCCAACACTTCAAACTATGCAACATAATGTCATTATACTTATGTAAAATGTAACTTTGAGTCTTATTAGAACTCTTTTATCACATAAAACACCTGACACTTCTCTCCACTTTACTAATTCACACTTAATCTTGTGTTTCATATTCTCATGAAAACTACCATATTTTTAAACAAAAGATCCTAGGTAGAAAAAATAATTAAAAAATTAAATCTCTTTAATACAATTTGTAAATGATAATCTATCTATAGTCATTTTTAATGAGCTTAAAAGTATGAGTGTAAGTGAGATGACTTTATTTTTTTAAAAAATACATATCTTACACATATCCGAATTTATAAAATTTAATCAACTAAATACAATATATAGCATCAAAATAATTGATTTATTTTAAATCATTATATTGTAATTATATTCAATTTTTCAAAAATAAACATTATAAATATTAAAGATTTACAACGTACCTAAATGTATTTCTGCTTTTGCTCGAACTTTATTCAAAATATTTACTTGATACAATTGATATAAAGGAGCTTCAATTGCAAGAAGTTTATTTAACTCTCCCTCTAGTTGTTGTTGAGCTAAATAGTATACCAAATAGGTTTTATTTTAAAATAAATGAATTGAACAAAAAATCTAATTTTTATTTACCTTTTGTATTTATGTTTTCACACAAAATTGAATCTCCTTCCCTAAAATACAATTTTTTTTAAGCATCATACATATATTAAAATATAAAAATTAACAAGCTTACTGAGATGTAGGAGAATGATTAGGAACAGCCGGTGCCAATTTACTGTCACGTTCAACAAGTGCTAAAAAGCCAAATCCAAATTTAGCAACAGTTTCTCGAGAATCTAAACATGGAAAGTCAAAATCAACTTCTCCATCATCTTCAGCTATGTACAGAGCATAACAATCAACACTTTCTCTATAATAATTTAATTTTAGTTCATGAATTTTATTTTATTATTTTTTTTAATGAATATTAAATACTTTAAGGTACAATCTGGATATTCAATAGTACATTTCCAGCAAACCAATCCAATAAGATCATGGACTTTCGCTGTCGCTATAATTGATACTTGCATAGGATAATTGCGGCGTTCTAAATTCAACATAGTTATAAATATGCCATATTTTCGAGTAGCTTCTCCTAATTGGGTCTAAAAAATTATTAAGACTTTAAATATACCTAAAATATTATTTATAAAAAATTAATTTAAGATTTGACTATGTAATTACATTTCCATCATATTTAGAATATTCTCGAAAAGGGTTCTGTGGCAGATATGGACAAGCTTTCAGTAATTTAGCTAGTTCAGAATTATAATTTATTTTTTGATTAGTGATATCTTTTTTGGGAAATAATTCAGCCATTTCTTCATCTAAATGTTAAAAAATTGTGTTAATATAGAATATTATTATATCATGTGTGGCATATATAGTGTATAAATATACATTGATATGTCAAAACCATCCCAACTTTGAAGGGTATTGAGAATTTGCCTTATATTCTTATCATTTTAAGATTTAACGATCTATAAAACGTAATTTCTAATTTATATGAGTAAGTTAAAACCAACTAGTTTCAGTTATAATTTTTTTTTTTAGCATACCTACGTATATTATACACTTAAAAATCATTATATATTTTTTTTTGCCATACTTAGTTTCAAGATGAGATATAATTGATTTTTACCCTGACCCAATCTAGATAAAAATATTCAAATTTAGATTTATTTTTTGAGTAAAAAAATTCCAGTCACATAAAATTACTTTTTAATAAAGCAAGAAAACAAATAGTATTTTTAATCAAAAATACTAAATTTGAGTTTTAAATTATTTCACATTTTGGTTTTCTGAATTTATGTTAAAAACTTATATGCACATAACTTTTAAATCTATCAAAACAATAAGTTTTGCATTTAAAATATTTCATACATAGAAATAAATTATAATTAACGCTATTTAAAATACCTGTAAGGGAAACAGGCGTAAGTTCCCATTTTATATGGCGTAAATTAGCAGATTTGATCATATTTCTTTGTAATCTTTCTAATTGAACTGACGTATGGGATCGTTGACGACGTACTCCAAATTCTTTAGAATTAAAAAAATAAAAATCAATTATATAAACAAAAATTATGCTCTATTTATATTTTTACCTGTATGAATATCAAGTGATTGAGCAATTTCTTCTTCTTCTTCATTATCTTCAATTCCTGGATATGTATCACATTTTGCCGTGAATAATGTTTGAAGCAAATTTTCTCCACCCATGACAACCTCACTAATCCCTAAAAAATATTTTTTATAAGAAACATTTAAAATATACAATTATTTAATGTACAGTGCTTGAATTAGAATCATAACAATAGAGAACCATCTTGGAATCTAAACAATTGGTTTTTTACTTTATCATACAATTAGTTATGATCCAACATCTCATATAACACTATGATTTCATATCATTAAAGATTAATTTTAAATATTATGATTACTTATTTGAATCAATTGTATTGATTAGTTAATTCAAGATATTGTTATAATAACTAATATTAAATTATGAAATAAACATAATAAAATATAAGTATTTTCTAGCATTGGTGTATTCCCTTACACTCAAATTATATTTCATATAATAATATTGAATTACAAAATAGTTTATTAGAACATAAGTGTGAATGAATAAATATATCACTGTATTGTGAAGTACTATCACTGTGTTGCAGCAAAAAGAAAAAAAGAAAACATAAGTGGCGATACAAAATATTTAAAAATAGAGGAATACTCCTTGCTTGCCTGGCCCCATCCCGCAATTCAAGCACTGATTATTAGTTATTCTAAAATTAAATAAAGAAACCTTCAATAGTAGAACATTGTTTATTTTAGGTAGTTACAATCACGGCCACCACCTCTTCACAGTATTGCACCTCCAAAACCATAAACCTCCAACACTTTGATTTCAAAATCTTTCCCTGGACAAAGTGGAGGGTTATTAAATGTTGAACAGCTATCTGATTTTCCAAATCTTATGTTTTCGTCCATCCAAATTGCTTGACCATCACCACCACCAATAGTTATCATTTTAGAATCAGCAGCCATAAAAAGTTCATTTGAATGACAAACGTTATCATTTTCCATACCGACCCAGGGATATTTAGATCTTTCAGGGAACAAACTAAATAAAAATGTTTCTCCTGTTCCAAAATATGCAGTTCTGTTTCCTCTTTCATCTTTTTTATTCCTTTCAAGCCATTTAGTAGAACAATATGCTCCAAATACATCATCAGTACAAGTTTTAATAATTAGTAATGTTGGTTCATGTTGTTCGACTCTAAAGTAAAATGTAGTTAAGCTGCATCCGTGTTCTTCTGTAGTATACAATAAAATTGGCTGATACATTGTAATTCGCATTGGTAACCAAGACCATAAAGTAAAAAGTTCTCGTGTACTAAGAGTATGTGACATTAATTGAATATTTACTTGAGATTGACTAGTAGGTAAATTTTCACTAGAACGAGACCTTATCAGTTGATGTGAATTTGATACACCTGCTTTTGTCTTCAATGACATTTCAGTTTTAACAAATATTCTATGCAAATATGCAGCACTTAATGCTCTTATACTAAATGCCTTTTTTAATAATTTATTTGGACTTACAGGCATTTGTCGACAAAATTTCATTAATGTACTTTCTAATCCATTATTAAGAGCTTCTAGAGCCCAAGGAGAATTTCTTTTACTAGAATATTTATAAAAAAGTTTCAATATAGCTATAGCAACTCTATATAATACTTTAATACCTTCATGTAAATAACAATCCATAACTCTTACGATGTGGTGGAATGGAAGACCTTGGAAAATCCACCACATCCAATCGGCATATACATGTTCCATTTTTGTTATTGAACAAAATTTTGTTAAATGCATTGAAGCACGACTAGCATGTTTTCTTGTTACTCGCATTACTGTTCTCCATGTAACTTCATATAATGATTTTGTTTGAGTCATAAAAACTAATTGCTTTGAAGAAACAAGACTAGTTAAACTATTATAACATTCTTCTTCAGGCATAAAATGCAAAAATAATGATACCAATGAATATATTGCTGGACTATAAGTGATATCAGGACACGCAAATCCAAGTACACAAACAACGCGATCTGTTACTTCTTTGCCGACAGCATTTAAATGATAAATATGTCTATGTTTTGAATCGACAAATGGTGGTAATATACTAGTTTTGTCAGGTAGTTCTGTAGTACCAAATAATTGTACAACTAGATCCCAATAGAAACCTTCTGTCATATTATTGTTATTATGTTGTTTACATAGTGCCGACCAGAGCTGAGTTCGAATCATATTATCGGCCGGCCAATGGTGGCTTCGGAGTAATTTTTTAACATCTTTGTGTCGTCCATGAGTGATGAGATGTTGGATTTCACCAAACGTCTTGGTTGGCTGTTTTTTAGTGATTGCACATTCCGGAATAATAAATGGTATACTGTCGACATTGACTAACGATTGGAACGGTTGGAAATCAATATCATTATTAACAACCATGATTTTTTTCTAGATAAAGTTATTAAACTTAAAAATTGGAACCACGATAATTTAATAGTAGGTATACTGGATAAATATTTTTTTTTTTAACGAATATCTAACCAAAAAAATTAGTTATAATTATAGCACTTGCGATCTAATGAGAAATGGAATACAATTCACAATATTAAAAAAAAAAAAATGTAATAAAAATGACATTAAAACGTTACATTGGATTATACAAAGACCACAGATTGTTGTTTACTCGTGCTGAATGGATTCTGTACCTGGGCGGTCTATATTTCAAGCAACACAATAATAAGTAGGTATACAAAGTAACACACAACAATATTTTGTCGAATAAAAATAATAGATAGGTATGTCGATTCGTTTGCACGGAATTATAATAAAAAATAAAAAATAAGAACTAATTCCGTTGAAACATTACAAAGCGTAATATGGCGTAAAAAATGAATACGGAACAGAACACGGCGAGGAATTTCTAGGTAATTACCTATTTTTTTTTAAAACACCAGAAAAAACTTTCGTTGAAAAAAATTTTCTCCAGATAACTATGCCCCACCCTTGAGACACCTTGATAGTAAACAGTGTTGCCTGTTTGACTATTCTAAACACTCGTACCGTGCACAATAATAATATAAGTTCTTGTGGTAATACGGTCATCAAAATATTGATGATAATATTAAAATTGTTAATTATGAAAGTCTAATCTCATAATAAAAGTTGCGTAGTTTGATAATAAAACGTATTTGTAATTACCTGTGTCGTCAGACGATATGAACGAGTTCCTAATGTGGGAGAGAAGCCAATGTTTGTTGTCGTAAAGTGCCATAATAATAATAATTCCGAACTACCAGACGATCATAACACGATTAGTCGAGCTTTCGTTGATGTTATGACATTGATTCGTCTGGCAACGGTTGAGACGCAGAGTAAAATTATGAAATTGGTTTCGTTTCGACGATTAAAAAAAACACATCGGCAAGTTAGTCTATAACCATTGACCATAGCCAGTAGTACTAATCGTGATAAGCCGATGATGATAAATTGATAACCGAGAGATTCAGTGCTGACATATTATCCTTTCGTTTAGTGTGTACAATTGAAATAGCGACGTATAATGTTATTTTGCCATTTGTCGCCACTCTGATGTAACCCGTTACCGCGTCCTACCATTTACCGGCTACGGTAAATACCATTGAGTCTCAGGTTATTGCTTAGTGGTCCGGTTCCATTTTAAAATTAAAATTCTCCTCACATACGCGCACGCTAACCGTGTATACGTGAGTCGTGACACGCACGACACATTAGTTATATATTCTATAATATAAATATACGGTATAAGTGCATAGTATTTCACATCGACGACCTTGGGTCAGGTGTGTGGAAGATATTGGAAATTTATCCGACGGATCTTGATTCTCGTATAGACCTTATACAAAACTATACTACGTCTATACCTACTTTGTATAAGGTCTACGGATTCTCGAGAAGACATGCCATAGATTATTATTACTGCCAGCTGCACGCACTCGGTAGTGGACAATATTAAATTCCGTGACGTGCCGATTTCAAAAAACAACGAGGCCGGAAAAAAAAAACGATCGTAACCTAGCTTAACCTTATAGGCTATACCCCTTACCCAGTGGCCTGGTAAACGACGTTTCCCTTATGCAATTGCTTATTGTACCCTAAAAATGACTTTAAACTAGATATTAGATAGTCATTATTTAATGAAATATTTTGATTTAATTGATTCTGTTAGAAAATTATAATTGTGGTTTATTGGAAAGGCGAATAATTAGGTCAAATTTAAGCACATGCGTGTGAAATACGAAATTAATAACCGTAGATAAAACAGTCACAATTTTAGTCTATACATTAAAAAAAGAAATTTAATTAACCTCGGTAATTTTGCATACCTACTCTACCAGTTGTAGCGTAGCTGGAGCTCAATCAAGTGAGGGGGGGGGAGTTCTAAAAACTGTAATACACTCAAGGGTATAGGTAAATACTATTGTATTTATTTTATTACCTAAAGGTTAAAAATTCCAAAGGGGGCGATCAATTCACCCACCAGCCTCTCCCTTCCCTTAGCTACGTCACTGTACTTTACTAATAAAAACCATCTCTATAATACCTACTCATATTGATTATTTATACGTCAAAAATATAAACTTAGGGATAAATAATCTGACTACATTTTTGTATATATATATATATTTATATACATGGACCTACCTATAGGTATACATAAATACAATGCCATGCCTAGCAAAATCCGTACCCGGTGCCGGAAAAATTTACCGATAAGCAAATAAGCAAAAAAAAAAAAATAAAAAATTCATCGTAATCTTTTATGCTAAACCCTTCCGTTGTGGTGTACTTGTAAGTTCATTGTAAAAATCTTCAATTATAGAACTTTTAACATTTTCATTACCTACCTTTTTATGCTCTGTTTGGCGTCACCGTGGTCATAGCACCCGATGCGTGTGTACCTCTTGCACCCCCTTAGTCCCTAGGTACGGCTTCGCACGAATATATTAGCTATTAGTTTATGAAGTTACAAAAAAAAAATATAATAAACAATTTTAATAAAAATAAAATAATGGCAAATTTATAGAAATACAATTTGGCACTTACTGACTAAATTCTACTACTTACTAATGTACTATAGTTATACTTATTCGTTTAATTATAATTTAGATTCTGCTCAGAATCGTTTTTTCGTAAGCAATGATTTATCGTTACTTACATGTATCCTGGTAAATTACCTATAATAGAGGCTGCCACCCATCTCCATTATCCTAGAACGACTTTTTTAATATACACTTTTACAATAATTTTGCATTACGTATACTGATGATGCTAAATAAAACATTAAATTTCTTCTTCGGGGTGTAAACATTTTATTTTATACCCATTACCGACAATTTTATTTTTAAAATACTATAAATACTTACGTGTTGTTTTTTTCATACATTTAATAGGGCACACTTATACATTATATCGATTATTCAGTAACTATCTGTAATTCAACAAGTCATGACATATAAAAACCACATGAGAATTATTATTTGTACGTATACAGAAATACATAAATATTGGTAATCTGCTAGTAACTACTAGTTAGTATCTAGTAGCACAACTGCTGTGCTATAGAAATCGAACACACTGCAGAAAATAGATATACGACCATATTATTATTTTCGAGAATACTGATTAAAAGGACATGCATTAAATTTGTTATTTCCGTCTTACAAACATACAATATACTAAAAACGTGCAGTATTAGTTAGATAGAACTCACCGCTTAGTTTTCGGTTTTAGAATAAATGAACCTATTATACAATTATTTTTATTAAAGTTTTAGTGAATTAAAAAAATATTGAAAAAATAGTTATTTATAAACGATAAATTGATTGATATATTGATATATATATATATATAATTGATTGATTGATGTATGAGAAAATAGAAAAAACACAACGTCTTGTTCTCTATAGTTCTCTTTTAGTTTTATAATATGTTTTTTTACTCTAAAACCAAAATTAAGTAAGTTTTATGTATAATCACTATAGTCTACGTAAGCATGTTTTAACTATATCGTGAATTTGTAAGATGGAAACAACAAATACATGTGCAGTAGCGCACGTAGGATTTTTTTTCGGAAGGCATTTTGTTTAAAATAATTTCCAAGAGAGGATAGTACTTATTATCAGTACAGTACCTAGTATCTACAATTACTATTATTACTGAATAAATTATGTTTGATGAAATTAAATTTTATTTTATTCTGTGGTAAACGATATTATGTTGTTGAATGTAAAATTAGATTTAAAAAATGTAGTGAAGGAAGACATTTCGGAGGGATTTAGACTCCCTAACCCCCTCTCTGTTTGCGCCACTGTACATGTGTACTATGTTGCGTCTTTTTGAATAGGAAGATTGGTATCATTTTTACCCTAATAAATAATGTTACGAATTATACTAAAGAAAAATTGGCAATGTTATTATTATTTTAATTAATTCCTAAAAAGTACCTACCTATCTTATTAATAATAATCTATATAGGTAATCTAGGTAGGTAGGTAGGTAGGTACCTAGACACTTAGTATCTAAACTTTACAATTTTAAAATTATTTTCTTATATCTACGAATTATGAATGTATACACCTAATAAAATCAGCGTTAAATAAAATTCTATTAAATTTTATAATTATGACGAAAACGTGTTTTATCATAAATGACAATTTTGAATATGGGTTTATGAATATTATAACGAACCCGAATTCACGAAAATAAAATAATATAAGTTAGCATTCGTAATATTTAAAAAAAAAAAAATGCTGATCTTACGCTTCAGTTCAAATTAATTAGGTACCTATGTATGCTAAATAGGAATACAAGTGGCTATGTGAGCTCTCTTGTTGATACTAAACTTGTATAGTTTAATATATGGCACAATAATGTGAATAATGTTAATGCAGGTTAGGAAAGTACCTGCATCGATCAAATATATTATAGTCGATTATAAAATCAATGGTACTTTCAATAAAATAATTATAATTACGTTGGTAATAGATCCACGAATAATTACTACTTATAAGTTATTACACTTTAAAGGTTAAAAATTAGTTTTAAATATAACAATGCATAAATGATCAAAGTTCTGTAAATAAAATATTTTAGAAATTAACATCGTGTGACATTATTATTAATATTAAATGTATAATGAAAAAAAAAATGAAATCTAGTGGCTCAAGTTTCATTAGTATAAAAATACGTTATTGTTTATACGTGCAATATAGAGAGAATTGCTAAAATCATCGTGATAATATAAACTACCTATAGGAATGAGTTTTTAGGGTCACTTAATTGAAGGGTTAATGTACCTACGTATGTATTCAAAAGTCCTTGAGACATCCTCCCTGTAATAGGAAAATATTGACCTATTTGAGTAAAACCTATTATATATATATATACACATACGGTATATATCACTATGTAACTTTTCGGGCAACACCTATAAAAATATAATATTTATCGAGTATACACGTATAATTTTTTTACGAATGTAAAAAAATTAGTGAGTGTTTTGGCAAGGTCGCGAGTTGCTATAGTTACACGGGCGTAAGTACACTACAAATCGAAATAATTTCAGTACCTATCTACATTACAAATGTACAATATTGGTTACTTGCTACTTGAACATTAACTATTCGATTGTTGAAAAAAATGTACGTTCAGTCCAGATATTAGGTGTTTTTTTTTTTTTTAAATTATAATATTACATTTTAGTATTCTTTAAGTTATTTTCTTGATTGTTAGTATATAATCAAGGTAGTATATCGAAATGGAGGATGGCGGTTGGAGAGGAGGGGACATCGCAAACGATATGGTGAATGAATTGCATAAAAAAATATGGGATGTGCCCCAAGCACTCAAAGAAGCATAAGTGTAAGTATTATTTTTTTATTGTTTTTTGATAATGGAAATATCATAACATAGTTTATATAATATTAGACATTATTATGACTTGTTATTTATTAGTATAATTATTACTACTTAATACATATTTTAAGAGCAATTTAGGTAATCTATACTTGATGAGTTATTTCTAAAGAAAAACGATTTTGAGCCAAGTTAACCATGTTTTGATAAACATAAATTTATTGTAATTTTAAAATAAATTACAATTGTATGTGTTTTTGTCTCAAACTTAGTAAATTTATTTTCTAGTAACTACTACTAACTAGTATATTTATTAAGCTAAGAAGTTATATCTAAAAAAATTAGAAAATAATATGTACGTTTAGTGCCTATATCAACATTTGAATTTTGAATGTTGATAAAAAAAATGAAAAATACGGATACGGATTATCGATATTTTATTATAGTGATATCATAAGAATAACTTATGATAACCCTTAACTCAAATTTACGAGAATTTTTGATGCTCTAAAACAAATTTATTGACATAAAACCTGTAAATAATAAAAACTATTAAAGAACTCGAAAATTTCAAATAGAACTAAACAACTCAAAAATCGCCAAAATGTTGTTATGTCTAGAAAGTACTAATATAAGTTAAGGCCTTAATAGTTATTTTCAACCGAACGACAACAAAAAAAGACGTACATACTTCGCACGATGGGACAGCTACTGTTGTAGAAGTTGGGAAGGTATAGAAGAGAAATGTATTGTATATCGTATAAATGATTCTAAGTGAAGTTTGGTTAATAGTGTTGTTTTGTCAATAGTATACATGGTGATTTACTAAGCGTGCTCACTTTATTTTGGTTAAATTTTGAATACATTCAAGTTCTGATTTTTGGAATTTTTAAGTTTACTTAAAGGCGATATTTTCATATACTTGGATTTTTCACAACATTTAAGGAGTATCCTATAGCGATACAAACGTTGGTTTTTCATATGAGAATCTGTTATATTAAAAATTCCATAAATAGATGGAGTATTAGTTTAAACACATTTTGGTACTAGAATTTTTGATTTCCGTCAAACAATTGATGAGATATTCGACTTTTATTTTGGTAGAAGAATAGTAGAACACTATTAAAACGTCGCGCACCGTATCGCCGCACAAATCTCCATATACTCCACTTCTTTACCCCTACCTAAACTTAAAAACCGAAAATCTCATTAATGATTTGACGGAAATCAAAAATGTTAGCACCCGAATGTATGTAGGTTCTCATTTGAAAAAACCAAAGTTGGTATCATCACAAGATACTCCTTAAATGTTGTGATAAATCTAAATACATATTTGGAAATATTGTTTTCAACTAAACTTAAAATTTCCAAAAATCAGAATTTCAATACATGCAAAATTTAACCAAAAAAATGGAGTGATTGAGCTTAGTGACATATACAGGATGTATATGTATCATACATTTTCTTTAATAATATTTATTTAATATTGTATCTACTTTTCAATAATATGAAAGTCCAATATGCTACAAATAATGTGTGAATTTTCAAATCACCAGTGATTATGTATTTAATATATTTAACCCGGTGTAGGATGATAATTTAAAAAAATATTTAATTAAGGGGGGAATATGTAAAAAACATCTTAATAAATACTTGTATCCATAATTTAAATTTATGCTTAGTATTACTACATTAAAAAAAAAGAAATTAGATAGTTAAACATTTCAATAGTCAAACATCAAAAAAATATTTACATAATTTTTCAATAAAATAATTTTCATTAAACTTTGATATTAAAATTCTTTTAAAAAAAAAAATTATATTACACTCAATTTTTTGTTTACCACAAAGTACCTAAACAATTTATAATGAACCGTCTGTTAAATTTTCTAGTATTTCTGTTGGGTTTAACAATTTTATCTACACAGTACCTATCGAACAAAAACTACGTCAAAAAACGACATAAAAGAGATACTAAAGTTTACTTAGGTTCAATGAATAAATTTTAAGAGACCTTCTCGAAGCTTTTAACGAATTGTTAATATTTACAATTAATAATTTTAAAAAAATGGTTAAATCAGTGTAATAATCAGTAAAATGTTTATATTAATGGACCTTCATGTATCTTGTTTTTTTGCTTAAAGCATGCTTTAACTTTCATGCCTAGTTGAGTGATCTGCTTTCGATAATTGGTTTTCCCTATTGAAAAGAAGAATACTTCATATAGGATGCATCGGGCCTCAATTTTTGATTATAATATTAAAAATCACAAACAAATGGTGAACATTGTTTGTATTTAACCTCTAACACACTGCACAACATATTCCTTTTTCCAGCAATAAAAAAAAAACAAAGAGTTGATACTGGGGACGGTGCTGCTACTGTTGTAGATAGGTAGTAGGGAAGGTGGGATACATAAAGTTATTTAATTTATGCCTGTAACCAACGAATATAAACCATTGATAACGAAACACGATTCGGAGAGAAGTTCGGTTATGTATGTTTTGAAAGGCCGTAATATTTACGACTTTTAACAAAATTATTTTAATTAATAGTTTTTCCCAATTTTTATGAAAAATACTTTAGTTATACAAAAAACGATTTTCTCTGATAATGTCTATGTATTAACAGGAACAAAATCGATCTCATATCATTTTTCGTTTGGAGTAATATTTCTGGTAGAAAACATAATAAAACAATGAAAACGGTAATGCCGTTGCGTTGCGAATCTAAAAATAAAAATAATTGGAATCCGTAAACTCTATGAAGCATGCGAGTTTTTCCTTTAAATCATGTTTTTGAGCGAAATACCTGTAGTTTACGTGTAGGCTTTATAAAATCTGTGTACATCTTAAATTAAAAACGGTTTGATCAAAGGTTTTTAAAAATGTTTAAAATAATATTAATATATACCATATAGTATACCTATTCACTGTTTGATATTTGAAACTCCAATACTGTCACGACAACCAATTGAAATTTGGTGAATTCATTTATTTTTCCCATTTGAATAATTTGAATTCAACTATTTTTATGGAATTCAATCGTAATTTGTTCTTATTTTAATTAATTAAACTGGTATATATTTCTATATTTAACGTGACTATATAATGTAAAAACTTTTGCACAAATTATAAAATGTATACAAATTAAATTGAATAAATTATAATAAAATATAATATGTTATTTGTTTTTATACACTATCAGTAATCTATATTAACAATAACATACACACATATTTTTACTTATACCTAGAAGGATTTAATTTTTACAACGATCATTAATTATTAATAAATGATAAGTTAGGTACAAGTATCACATTAACACTGATTGGTATAATGGTATGTTTCTGTATGGTAGTATTATAAATTATTGAAGAATACATCTACATCATGTGTTATGAGTTTATGACGATCTGATAAATTTAATTACTTTTTTATTATTATACTATTATGTGTATAATTTAACGCATTTTTCGGAATAACTATAGTGTTCATACCAAAAATTATATTTCTGGCCCTAACTTCTATACTTATACGAATTGAAAATACTTAAGAATGTTTTGCCAAATTCGAATTTATTATTTTCAAATTTTTAAAATAATTTTGTATATTATACATCATTTATTACTTAACTAATAATAGCTTATGACAAATGGGTAACAAACAGCAAACTAAAAACACTTTTCGTATTTTTATGACACGTCTACCGTCTACCTTGTAGGTAATATAAATATTATTGTGTTCCAAGATTATTTATTATTGTTTATTGGAAACGTGGAAGTAATGTACCTACTTATAGATATAGAATCCATTACCTCATCGCTTTAAATTATAATTTGTTTAATGAAATGTTTAAATGCATAATATATTTTCCAAGTGTGCTTATGTATGTATATAATATCGTTTGAGTCAGCCAAGGAATACATTTGACATTTGCCCCAGTTTATCTAAAACACAGAACAACCATAGATATAATAATAAAGTTTGAACGCAACTAATAATTTTTCTTACATTTTCACGTAGGTAATTGTAATAGAGTATTGCTTCGAGTACAATATGTTACGTATATTGCAACTAAGAGCTTAGCCTAAATATTAGTCCAAATATAATTTTAATGTCTTGGCAAGGTTGTTTTAATATTATGTAAACATTATAAACATATATGTAAAGTGTGAATTTTCAGTATTTGATTGAAGAATGACTAATAGTAACTTGATTGGACATTATTTATTGATAAATACAGTGCGTGGCTGCGCGGCAAATATTAATTTTTTACTGTATAATTATTGAGCTGATTATATTTTCAAGAACAAAAAAAAAAAAACCACGATGCATTATAGGATAAGTAATTTAGGTAGATACTATACATATGTTTGTGATATAAACAATTTTTTTTTTTAATATCTTTTCACGAAATAAATAATAACAAACACGCCTAAATAATTATTGACAATTGCTTTTGAAATGTACGTTAGACATTCCTATAATCCCATGGGATGCGTCATGGTCTCAGGCAATTTTTAAAAAGTTCATAGACACGTTGAAGTCAATATAGGGATGTTGTACTGTTTGTTATGTAATATAAAGATATGTATGCAAACGCATGCCTGTGCGAACCCCAAATTATTAGTTTTTTACGGAAAAAATATTATTATATTTACATTTTTTGAAGTTTTGAAAATATAAATATAATTCTACCGTTCAATCTTCAATCTCGTATAGGAAATTTTTCCAAACTTAAAATATTATTTAAAAAGTAGTACTTTACCATCAAATTTGGCTTTGAGAATTTTCCTTTAGTTTTACCTTCAGTAATAGTTCTAAGAACCCTAACAAAAATTGATACTTATTTATTTGGATTGGCAAGATGCCTATTTGAATGAAACAATAGACAATCGGTAGCGTACAATTGTCTAAATTAAAATATTAGTTACTATACTTTATTAAATAGGTAATACATTTTTGATATTCATTACTATGTACAATAAATATGAACTATTAACTTTTATTAGGTACGTATCTATATTTAAACTATAAAATATCTTTCTTTTTTTCATAGAAAAAAAAAATATAAGCCTAAACAATACATTTATAGGGTGCATCGTATTCAATAATCCATAATGATCAGATATAAATTGGTAAATTCTTTGTAGAAATGTTTGGAAATTAAAATGGCGTTTGTCTAAAATAATATTATTTTATGATGTTTAGATGTTTCCTATAGTAACCAAATAATAGACATTTTTTGAAACATACGAATTTATGTATAATGAAATAGGTCTAACGCACTCGCAAAAAAAATGTATTTTTTTTTTGTTAATATTACACTCATATATAACAATTTCAGGTAAATCAATCAAAATCATCGCAAACAAAGTTTTAAAAATGTGTTAAATTAAGAGTTTTATTATTTAAAATAACTCAATATTTTTTGGAATTTTGCAGGACAATATTATCCCTCTAAATAGTTTTGTGACTTGTGAGTAAATTTAGTACCTAGTTTACCTATAAAAAAAAAAAACTTATCCTATCTATTTTTATTTACAAGTTTTTTTTTTATAAAGCGGTCTATATTTATTGACGTATGTTAAACTACGATAAAACGATACCTACCTACAAATGTACCTACCTATATACTATGTCATAATCATACCTATCGTTGTAATTTGTATACAAGGTTATAGATTAATACAGCTTAAAAATGTTATAGGTTATTGTTACTGTGTCTGTTAATTACTTTTAACACGAATAATTTCACACTAAAACATAATATAGGTATCATTGATATAAAAAAATGTCTAATCTCAAAAATTGTCGTCATGTAAGATTAAACACTCACCGTTATTGCAAGCTGTGATAATAATACAATATAATCACGTTTCACTAAAACTAAGTAAAAATAAATTGTCGATGAATTTTAATTAACATAATGTATACGTTAAGTACCTATATATACCTATAAACCTATAATAATATATATACTCGTACATGAAATATATTGTATGTATTATTTTATAAAAAATACTATTTTGTGATTTTTTCACATCGAAATCTGTACCCTAATGTTATTTCTGTAATAATTAATGTTTGTACAATGCGTCAAATTACGAGTTTATAAAGCAAGGTAATATAATAAGAAGTTGATACCTACTGATTACGGGGTAATAGGCCACCTATAATGGGTTGTTGTAAATTGCGTCTTATTTTGAATTTGTAGGTGGTTAGTTGTAAAGATATATGTTATTATAGAGAGTAATTTAGTAATTTAGTTTATAGACGTTGTTAACGAAAAAACGATTTGTTAACGAATAGTATTAATATAAAAAAAAAAACGACCTAGGAAGTGAACTGCTGAAAATGTGTATATAAATTATTCAAAAAAAGTACCATCTACAAAAAATCTGCATGTTTCAACGTAAGACGTGAATAAGTCAGACCATTTTTGAAAACTATGAAAGTGTTTCCTGAAAAAAAAAAATACATAGCTAAGCTTTGTTATACTCAGAACACAGGCGCAACTATAGGAGGTTCTAGGGTGTCATTAGCACCCCCAAGACACTCAATCAGCTTTAGTAACGATTAAATATTTTATCCGTATATTTCATAATTAATGCGCAAAACAAAATACAGGTTTTCTATTAATGGTGAGTACCGGTATAAATCAATATCGTATAAGAGCCGATACTGAGGATATCTGAATATCGAATATCGTTTTGTTTTTTCAAACCGATATTTGACCCGATATTTTCGGAACAATATTTTTATTTTTTTTTTAAAAAAACTCTTAATATCGGTTAACAGTTTTTGATTTCAAATATCGGATCGGTTATCGGTTTTATATCGGCAAATATTAAAATATTGTAATAAAGTTATATCGGCTCACCACTATTTCCTATAGACAATGTATACAAAATAATGTTAATAGTTATGATAAATTTGTATACACAAAATTGAAAATGAAAGGTGTATCTAGTTGACTCTTGTAAAGGAGATTGTGGGGGCTTAGCCCATGGGTCTTTGATGTGTCCATATTGTTAGCAACTTCAAAGTTGGTGGTCTAGTTATGCCTATGACTCAAAATCTAAAATCAAAATATTTCTATATACTCGAATTATTACTACTTATTTATTTATTATTTGTGTATACTTTCTCTATTGTTTGAAATCTTATATAATACCTATATGTATATACATATCTTATATTTTATATTATTCTATAATCAATACCTATACCTAATAACTGTTTTATTTTTTATATACCTGTCAATTGTTTTGTTATTCTTCATTTTAATATTATTAATAGGTGTTAAATAATAATTGTCAATATTAAAATTTTTTTAATGGACAACAGGAATACACAGGCCAATTAACTGTTTATATAGATACCACAGCAGGACAAAGTCACTAGTTTTTAAGTAGGTAGCGGCTATAAACCTTATACATTATTATGGAAGGCCATTTATTAGTAGGTATAAAATATTACAGATGGTGGGCTAGTCCGATGTATTTGTTTCATATTTTTGAAAAATTAGTCGTGTTTCTTATAATTAAATAATTGGCAATGGTCAGAAAAAGATTTCAGGACAAGGATTTTATTTTACTCTTATATTATATTTATCTTTCAATCAGTATATTTATATTATATACCTACCTACTATGAATAATGAATAAGCCAATTTTAAACTATGACAAAGTATATTATTAACCTATTATAATTTATATTGAATAATATATGAACTTTTCAAGCATTTGATCAATATTAAATAATATGGAAGCTTTCGACTGCCAATCAAACCTTGATAATTTATGTGTTATAGATAATATATATAGGTATATCTACATCATTTATGTTATGTAAATTTGTTGCAAACTTTTTGTCGTGTTTATTTTATAAATTGGATATTTGGATAAGAGAACATATTATTATTAGACGTGTTAAGATTAATGGCATTTAATCAGATTATATTTATGCGCCCTTCTCATGACCGGGTCGAAGACCTGACAATGTGTAGCGACTGTCGGGCGTATACAATTTGCTAGCTGAAGGAAATGGACGTAAAATTATTTTATTTTAAATTTTTTAATGAATAGACGTATATTCATTAATACTATAACTACTTATATCGGTTTCAAAATTAAATGTATAACTATTAGTTACAAAATAGATTAACATAAAAACAATATGTTTTTTTTTTTTTGATGATTTCTATACAAATTTAACCAGTGAAGTTACACAAGTTTAAGAAAATTAAATACACAAGAAAATAAAAAAACATAATGATAAAATATAGAAATAATACGTAGTTATTATATGGTTTGTACCATATACTTAAATTATTAAATTAAGAACTCAAGTTAATAATAACATAAGTATAATGTCTATCTATGTTATCAATGTCACACATTAATCTTAGGATATATATTAGGGTGGTCCAAAAAAAAATTACTTACGAAATTTAATATGAGTCCCCCCCCCATTTTTCAATTGATATGATTATGGCATTTTTGTTTTTCAGATTTTTTTTATATTTATAATTTATAATAATTCGATTTTTATTTGATTATTTACAAACAAAATATAGCGAAATAAGTCCTATTTCATTATAATATTCAATCTTTAACCAATTTTTAAAAAAATACAATTTGTTTTTATTATGTCATAATATTTTTATTTTTACTTTTTTTCATATGAAATTATGAGTTAAAGAGAATTTGTATTGATGCATTTTTTTGAGATAGAAGTATTTTGTATAATTTATATTTCAACTTTTTTTCATTAAATGATTTATTTTTCCAAATAATCGAAAAAAGTTGAAAAAGGGATTGTTTTTCAGTTTTTGAAATAAGATCTATTTCGTTGTATCTTGTTTATAAATAAATAAATAAAAACAAAAATACCAAAAATACTTGGAAATAATAGTAAAGAAAAAATAAAAAAAAAACCCACTTGTGCCATAATTCAACCCTATTGCGGCACGGGAAGGGGATGAGTTATCGAGTTCATATTTTCACAAAAATATTTTTTTATATCAATTAAAAAAATGGTAGAGTACTCATTTTTAATTTCTCAAGAAAATTTCAAGCCTATATAGATTTAAACCACCCTAATATATATATTTATGGAATATATATTTGGCTTTGCCAATACGATTTTTAAATAATATTTTATAAAAAATTGAAAAAATTATGATTTCGTATTATTTTTGAACTATGGAGTATTACCTTATAAATCCTATTTTAAAATATAATACATTAAAATTTTTTTAAAGTAACTAACAACATTTACAATACTATTCTATATGTTGTAGGATAACGGAATGGGTTCGAGAGAAACTGGTATTGAAGCATATAAAAAAGTAGAGCGTGAAATCATTAGGGAAGAAAAAGCAGCACCGGCTCCGTCTTTAGGCCACGAGATGGCTAAATTGGATCGATTTATAGCCGATATAGAAAATTTAATGAGTCAACTCAGCCAAGAACGTATAGCAGATGTTGAATTAACATCCAATGATCGATTTTCCCAAAAATATTTCAATCCTAAGTATGCGAATGTGACGATATAAAATTAAAATAAATCCTATCAATCTAACTATTTATAAAATATAATATATAAAATATTATAAATATCTATAAATTATTTCCTACCTATTTAGGATTGTAGATGAAAGTGATAACGCAATTCGAACTGTCGTGGCAGAATTACGAATCAATTTGGATCAAACACTTGCAATTGAACATGAAGAATTCATCGCAAATCTTAATAGAAAAGTATATAATTTTGATTTGTTTATCTATATAAATAAATTAGTGCATAATAATTAAGACTAAAATCAAACAAATACTTACCAGTTACAAAATAGATATCGTATAGATAAGTGTCTTATTTATTTACAATACATTTTCGCAAATTCGATAAGTTCTATAATTATTCAGATTTGTGTGTTAATATAATAATAAACATTATATCAATACACGTAAATTAATTACAATTTTAAATTTCAGTCTTTAAAACTTCACCATTTAAATTGGTTAAGTCAAATGAGAGCTAGAAGTGAAGAAGAAATATCAAAACTTAGTGAAAGAGTACAACATCTGCAAAAACTTTATGAAAGTCAAGAACTAATAATAAGTAAGAATAAACAAATATTTAAATATAATTGTGTGCATTGGAAATATTTGGCGAGTTGTATAATGTAGTCAACCTTGTACTATAGGTGGAAATTGGGGGGATAAGACTTGAAGCTTTATGGAACAAAGCCCTCTCAAACTTTTAAAGTAGAGGTTTTAGCTCCCGGCCAGCTAGTTTTTACATTCATTATGAAGTGACTAAACATTTTTATATAGATATTGTACAATTTATTTTGAGAAATTGCACTGTTTGTAAAGCTGTTAGTTTTAAAATGCGTAAAAAATAAAAATATTTTGTGGAAAAAATACAATTTATATTATTGGTTTAACAAACTAAAAATAATTTATGTAATTGTTTTTTAAATTAAATTTATTAATTCATAAATAGGATGAATTTTTATTGAGTGTAATTTGCATGTATCTTGGATGTAAAACTAAAATTATGCTTGAAAAAGTTAATGAAGAAAATAATATTTTTAATGAAGAATTTATTTTTGAACAGTGTTATGTAATATTTACATTTTTTGATTTAAGTAATGATTATTGAAATATTGTTTAATGATTTAATTTATTAATTTGGAATACTAAATTTCTGCCAATGTTTTGTACATTAATAAATTATAATTAGATAGGTAATTATTTACCAAAGAAAATTTAAATTTGTATATAGTTTTTGTATATATATTTTATTTTTTACTTAACTTTTCTTTGTTTTCCTTATTAATACTTTTTAATTGTTAGCATTATTATTGTATATATTTACTATCTCTATACATTGCCGTTCTAGCGTTTAATTTCTTAAATAAATAAATAAATAAATAAATGAAAACAAATGTAATACGTCCTAGTTAGGTACCTAAAACTTTTTATAACAGAAACAATAAAAATTAAAGGTTTAGATATAGGTAATAAAAAACTAGAAAATTCTTAATATCTTTAAATAGCATAAACATTTTATGACGATTATAAAAGGTCAATAAAAGTATTCTGTAAAAATGTCAGGCTCCTAGAAATATTTTTAACCGAACAAAAAAACGAAAAATAAATAAACAAACAAAATTGAAAATAATGAAACTATTTTCGTGAACTTTCTCTTTTTTTTACGTTTATTCCTAGTATTTTTTGATTGGAACAATACGTATTCCACTATTGTTATAATCTTTGCTAAAATCTTTGTAGAAAAGCTGTTTATAGAAACTAAAAAGAAAACATAGCGCACATCATAGTAAACATCGAAATTGCTGCATGAGCTAAGAATATCTAAAAATCGAACATATTATTAAATATGCATTATATATATTTTAAGTAATCATTATTTGCATATAATACTCTGTAATTGGATCGGATGATAAAAATCGAATAATTTTAAATTTTAGGAGATTTAGTAAAAAGCAAATTGTCAAGTACGGGTCAATTGGAAAAGGAATTGGACAGGGTCCGTAGTTACCGAGACACGTTAGTCAGCGGGGAATTGTCATGGAAGGATGCCACGTTATTTGCCCAAGATTCCGTGGATTACAGTCATACGGCGTATAGAAGTTGGCACTCGCTGCGAACCGAAGAGTAAGGTGAAAAGGACTTATTAAAGTCATATCACAAAAATGATTTTAATTGTATTGCAGAGACGAATCCGTAAGGTTTCGCCAAGCGTTAAAAACAAGGGATTCAATACACCAAGCAGCTCTAAGCGTTCGGATGGCGCAAACCATGTTACCCGGAGTTCAATTTCCGTATTGTACATCAAGAGAAATATTTGCAATTCTGCAAGTACGGGTTTCATATCTAAACGGATTTAATAGTTCCTACATATTACATCGATCGAAAAATATTTATTTTTATTTTTGTTTTACAGGTTATTGAATATTTATTTACCGATTTGCAAGTTCCGGAAAGGTACGGCCATGCACTCCAAGTTTATAAGAGCTTTAATAAAAGAGCAAAGGCATTGACTCAGTGGCTAAAACAGGTTCGGGTACTAATTACTTATAACTTATAAGTACCTAATAAATATATACCTACCTAATATCAATTATGATCATGTTTTAAAACTTAAGAAAATAATATATAAATTAGACCCATCACCCATTTAGAATTTTCAAAAATTACTTTCTTTAATAATTGATATTTATATCAATGACCTTGATTTTCTCTGTAGCGTCCAATGCCGTAAATTTTATTATTTTACCGCACCCTTTTAGTTTAATTTTTCAAAAGTAAATCATAACCACTGCGACCGTTGTCTTTCTTGCATTTTTGCATGTAGTTTCCACATATAAGGTCTAATTTTTAAATTTTTCAAAATTTAATTTTGAACAGTATTCAATATATACTTGATCTTCCTACTTTTTTAAATATTAATTAATTACAAATACATTATATCCTTAAAAAATATATGAGTGCAATCAAAGCTTCGTCTTCTATTGAGAAAACGAACATTTGTGAATTGCTGATATGTTGACGCTGGACGTCTAAACGCAACACTGGTACTGACGCCGGATGCCGCATCAAACGCGAGCAGGGAAACTGGTCATACACAAAATACATAATTTAGACAGTGGTTCTTAACCTTTTTCGAATGATGGAACCCTTAACATTTTATAAAGTTTTCGCGGAACACTTATACCAGGTCCACGGGACACCAGTTAGGAACCACTGATCAAGGGGCTCAGTGTTTGAAGCAATGTCTGGACGTTGAAGGAAAACCGTACCTTTATGTATCTTGAAAATACTACCTCTTAGATTCTCAGCCTTAGAAGATCCAAAATATATTATATTGTTATAATCCACACTCATTTTGTAGCTAAATAATTGTTTAAAATCTAAAAATATGAGTACATTAATAATATTAAGAATTTGCTGAATATATTTTAGATTCTGAATGGATTCTGAGTGAAGCGAAGAAAATTATGGGTTTACAAAGAGGTTTTTTTTTTATCTGTGTGCAACTTTTCTATCAGAAATCTAGGTCCAATTTTTAAGTGTAGTATCTTTTCTGAAAGGAAATCCTTGTGGGGAGGTACTTTAGATCTTTTTTAGATTTTTCAAAGTTTTCTCAGTAAATGTGAACAACCGGGAAAAACATGGGAAAACCAGGAAAATAATAGGTAAAACGGCATAATCTGTACAACATTAAACAAATATTATTAAAGAAAATATTTAATACCTATTTAATTATTTTACCATAATATGACATATACCTATATTGTTGAAAAAGCATCACTATCAACTGAACGCCCCTCAGAATCGTTTTATCGTTAGTAATGGTTTATCGTTGCTTAAAGGTATACATTAAATTATCTATAGCAGTGGCTGTATTCGTTTCCATTATCCTAGAACACCTTTTTTAAAATACTTTTGAATATTTAGTGTTTATTATCTAAGTTTAAAACTACATATGTTTTATAAATCAATATGCATGTAAGTATGGTATATATTTTAAGACCTGAATTGCGCACGTAAGGTCCCTACTCGGAGACAGGTTGATAGCACAAAAAAAAAAAGTTACACAGTATACAGGGCCTAGGTTATCATACCATAAATATCATCGAATGACGATAGTATAAATTTTAAAAACGGCTGTACAAATTCTTACAAATATTCACTAAATCTGTAAAGAAAATTCTAAATTGATGTGGCTAGGGTAATTTAGGTATGTATAAATAATACAAATTGTACTTAACTTAAAAAAACTTATAATAAATAAAACCTATCTAAATGCTATTTATAAGAAAAATACAATATAAGATGAATTAACAAATTAATGATTATATTAATTCATATATTTATATTTCTTTTCTTTGGTGTCTGCGTAGACTACTGATGAAACAATACATAAAGATGTAGAAGAAGTTGATGAACGTATCAATGATTTGTCAAATAAACTAAATCAAGAAAGAACAAATAGGGTGAGATAATTCTTTAAAAATAGAACTTTTTTACATATTATTGTTTTTATGCATTTTTTTAATTAATTACTTTTGTTAGACAGAGTTTTGCGAGACCTATTCCAAATGGCACAACACACTAAAATCTCAACAACAGAATTTTAATATATGGATGAAAAATGCAATAGGTATTGGGTAACTCAAGGTTTAGTTTATAATAACAGACTATGAAAAAATATTTCAACATTAAATTCTATATTTTTCCTTGCATTATTTTTTATTAATTATTAAACTGGAATTTACCTTGACCTAAAGTATCTATAATTCTAGGGTGGGTTTACTAATATTGAATTATACAGAATTTAATATTATGACTCTGAGTGCCAACTTTCTAGTACACAGGGTGTCTACTATAAGCACTTAATAACTATCATATTTATAAAACATATAGAGAATTTGATTGAATTATATTTTTTTAACTGAAATGTAATGTATAAGTAACTTATATCTGTAAAACATCTTCTAAATACAATTTACAAATTTGAGCTTACTATGTATCACTAATCTTTTAACTTATAATAATAATAGTCATGCAACTATTGTAGTTTATATATCTACAGGTAATATAATATTAAATAATAGTGTATAATTACTAAATCCATATATCTTATATACCTATTACAATTAATAAAATAATCAAAACAGATTTAAAATTACGAAGCCCTGGGTTCACATTATTTTACCGATTCTTCTTTTAACCATACTTCACTGAATAGTATTATAATCATCAATATTTGTATTTTACATGATTTCCTCTAAAAATATGCAGTCTGGGGCTATTTTCTAGCATCCCACAAAATAAGCCACTGAAAGTGGTAATACACCTATACTATGAATACTGTGAATGTTCTAGCATATAAAATATGTTGTTAATAAATTTTATTTACAATTTTGTTACACCTGAAAAACATTATAATTTCATAAATACAATGTATATATTGTTTTAGGTTTTAACATTTGAGAATGTGAAAATGACTCAAGTCATATGTTAAGATAAATTGAAACGTATTTTATTTTATATTTTTTTTAAATACCTACTAAATTTGCAACAGGTATTTAAGTAGGTATCTATATTCAGCAGCTGAAGATAAGTTTAAAACACTAATTTCAGAATACATTATCCTTTAAATTTCTGTATACATGAAAAATACATTTTACTGTTCAATATAATATGGACATTAAAACACGTAGTTATGCCAGTAAGATGGTGTGACAGTTACATGAGTTTCACTAATTTTAGATATATTTAAGAAAAATTGTAATAACTTTTAAATAAAAGAACAAACAACATAATTTCATTAACAAGGCAAAATCTACTTTTATTACATTTTTTAATAAACACTCCGTAACAGTTTTATAATAAATAAATACAAAATAATAAAGCCTAAATTACTTAAACTTAAAATCTTAAGAAAAAATTCTACTAATGTTGATGTACTGAGAGTTCATCCAAGTTATAATGAAATTATGATTTACAATGTGTATAGTTTGTAATTAATTTATTGGAACAATTTTCTAAGCTTGTAACAAACAAGAATGACCGAAAGTAATACTCTAATATACAAAGCTAAATGCATTTGATGAAAATGTAGATTAACATTATAGAGAGAGAGAGACAAGCCAGATAATACATATACATTTGCAAATTACAGAATATTATTTATTACAACTTAAATTGAATATGTTGTATTATAATCTAAAGGAACTTACTACAAAAATTACATTCCACAATATACAAAATACAACTTAGATATAATATTTAATCCGTCAAATAACTTAAAATACGTGTTTTGATATTATAATTAGGTACTAAATTATTATACAAATATAGTGTAGTTTATGAATAAAGAAAACAAAATTGATTTATCTTTTTCAGCAAGCCTCTTAAAATATTAGATTTATATTAAAAATTAAAAACTATTGGCTTATGCCATAACATATAAATAAAATATTGCACATATTTATAATTATTAAATATTCAATAAGATTAAATAGTAAGGGAGACTTTTAAATAATAACAGGTATAGGTACAAACGTTATGATACATGTTCTTAAAAAATAAATATACATATTTTAATTATTTGATATTTATAATATATGGTGTAATACTAACACAAATATTATAAGTAAAAAAAAAAAAAAAAATGGTGGGAAAATCCCTAAATAATGTAATAATTATGGGAAGTGATCAAAGCATAAACTTTCTAAAAATCTTTTATAACATTTTTACATTATCAATATTCTAGGAAAAAAAGACTTAATAAATTGTGCACCACATAAAACCAATACTTTTTGTTGTATCACAGACGGGGGAAATAAATAAGAAAACTTCAATTAAGATGATAAAAAAGACCATTTGTAAATTCTAATTCTATATTTTGAATTTACCAAGGTCTCCACATACTGTCGTGTTCGTGTTCTCTTTTTACACTGAAATCTATAGGTTCATCACCTTGAGGTCTTACTTCGCCCCCTTGGTTTTGTTGACAATGCACGTAGTGGCTAGGTAACAGGAATACAACTTGACCATCAGGGAGTTGTGAAGGAATTACCTAAAAATAGTCAATACATTTTACAAAAAACATATTTTATAATTTTTAAGTAACTATGAAAATAAAATCACTAACCTGTACAACAGATAATGGTTGTGTAGGATCATTAGTCGGCGCTACAACAACACTAGCTGTCAGGCCACCGCGATCTAACACCTTATCTTCTACACCCACAGATTTACTACGAGTCCGTTTCTTGGGAGGTTCAGATTTTACACGATCATTTTTACTGTCGATCGTGCTACAATTTGATTCTTCATCTCCACCAATAACGTCCTAATAACATTTTTAATTTAGTCAATATATTATAGTATAGTAGTATGTATTATGCAATCCAGTGTGCGTCTCTCAGTACGATCGCGCTAATTTCAAGAACCACTGAACGTATTTTAGTGATGTTACGATCTGGAATTCTCGAGGAAGATTTATGTGTACTCATTAAACATTGTCATATTATAGATGACATTAGATAGTAATAGAATAATACAAATTTTAAGAATGTATGATCATCTAGTTTAATAATTTTGATAATATTGTTTAATTACATTCAAATTTAAGTATAAGTTAACACACAATAAATACTATAAACTTAGTAATAGGTTAATAAGTCTAGGACTATGATAGGTACGGACAATGCAGTGAACACATAGATAATAAAATATTGAAGAGGGCATGGCGGCTTATCAATGAAGACGTAATAATGAAATTGAGTTTATATACTTCGTATAGGTAAATTACTTTGTTACAGTGGTTATCATATAGAATAATGTAAACAAACGGTCTAAATTTCCTATTATATTGGACCGCAATACTGTAATGATCTTAATATGTAATTTACTAATGTCCTATCCATTACTTTATTGTCTATGGGTGAACACGATAATTATTATCTATGTTTACAGAAACATATTTTTTGAACAATATATTTTGGTAGAAATATAATATCAATAGAGGCGATACAAATCCGTAACGTAATGTCCCGGAATGTAATAATCCAGAATCTAAGAATCCGGGGCGCAAAATCACGGACCGTAACAATCCGGAAAAATATCGATGTTTATAAAAATAAAATATTAAGTAGCAATAGTATTAAACGTCTATAGTCAATAGTGATTTTTTTTCGTCATAGATAATAATAATATCTATGCAATGTGATCAACTTGTAGAACGCGAAAGAAGATAAAGGACTGATGAAAAATTTGGGAAAGTAGATAAAATAATTGGGTAAACGTATTAGATCTAGTAATTTTCGGTGAAGAGAAAAGGTCAGTGAAATATTACGTTCCAGGCTTTTTATATTTCCGAATTTTATCATTCCGGAATATTATATTCTGGATTGTTGCGGTCCAAGAATTAAGGTTTTGGAATTTTGCATTTGAGGATTTTATCATTCCGGAATATTATATTCTGGATTGTTGAGATCCGAGAATTTAGGTTTCAGAATTTTGCATTTAGGGATTTTATCATTCCGGAATTCTGTATTCAGGGATTTTATCATTCCGTATAATTATTACATTCCGAAAAATTATGGTATATTGTTGTACCATAATTAATTAATTAAACTAATTAAAATAGGCGTGAAGTATCAACTATTTCACAGCAAATATGAAACTAATGCCACCATACCTATTTTCTTAACTATGGGCAAGATGACAAGAATTAAACAATTAACACTGAAAAAACACGATGCCCAACAATTCTCCATTTATGTAATTTAATGTAAAGTGGCTTGGTAAATAACTATGAGGAAACTTAATAAATAGAGAAATAATTAGGCACTGACTGAGGAAAATCTATTAATAGTGTGATCAAGATATATTTTACAGTTAAAATATATACCAATACCATATACTATACAAGGTTGGTCGTTCTGGTCCCAATAAATCGAAATTATGTCTTCGAATCAAAAATCTTGAAAATCTCAATAATGGTCATCTAATTATACACAGCTTGTATTATATTCTATAAATAACTAAATATTAATAATGGTTAGGTACGATGGCACTTTGTGATACACAGGTTTCATGGCTATTGGCAGTGATTTAGTCCGTAATATATAATCCAGTATAGAAATCCGATGATGATTGGATAATACATTATGAATATGTATTGATAATTTTAACTTTGAAGCACGTATTATAAACAACGCTATCTGAGTATCTCTATCTATGGCTATACATTGAAAAAAGAACGTCCTGATGAGACATGAGACAAGTGATCTAGCTTGTGACCCCGTGTGCGCAGATCACATGTCACTTCAGGTTATTCGTCGCTTATACGTGTGCTTTAAGTTATATACATGGGTAAGATAGGCTACGGCGCTAGCCATTGTATACAGTCTAAATACAAATTACTGGCAGCTGAGTTTTCTTTCCTTGGAAGTTCATATTTCCAATGGACATATATATGAGTAATTTACAACCGAAATACGTCCGTAACTCGTAATAGTATCCTATCGTATCTAGTTATTTAAAAATGATTCTATACTATTCGTCTTTCTAAAGAACTTCCGTACTACAAATCGCCTTGACCCATCCACCCGATAAACTGGTGGACCGGTTCGTCAATAGCGTTTTCTACTTACACGGAAGAACCACGTAATTGGCATTGTGGTGACATTCTGTGTACTTGAATGGTTCATTTTTGTGTGTCATTTTAGTCTAGTTCCACGTTGCCGTACAAATAATGTATTTGATTTAAATAAATTGCATTTATTAACTGTTACATTATAACTTATACAATTATCAAAAAAGTGTAATAATAATTAATTTTATTTTTTATTGGTATATATATATATATGAACTATTAATTCCAAAATAAGTTTTTTACCAGCGCGCTTTTGTCATAAAATCTACTCCTTAATCCGTTAAGAGATAAACAAAATATTGTACGACATAATTGTGTAGAATTAAATTAAAGTTATCCTAAAAATATACTTACATCAGGAATAACAACTGTAGAGTTGCTAAAGTCCAAGTCGATTTCCGATGAGCACGTATCTAAGTGTCTCAGTAGGCGTTGCTTTACAGCCGGTTCAATAACTGCGGAACCCGTAGAGAGTAGTGTTCCGGTTCCAGTACTACACATATGTAGTTCCGGACACTCCAAAAATCTTGTAACCTATAGTGTATAAGTAATCGGTTGAAAATAAAATTGAATAAGAATTACGATTTACGAAACGTGGCTGTAAGACTGTGTGATTATTTTCAATAATCGATTTAATCTAGTTCGATTAAAAAATGAGTAGATTATTAATACATAATCTAATCCAACTATAAATGACGAACATAAATAGATACACTACTCTATTTACTAGTATGAAGACAGTAACCTTAATAAAAATTATTATTATTCCATACAATTTTATACAGTGGTACCGAACCATGTTTTAAGAATAAGGCGGGCAGATAAAAAATTGTATAGACTCGTTTAAAAAACAAACTCCCACACAAAACTTTTAATTAATATTTTATATGTACAAATTCGATAAAAAAAATATGGTTCAGGTACCAATCATGAATACACCACCACCACCCAACTATTAAAAGATAGGTAGTGACCGCCACCCTTGACTGTTGATTTCGACGCCACTGATTTTATATTAAACATATACTTTATAATTTATAAGGTACATACAAATTGGATATGGGCATGGACCTACAAACTAATGGACGGCGTACCATACGTAACCACATTCCCTGATATTATAGGCCAGAGAGTGAGAGGGGAAAAACATACCTAGTTTATATATATGTATATTTATTACAATTTATGTATAAACTATAACCGATTATAATAATAAATTATAAAATCGATTATATGGATTAATTGTATGCAAATAGTTTATTTGGAAATAAAAATATAATCACACAGCCCTAACGCGTGAGTCGAACGCACTGTAGTATTCTAAGTGGGTTGGTGATAGAGTCTTACGTACCTCTCTAGCACATTCTTGGAAGCCGGCCCGATATTTATCCCTGACATCTGAGCTCAGGACTTTTTGTCGTTGTAAATGGCGTACTGTAAGCTCTAATATGTCAGCTTTTTCCAATTTCGAATGCTTGGTATTCTGAAAATATACACGAATGTCGTCCAGAGGTTTAAAATATAAATTTAAAACTAAAAGGTATAGGTTTACTTCTGTTCTGGTAGAATCTAAAATAAGAGTCTTCAAAAGCGCTAGCGATTGATTTATTCTTGCACGTCTTCGTTTCTCCATTAGTGGTTTGTTAGCCTGAAAAATAATGATTAAAATATAAACGATTATAAAAACGAATTTTGTTAACACTTATATGATGCGTATATTATATTAATTTTAAATTTGTAAGAAGTGTACTAAAATACGATTTATAAAACTGACCAAGTGTGTATCATAATTATGCACGTATAAATTTAGGCCTTCATGGGTTCGTAATATATATAGAGTAAACATATATTAATAATATTAAAATAATATATAATATAGGGTTTAAATATTTTGTTTAATATTAACATATTTTATCAAAATGATTTTCGTTAGAAGTATATTTCAAAAGCTATTTTTTTTAATTTTTTCAAAATGTATATAGTTAGGAAATTAGAGGGGGCATATTATTATCGACTTAAGAATCTCACAAAATGTATATTATATGTCACGAAATATTCATCTGTATAAAACATGTCACATAAAAACCTTTATTGAATTTTAAAATAGCTTCGCAGCGATATCATACAAAGAGGAATGCGCTAAAAATACAATTTTTTTCTCTCAGTTTTATACACCTATGTATAAAAAAAACTGATAATGTGGCAGTTCACTGTTATCTATGATTTGATATTATTGGAAAGATTACTGCTTCAAGCAGTATTGACGTAATATATTTTCCATATCACTGCTATAGTAGTAATGTCCGTCAATGTGTTATAAAAACTATACGGAAAAATCTAAAACCCACTTCCCTATATACGAACTAGATTAAAAATGAAACGAAGATGTCGTATGGGTTTCTGATTAAAACAATATTTCTGGTAGAAAATACAATGCGTACAAATTGAAAATGATGATTCATTGCAGTGGGGTGTCTTAAATATTTGTCCACTTTTCCAATAATTTTTTTTGGTTTCTCCCCATTAATATGAAAATCAGAATATTGTGTTCAGAGCATTTATTTTTCCGGCCGATTACAGTCGACATTTACAGTCCATATGATTATTTTCCGGGATTTTCTAACCATTCATAATAAATATCATCACTATATCAGAACATATTGTTCGACAAAATGATTATTAGGGTTGCCAAAATGGCAAAAATGGAACCCATATAATTTCGTCATTTCCATCTGTATGTCAAGATATATAACTCCGTCAATTTTGATGAAATTCTACAGGTCTTGTGTGAACCACTAGTTTCTGACTACCTACAAATATTATTATGTTTAGTAAACACTATATTTATCAATTTAAAGTTATTTTAAATAGTGATGTTTAATAGGTATGTGACAATCGATTAAACATTTTTAATGCAAAATTATTATTATATTATATGATACTTGCAGCTATAATGGAGGTAAGTTAAAAATCCCAAAAAAGATCGTATTATAAATTTAAAAAAAAAAATAAATACAGTGTCTAAAACATAGTAAAAGTAAAAAACGAGGTTTTTTTTAAAAAAAATAAACCTCGAATTGTATACTTAGATATATTGAGACAAAACATTATTAAGACCATAAAGTTATTGGAATTTCAAACATATTATATTATGTGAAATAAAAATCTACCTATTCGTAAGTTATCTGATAGTAACTATTACAAAATTGATTAATTAAAAATAGTATTTAACATGGAATAAAGTATTAAAAAAAACAATGTCTAAAAATATCTATTTGTTTAGGGCGAAATAGAAATCAATAAATGATTTTTTTTAAATATATGTTTTGACGAAATTAGAATGAAAACAAAATATTGATGATCCACGGTGTGTCATGGGATTTNAAATGATTTTTTTTTAAATATATGTTTTGACGAAATTAGAAAAATTATATAACAATTATTATAAAAAACAAAATATTGATGATCCACGGTGTGTCATGGGATTTTCTTCGAAACCGTGGCACACGCATACTAAAAAAAAAGTACTCTAAACAACTTACAGGAAGGCGTAGTTGGATCGTAGTTTCGGGTCAAAAAAAAAACAAAAATGCCATACCAAATTTAGATACTAGATGTATACTAAATACACTTAAAATTTGTTTTTACTCTACGGCTAACTCAAAATATTATGCTCTTTCAGGTACATTTTTTTGTAAATACCATATTATGTAATATTTAGTCAACTATAGGCATTTATTGTTAGTATGTACTGAAAACGGCTAAAACCTATAAAACTACTGAATATTTTTGCAACATGTTTGGAGTAGGACGAACGGGTACTTTACCAAAACAAAAAAAAAAGGTTTTGTGTACAGTGCACCTACACGATTAATGCAAAATATGATCAATGGAGCTTTTATTGTGTTCTTTTTCGTAGAGCCTCTGTTTTTAAAAAAATTATCGTTCTTCATATAATACGAAAATAAAAAGTATAGAAACTCGCCATTAATAATGACCGATTCAGGGCTAAACATAGGCTAATGGGGACCAAAGGAAAACTATAATATTAAGGCACTATATGATTTGTGAATAAAAACAAAACGGACATACTTCGAATGATGGGTGTCCGTTGTAGGTGAAAAGTTGGGAAGATAGAGGGGAAATTTAATGTATATCTATACGCAATGATTAATCATTGCTAAAGAAAAACGATTCTGGCCGGAGTTCGGTTATACATGTTTTGAATGTTTTGAATCGTAATATTTACGATTTGGACAATAATACATTTCGTAAATTTTCCCATTTATTATGAAAACCCCTGGGAACATCAAAAAATGACCACCTTAAAGTACCATTCCAGTCAAATTTCTTTTCAGAAAAAGTGTTGCATTTGAAAATCAGATCAAAATTTCTAGTGAAAAAGTTGTTCACAAAAAAAAAAAAAAATTATCATTGTAAAACCAATACATTGCTCGCTCTGCTCAGAATCTAAAATAAAATATTCGGATCTTTCTGATACTAAAACGAATTACTATTATCAGGGGTCCTAATAAAAAAAGATCAATGTATAAATCAGGAGAATCGTATTGTCGGGTAGTATTAACTTTTTTAGACAGTTTTTAGAAACAAGCAACTCTAAAATGTTACATCAACGTTATTTTTTGTTATATACCATTAGTTTTGGGAGTAAAATTCACTTATTAATTATTTATTTTAGTTTTAAAATAGCAACTCGTATTAAAAAAACTATAAATAGATAAAGTTTTAGCTTTAAACAAATGTTGGTGTTGACTTTTTTTTAATATCGGTGAACTCTACGAAGGAATGTATTGGTTTTTACTACGACGTGTGCTTTTTGTTCTGTAACTGACACGATTTCGATTAGAAGACTTGCTGATTGATCACCAATCGAAAAATTCAGTCGCGAATTTTAGATCGTGAAAATCGCCAATAATATACTGCTTAGGTACTGTCAACGGATATAATATATTAACGGAAAATGTACGTGCCAAAATCGCGGCTTACGTATGTACGCATGACCACGAGCAGTTCTTTTTTTTTATTCGTAGCGTGGGTATTTACGATATATTATTTGAAGAAAACAAAAAAAAAAAAAAAAAAATACAATTTTCGATAATAAATATTCGGGCATAATGATAATTTTTTTTTTCCGAGGGAGGCGTATATTATAATAATATTATAATAGTAGTCCTCGGCGGCGTCCGCAGAGGGCTAGGCGTGCGCGCGGAACCGGCGACGGCGTGCCCACGGGGACGCGAGACGGACCGGGCCACATGATTTATGCACGGGCGCGCACACACGCAAAGTGCGGCCGCGACCGGTCGGCAGACGACGGCGACGACTATATAGGTACTGTTGGGAGCGTGTGCGCGCGTGTGGCGGCGACGTGCGTCGGAGGCGGCGGGGAACGGATCCGCGCGCCGTCGGGGGTTTATCCGTGTGCCGTGACTTGACGTCGTCGTCGTCGTCGTGCCGTTTTGGGTCCACCGCCGCCGCCGACACGTTCCGACACTACCCACACGGCGGCGGTGGCGACGACACGGTACCGTAAATACGTTCACGCGCCGACCGGGCGCCTCCTCCAGCGTTTCTCGACGCTCCGAACATTATTATTGTTTTTAACATATTTTCGATCGCGTTTTCACGTTGAGATTTTTTTTTTTTGAAATGTCTAGGCAGGTGCCCAGGGCCAGTCGACGATATTTCATCGCGACGAAAAAAATCAAAACTTTTTTCGCGTCTCTTTTCCAAACACGATTTCTAACTAAGACTTATTCCTATATATCGAATACATTTGGTATACATTTTGTTTTGATATTCTCGGTGATTTTTTTTCTTAGTGACAAATTAGAGAAACAATAAAATAATTAATAACAAACACACCGGTACGTCGGTTTTCGACGAAATTTATGTGACGCAGATATTTTCTTTTCAAACGAATCGTCGTAAAATACAGTATTATATAAGGGACCGTGACGGATATTATTATGCTGAATGGCGGCTCGAACGTCAGCGACTTATTTTTTTAGTAAAGGTATTATGAATCGGACCGCGATAATTACACCACTCGGTGTCAACATGCCAAGTATATATAGGTACTGTACTGTACACGTTATACCTATATAATAACACTGTAAACACTCTTGTGGACACGCGCCAGTGTCTTGTCCGGATGTATGCGAACCCCCTACTCAATTCGATTTTACACGGACAAAATGAACAGTTAGCAGTTAATACGATATGGCGGTTGACTTTTGAAGTTTTTTAGTTGCAAACAACAATGGAAAATTCCATAAACGCATTTACAAATTGTACAATAATACATAGCGAACGACGATTTACGATAAATTTATCGCGAGTCGTAATATCGGCCGTTACATAAATTCGTTTCGTTGCAGAGCGTACAAAACCCCGAAAACGGACTTGTGCTATTTTAGAGTACTTGCATTTTCGTTCGATCGAAATCGGCCGAAGCCCCGCTTTGAAAACAATACATTTTGTTCGGCGTGAAAGACGGTTCGGGAACGAAACGCCGGCACCGGGGCGGGCCGCAGCGTCGGTGGCCGCCGCTTTTAGCGTGACCGGGTCTTAACAAGCTGCCGCCTTTGCTAACGAGCAGACCGCACGGCCATCCAGTGGTCCGCAAAGCGCGCGTGCCGAGGTCGCAGCCGTCACTTCGCTGTCGACGAAAGCAAAGCACACGCCAACACCTCTGCCGCCGCCGATGCCGCCGATCCGACGGTCGCGGGCGGGTACAAAGTAAATAATAACCCGCCGAGTGACAAGAGGTGTTCGCGTCGTCGCTGCAGTCGTTGTTATTATTTATATTATCATTGTTATCATTAGCATCGTATACGGAAAACAGATAAAAAAAAAAAAAAAACCCCGATCTACGCGAAACGCATCGCAGATGACAATCGCGCGAATTCGTGACACAATATTAGAATATAAACCGTACGTTTTCAAATAAATGATAGTTTTTATTTTTGTCGCGTTACTATTAGAACCGTAGGAATTATTAATTCGCTCTAAGGTATTTGGGAAAACATAATAATACGACGACGCAGCAACAAAATAATATTGTACAACGCGTCCGTTCCCGTCAATAACTTTATCCCCAATTTGTCCATTTTCTGATACAGGCGCGGCGTATTTCGAATCATATAGGTACACACAATTGTATTTTAAACTCTGTCTATATATATATTATAATATACATACAATAATACGATCATTGACCCTATTCTTTATTTTTGCAATACATTTAATTATTATTATCGGCGTAAAAATTAGACTATCGATTTTATCTGATAAACGAGTCATCGACCGGATACCGGGATAAACACGGGGCGAAACAGTCCGCGCGCGCGCGCGGTGGGGCCGATATAATGACACTCCCGGGTGTATTATGCCCGAAGTACGGGGTTTAAAAAAAAAAAAAAAATAAGGATAATTATTATTATTATAATAATATATATTTTATAATATTATGCTACACAAAGGCTGATCGGTATTTCCGGTGTACCACAAGGTAATAATTCCGGATATCCGCGATATTTTCGTTGTTCGGGAACGTTGTGACGGTGATACTATTGAACCTATAACCTGGCTCCCGTAGCGTTCGGAAAGTTTCTTTTAAAATGGAATTTGTTCCCGTCGATACCGTGAAAAACGACTTTGTTCCCGTTTCTCGCGTCCCTTACACACGTATATACAACTTGTTCTTTTAATCGTATTTTGTTTTTGTTTTTACCTAGTGCCGAATCCGAACCCCGATTTGTGTATATTCTTCAACTGTAAATATGTACTGATATTCGATTTGCTGTTAAAATATAATATACGTATCATAGGTTTTCGTGATTGATTTTGCATTATGCATATGCGTTCCTAACAGTAATCATATTGTAAATATTATGCGGAAATTAAGAAACGAAAAAAAGAAACAAAGTTTCGCGTTCCTCGTAAATATGAACTGTTTCCCGTTTTATTTTAAAAACGTACGCGTTCCGTGTCTCGTTCCTATAAAAGTAACGAGTCCCTTTCCACCAACACAGCCTATAATCTAATACCTGAGTTTAGAAAAAACAACTATAAATTATTATTGAACTCGTTTGTTCTCCAAGACCGTATCTGAAAGCCCTTTCGGAGAGGGCCGGAACCCTCTCCGAAATATTCTCAATATTCCAAAAACGTTTAAAATAATTATTTATTTTTATATCGTCAAAAATATTTTCGGCCGTAAATGGTTAAAATTCCAGTTAAATTAACGATTTATTGTTTTATACCGTAAGACAATATTATTTCAAGTTCTAATAATAGATTGTTATTGATGGACGGCCACACGATTGATACCGAAGGGCGGTCGGCGACGGCCGACAACGACAATATTAAATTTGCGTAAATTAAAAATATTTTTTTAATATAAAATTCCGTTATCCGCCAGATCGTCTATTTATAAACCCAGTTTAAATTAAACGAGATATCAAAAATACATCGTCAAACTATTTTTCTGAACTTCCAAAGGTACGTTATACTGTTTAATAATTTATAGTTTATACTGATATAATTTAACAATTTAAATTTTATATATATATATATATAGAAACTTTCAATGAATTTACTTAATTTTAGGCCGGTAATAATATTCCGAATCTTCTACTACAAATTGATTTTTGTCTTTATTCAAATATCAAAATCTAAATTCAGTACCTATGTTGAATAAAATTACAGTATAAATGTTTTTCACCCGTCCCTGTTCCCCCTTCAGACAAAAAAAAAAAAGTCCGAACACGGCCTTATATTATTCTCTTCTGTTAAATATACACACTTCATTATTACAATATGCCTCCATGCCGGACAAATCCCGCGTGCGCCACTGCAGGGCCCCAAGGGGCTTTTTCGAGTGCAGGGTGACGACCGTCGACCGTACAGAAAACTTCGTTGCTCTCTCTGCACACATCCGACCGCATCAATAAAATCGGAACTACTGGGGTACATGCCCCACCTCCCCCAAAGACTGAAATGTACTATTATATTGCGTTCTCATTACAGAGTAAATACAGCAATGCGGGTAATAAATATAATTTCGTTCGATTCTATAGGCCTATCCCACATTCACACCCGAAGTTACTCTAGTACGAAAAAACACCAAAATTCCATTTAATCGGTTCACGTTTTAATATACTGACTGACAAAATATAAAAACGTTTGTGGAATTATTTCGATGAGAACAGTCTAACATTGTATATACGAATTATCGAAACGTTATCTGAGTAGTAAAATATTTTAAATTTATATCGATTTTTAGGTTCAAACGCGCGGTTTAATATAGCCACTAAATATTTTTTTGTCATAGACAGTATAATGAAAAGATTAATGCGTCTAAACGATAAGCGCCAAATAAAAACCGTGTACAATTATTGTTAAATCGAACATTTTTTTGGGCTCTAGAGCGAAATGCGAAAAAGACCCCAACGTTATCGTCATTGATGGAATATTTTCGGTACATCACAGAAAGTAAACAAAAACGGGGAACATGTCTAAAATAAAAGTCTCGCTTTTGCAGAACGTTACATATTATTGTATCGGGTTGTGTATAGACGTGGCGTAACTAGAATTTCTAATGTCAGTGGCAAAATATTATCCGAAAGGTCCTAAAGGGCCTAACCGAAAAGTCGTCCTGGTCTAGACCGTGGCGTTCGTCCACGTCGCCTACAAGGTATTTACGCCACTGGCGTATAGGTATAATTGGAAGTCGGAACGCGATGTCCGATAGAACAGCAGCAATAAAAAAAACGCCGATTTCCTTTCAGAAAAGGTGCTACACGTAGAAATTCGAGCATGTCTTTTGGTAAAAAAGTTGCGCACAGATAGAAAAAAATAAACATCTTTGTAAAACTATAAGCTTCTTCGCTCCGCTCATAATCTAAAATCGTACAATATTATTATTGTTACGTGTGCGCGTTTGTGCATAATAATAATACGGAAAAAAAAAAAAATTGAGGCGCGGTGTGCCACCCGCCCGACGTTCGTAGTAGCGTAGCGCCAACGACGGCGGCGGTAGTCATAGATGTGTGTGTGTGTGTGTAACCGAGCGGCACGTTTAGCAACCAATGTTTGTCTAGATGGTCACGGACGAGCGCGTCCTTGTGGCGGTGGCGGTGTACCGGCGGGTGGCGGAGAAAAGCGCGGCGCGGTGCCCGAAGAGGAACAGGGGCGGCGGCGGCGGCGCGAACACGCGAGCGGGCGAGTAGTAGCGTGTAGTGTAGTTTCCCTCGGCGCGGCGGCCGCCCGCACGCTCCGAGTCCCGATTTAGAAGGTCCGGTAGACACGCAGACAACAACAAACAACGCCGCCGCCGCCGCCGCCGTTCGGCGTATATACACGGCGCGCGCTCGCGCGCACATACACACGCACACACGCACACACACGCGCGGCGCGCGCGCACACACAAACTCGCGCCCGCACAACGTTCCTCGCCATGCCGCCGCGATTATACACACGCACACGCGTTACATAAACCCTTCTCGCCTGCTGCCGACATCGCCACCGCCGCTGCAATTATTACCGGCAGCACGGACGACCAGATATCACACACACGCACACGTATATATACGCGTACACAAACACACGCGGCGCGAGCGTGGCCGACCGAAAGCGCGCGCGGCGAGGGGAACGAAAATGTTCACACGCGTAGGCACACATAAAAGGCGGCGGCGGCGCGCGCGCGCACGTTAACTCGACCGGCTAGCCGCCGGGATCGGTTTTATTATTATAACCGCCGCGCTGCCAACCGTACCGCCCGCCGCGTCATCTCGACTGTACGTGCCGCCGACAACGACGACGACACCCGTACCGCGCCCGCGGCGGTGGGCGGGCGGAAGTCAGAGACTCGTCTACCCGGTTTCGTGGGCACGCCGCCGCCGCCGCCGCGCAATGCCGCGTACGCACAGAACTGTACAATAATAATAATAATAATAATACATACGTATAAAAAAAAAAATTTAAAAATAATAATATAGTTTTTCTGTGGATCGTTGCAATATTGTCGGTATCGTCAATGTTTTTGCTCTAAACGTCGCCGTCGTCGCGGCCCAGGAATGCCGAGTGGCGATTTTCATCGCGAAATTTCGAGCCGTCTTTCAAAACACACGGTTATTGTAAGCGGCGATTGATCAAGGGACGGTTTGCTTCCCAAAACCCGAACTCGGTTAAATGCCGTTCGTATTTTTTAAATAACAAATTAATTTTTTTCGGTACGTTATATTCGGATTATGAGGACGCATTCAGACCCGCATTTACTATCCCGACCAAAGAGCAAACTCTTTAGTTAGTTGGTCTCGTTGGTTAGCAAACTAACCAACGAGTAGCAAAATTACGTTACTTAGAACACAAATTATAGCGCTTAAGTTGCAGAAATCAGATTTTAAACACAAATAACAAAAATTCTAAAAGGATAATAATTCCCAAGGCTGTACGTGTAGCTATCGTTCAAAATTTGCCGTACAAAAAAATTACAGCAATGTTAATGTTTGTTAAAAAGCTTGGACGAAGACGACATGTGCGGGTATACAAAGTCCTTTTAATTTATACAATAGTCGAAGGAGTATAAGAAATATGTCTTTTGTTATAGTCTGTCAGAAATATGGTCGAAATCGCCTCTCCTCCGCTAGAAAAAGAGACTTTGTTACGCTCCTCTTGTATATTTTAACAAATGATCCTTTTTTTGTGTTTTATATTATTATATGTTTAATATTATTAAAAGAATTTTAAACTGAATTCGACGGCACGAGGACACCTTGCATCACACAGGAGCACGTACAAGCCGAGCATATGTTTTTTTTTTTAACTATTTGGATACTATCGTATAATTAAATCAACATAATAACTTTCATAATGTATTTTTATATTCGTAAATCGTACACAATTATTATAAATCCGAATCTTAATAAATTATTTGATGAATTATAGAAATTTTAAGTAAATTTGATTTTTCAGACATTCTGTAGAATCTTCTAACGATCATATTTATAATTTTGACAAAATTCTACTCTTATTACGTATGGTATGAACGCATATCAACTATTGATTTTCAAATAGCGGCTCTTATTTTAGAACTCTGATTCGAAAAGAGAATAGATTTTTTTTAATTTATATACATAACTATTATTATCTAATATATAATATGATGCACCATGAGCGCTCGGAGGGATATTTGCCTTCCCTGAATTGCAAAATTTCAAATTTATATAATTTTTGGCGTTCGGTTTTATTGTACCACTTCCTAAGGTCATCAAAGAGCCCAGGTAAGTTCTTATTTAGGGTTATACGTAAAAAAAAGAAAAAAAAGGTCATTCAAATTTTTACTAAGACACTGCCCCACCCTGATAAATTTCCTTCGGGCGCCCATTGGGTTGTACCGTTTACAAGATTTTACTAAACATATCAGTTTAAAACTCTATTCGGAGAAATAGTTAATTGTTATCTAATGACGGTATGCAATTTATTATACTACGCTGGCCACTGATACAACTTAGCGTACATTTGGGACGTCGTCCGTTGGAGTACAAACCCATTTTATATGGGCCACATACCGAAAAGACCTTAACAAAATACAGATAAATAATCGAAAATAACTAATAACCAATATATTAAAAAGCACTATTCGGCCCATCGTTAAGATTTAACAGAGGCCCAATGCATAGGTGTCATTTGAAGTCAAATCACGGAGTAGGAAACATCTTGTATACTATTTTTAATTCAGTTGTGGTTTAATGAAGTTTGTCTCACTTCATTAGTCAGTATAGATCATATATCAAGTCCTAGTCAAAAATATCAAATAAATTTAGAAATATGAGTAATCAGTTGACTGGTCTTTATGTACGTTCAAATTCAATACACTCGAGAGTATAACTATTGGTTATTACATTCGTGTGGTCGTGTTATGAGAAAAAGCAAGAAAATTGTACTTTTATTTTAAAAATTACTCATAGGGTAACAATTTGTAATCCCGATAAAATTGGTAGGGTATCAATTACTACTCTTCGATACCCCATAATGACGTCTATGGCCCAATGGCATGTCTTGCACCTAGTGGTGGCGCGAGATATTTTACTTTACGAGTCTTATTGAGATTTTATTTATTATAATAATAACCTAACTTATAGTTTGAAAAACCTATCTATTCATCTATATTCCTCTACTAAGTCCTATACTCCAATTTCGTACCATTACACTAATACGCACAAACCCAGCCACCCACTGATTTTAGTCCCGGGAGTCAAAAAACTGCCTTCGCGTCGCCCCGCTACTTGCACCCACAGCACCCTGGGTTGTTGCGGCGCTGCATCCGGCCCAAATTTTCAACTGGTTTTAACTCGTCATAAACAATGCATTGATATCCGATATTATGGACCATAGTGTTATGCGGAATATGAACATTTTTAGAAAATTATTCTCTTTTCGAATGTTGGTCGTTATATATTTGTAAATCAAAAGTCAATACATTCTGTGTTCACGAAAATATTTTCGAACAAAATATTGTAACTAATATTAAACGATTTTTAATAAAATGACCGAAATAAACCAAAATCAAATTCACTCTGCGAAATGTTCGTAGCCAATCACTATATTTTGTGGTAAGAGGACCGCTCTCTATGTATTTAATGTAATGCATAGAATACTTATTATAATAGTCTTGATAACAAAATAATATTACAATATACCGATACGGCCAAAACTCCATTACAGATTTCTCTGTGTGTACAACTATTTTAGCTTTCTCTAAACTTCTTCACCTTTATCATTCGCAATTGGAGTCGAATACCCTGATTTTCGCCCTTCACAACTTCCATCAGTTCCATCACTGCATACATTGCCTTTTCTTCGTTTACTTCACAAGCCCTCGTATTATTTCCTCTATGTACAATCATTTTAGTCTTCCGGGAAAGCGCCATTTTAAACAATGCCGTTGAAAAATAACCATCCGATAAAAATTATAAAAATATGTCAAGTAATAATTATTTTGTTAATACGCAAAGCCCAGATATAAAAAACCATCATAATATTATTACACATACGAAATGTTGTATGGATAATGCGTGATATTATCATATTAGAATCGTTGTACGTGCGCATTTCACCATGTGCTGCATTTTTTTACAAGAGATTTAAACGATCCGGAGAGCTCGGCAAGTTTTTTTTTTACGGTACAATATAATATTTTTGTTTAATTATAAGATCAAATACAAACTATCAGCTATATCATATTAAACGAAATTCGAAATACTGGATTTCAAATAGACTACACATCGTATAGAAATACAAATTGTTATCTTCGTTTTTCGAATTTTCGCAGTCACGCGGTAACCGGGACTCTAGTCCGTATACTTATACGTAGGTATAACATCATATTAATATTATCACCGGAAAATGAAAGTTGTGTATTATTCACGTAAAACACCATAAATTAATTGACCTGACCGAAATTTACCAAATAGCAGTGTTTCCCGACTTCCAGGTGAACGAAAAAAAACTAATCGCGATAAGAAATAACCCGTAACAACGTAGTAGGGTTAGATTATTCCCGGTAGGAGGGATAGGGAGGGTAGAACTACAAAAACGTACCATGCTCGATTCTATTGCGATTTCGAATCGTATACAATCGGTATATTATTTTGCTATACATAAGCATAATATAGGCAAACTGAGCGATTGATTTTTTCGAAACCGTTTTCACATATTATCTATATATCCACGCGAATCGTTTAACAATTGTCAACTATAAGTAAGTTTCTTCGTACATTATATAGGTTATTGTACATCGATTATTCGATTTCGTAACGCGTATAGGCGATGCTGCGAACGAAAATAAACGTTTTCTGGTCGGTATGAAATAGTGGCCGTCAGTACGGAAAAATGCAACACGCGGCGCATAGGCATAATAGTACTACGCTGTATCGTGTGCAGTGCATTTTAGCACCTATATAACGTGTTACAGGGAAAGCGGGAACCGGGAAGGAGTCGCACTCCGGTTTTGGAATATTTCGTATTAGTAATACTACGCACTAGATGTATAGTGTGTATACATTGTACACCGCGCGAATACGTGGAAACGTATACGTCGTCCGTTTATTCAGTTAAAACTAATTAGCATAATATAATTATATTATCTATAATATATTATAAGCACCTGCGGTAACTATATTATACGTATATAATAATAACACGTCGATTTCGGGAGCCACGGGCTTTCGGTAGGCATACGTTTTTAAAAAAAAAAAAAAGGTACGTAATTATAATATATAATAATTGCACACGTTTATTTCTCTCCGACCTTACGACGATTTCAATTTATGTTCCGAGCCTAAAAAAAAAAAAACTAAACCGTCAGTCCTGTCTCGGTAATGTCGTTAGTAGTATTCATTATCTTATCGTAATAATATACAGGACGTATAGGTACCTAATCAAACGACTCAAAACTATATTTTATAATGTATACAATAATAATAATAATAATAATAATCGAGTTCGGCATACCGCGACCGATTGCGTGTACCCAATATTGTAATACAATTTAAATAAATAAATAAAATATTAAAAAAAAAAAAAAACCCCATCAACAAAAACAACAGTGTAAATAACAATATTATGATATATTATATTATTACCCTTTTACCATCCTTTTGATTAGAAGACTGTGAAAATATCAGCGAAGAGCTGGTGACGATCGCGGATTCCCTCTTGCTAAACGGATGCACGGTGGCCGTGACTGGCGACGACGGTGTGCAGGTCGCTGCGGAAGACGCGTTATTGTTGTTGTCGTGGATTCCAGCGGAGGCTAACGTCTCGGTTGACAGCGGTACGACGGGCAAAGAGTCCGGTTCACATTTTCCTGTCATCATAAACACGCGCGCGTTTTGTGAAAACACAGTAGGACGACGTCACTACATGATGTTGCAACCGCATCTGATGTGTGACTACTATACACTACTGTTGTACTGGCGGGCCTGGCGGTGCCGCGGCGGTTCCCGACGGTAATGAGAGAAGCGAGAACTCGACGCCGCCGGCGGCGGCGGCGGCGGCGGCGGCACGGGTGACCCGACCGCAGTGTCGACACCTCTCTCCCCCCAGCCGTGGTTCGACCCCACGCCGCCGTCCACACGGCTGTCCGCCCCTCCTCCCCAACAGCGACCGCCGCCGCCCCGTCGCCTACTCCAACCCTCTGTCCCGTCGCCCGTTCGCGGCGAGAACGGTGTAATAGCCGTGACGCCACCGACGACCCGCGCGCGCTTTGGGCGCCAACGGCACGCCCACCACCCTCGCGGTGATATTAAATTATACGAGAAATCCCCTCGTTTCTCGCCTACCCCTCGCGATATGCCTGCGCGAAATATGACACATATATATAAAAAAAAAAAAAACCCCGAAAAAAAGCACCTCGCAGAGATTTATACTATTGTGAAACCGAATGCTATAAGATGTTTATTAGGAGGAATGGTATTACGTAATATTTAGAAAAAAAAAAAATAAATACCAAATGAGTCTATTGCGATTCGAAATCTTCAGTACATAGGTACATATCCGACAACAGTGTGTTAAGTTAATAATAACCGAAATTTGTATGCGACGATTTTACTGGAGTTCGGTTCTCACATTTGAAAAAATTTGAAAAAAAAAAAAAAAAAACACTGGCTGAAAATCGTAAAAAGAACATTTTTTCTATACAGCGTCAAACCGACTGGAATACGTGTATAATATATTTGAATAAAAACAGCCAACAAAAGTACAACTGCACAACGATAGAAGTGAAAATACGTAATTGTCAATTGCTTATCTAGATCGTACACTGATAAATTTCCACTAAAATTATGAAAAAACAAGTGATACTATAATGTCTTTACGAATCAGAGAATTCAGCTTCATTTTTTTTTTTTTTTAAATTAACACTAAACATTTTTTTTGTACATTGAGCTGATATAATTTAAAATGTGTTGTTTTTCGTGGAATGTGTAAAAAGTTTGAATTTACTGAAACTACTGGAAAGTAAAATGTTTGAAATTTAAGTTGATTTTCGATAAGTTCCGACAAGAGCTCACGAAGCTCATGAATTGAAGTAACCGAAGTCCCGGAATTAAAGCTGACCGATGCATAACATATTATTATATCTCTTTTTAAAATTTTACTTTCCAGATCGGTAAGGTTCGGATTTCTGAGTCCGTAAAAACTCGAAAGTACAAATTTAGATTTCAGGTTTCCTGCAATTTGTACGGTACAGACTTGTACAATAGGTATATAAACCAGGTTAATAGGTACCCACTATTTTGTTAAATATTATAAATAACAATGTGTCCAATAGTCTAATTATTATTATTTACACTTTTCAGATTAGTATATTGCGCACTCTGAATTCGAATTATACGTTTCGTGTTAGGGTTTACGAAAATAAGTAGGGGGCAATGTATACACTGAATAACAGAACCAGGCGCGTACTGGGTTCTATTTTTGTACAGGGAAATTATTAAATAGGACTCCCGAATGAACATAAATCATAAATATTCTTCAAGTGCCAGCCTGTACAGCCTAAGAAATCACAAAGTTACAATATGTAATTTAAAAAAAAAACGAAAATTGGAAAACGTGTATAAATCAATGGCCTACACGAGAAGGGCCCGCCGGGAAATTCCCGGTAATCCGGCGTGCCAGTACGCGCCTGAATGGAACTGCGCGCAGGCGATATTACTACAATAGGTTCGAAACAATAGTCTGGCACGTGTAAAATTATCGCGAAAAATGTTCGAATTTCGACGACCGCGCAGTGTAGCGGACTCGTCGACGGGAATGGAAAAACGATTATTTTGTTTACAGAAATGAGAAAAAAAAAAAATCAAAATAGTAAAAAAAAAAAAAAAAAAAAAAAAAAAAAAAAAAAAAAAAAAAAAAAAACCGAAAACAATTAAAACCGTACACAGAATATATTTTCGTTGTGAATCAGATACGCTGTGCGCGACAGACCGTGTCAGCGTTTTACACCGAGAGCAGATGCGCGGGCCGCGGGGGCCCCGGTTGCGGTGGTGGCGGCGGAGGCGGTGTAATGAGTACACGCGCCTCGGCAGTCGGCACAAAGCTTATACCGGCGGCCGCCGCCGCCGCCGATGCCATCACCACACCATACCACAAAGCGCGGTGCGGCGTTCCGGGGATTTTATGGCGTGCACTGTAATTACACTATGGATATGGAACCGGCGCGGCGGTGGCGGTGGCGGCGGCGGTGGCGGCGGCAGAGGCCCGGTCACAGGTGTCGGACAGCGACTATAACTTCTTCTTCCTCCCGTCGCCCACCGCCGCGGCCGACGGAGCGTCGTACGCCGACCGCCCGTCCGCCCGCCGAGCGTAACGCGTAACGGATCCCATAACCGGTCGTAAACGATAATGACGTATTATATTATTATTATTATTATTATTATTATATTCTCTATATTGTACCGATATCCTACTCGCTATTGGTGTACGGAAAAAAAAAAAAAAAAGAATAATAAAAATAAAACCAAATGGAACGGAATAGATACTGCCGCCGCCGCGCGCCGTCTGGTCTACGAATTTTACAATATAATAATATTATTATTATGTGCGCGTATAACGTACGTTTTGTGTGTACAGTGTGGCGGGGAGAGGTTACGAATTTCAAACGAATTTCTGTACAGTAAAGTATTGAATACAAAGGGTGCTGTGGGAGACGTTAGAAAAATTTCGATCGTGTGCGGTGGTTTTCCCGAGGGGAGTGATGCGGGTGAAATATCGTCTTCCGGAGAGGCCTATGGCCCGGGCCTTTTTTCGCCCAACAACTTTTTACAAACGATGTACCTATAACATAATGCAAAATATCAAGTGCAGTACATGCCGCATTATCATTAATTGCTATTGTGTTTATTGTTAATGGTAAATGTTAATCGAATTGCGTGATCCAGTGTATTGTATTGGTTTATAATTTTTTTTTTCCCTTGATATTTTTGATAATTATTCATATCAACACCCAAACAAACGTCCTAGTTTCACACCACTGGGTGTGTATAACGTCCGACCGGCATCCCACTCCGATTGTACCATTAGTTGTACCTATGTATAGTAGGGCGCTGGATCGCTGTAAATAATATCATTCAATGGTCGTCCCATTTTTGAGTTTGCATTAATATCATGACCGACAAACACTGAACGGGAAGCTGTTTGTCCCGTTTTAGATTTTCTTAGCGGTTTTCATAATAGTCGTTCGTTTTTTTTTTTGTTTTTGTTTTGGATTATAACAATTTTAAAGACATGAAATGTTCTCAGAATATTTATAATAGGTTTTTGTAGACATAATGAAATTTTCAAAACATTATTGATTTTTGAGTTATTTACTATGGTATTTAACATTTTCGAGTTGTGTTTAGTTTTTAATTGGACAAAATTGTTTGGCCTGCTAAATAAAATGCGTGACAATTTAACACAAAGTTCACTATAAGTTTTACTTGTGGTAAAAATTGTTTAGCCTAATCTAGTAGTGTTTTTTACATAAGCGTTAAGTTCAAATTACAATGGAAGTCTTAAAAATCAAATAATTTCGTGTATTATTTTAGATTCCGAAAGAAGCGAAGTAGCTTATGGTTTTACGAAGATGTTATTATTATTTATTTTTTGTGGACAATTTTTCTAAAAGGAAGTCGGTGTGGGGAGATACCTTCAAGAGGTCATTTTTCGATTTTCTCAATAGTTTTCATATCAAATGCAAAAAACTGAAAAAAAAAAAAAAAACGGGAAAATGTATGAAATATATTTGTATAATAGTACGATTTTTTTTTCTGTGGACAAATTTTCTACCAGCAATTTTGCTCCAACTTTTAATGACAGCAATGTTTCTAAAAGAAAATTTTACTAGCGAGGTACTTTGGATAGGTCGTCTTTCGATTATCTCCGAAGTTTTCTCAGCAAATGTGAAAAATTGGGATAAAACACGGGAAAACCAGGAAAAACGTAGGAAAACCGGAAAAATCGGGACAACATTAAACAAATATTGTTAAAGAAAATATTTAGTCCATTTAATTATTTTACTATAATATGGCACATATATTGTTGACAAAGCATGACTATCAACTGAATTCCGCTCAGAATCGTTTTTTCGTTAGAAATGATTTATCGTTGCTTATACAAGTATACATTAAATTTCCTATAACAGTGGCTGCTTCCTTTCCCATTATCCTAGGACGTCTTTTTTTATATCAAGTTAAAATTTGCGAAAAATTGTAAACATCGTGTTTAACGTATTTAAACGAACTTCGCTCAGAATCAGATTTTGTTAAGATTGATTTATCGTTGAGTACAGACAAAAATCGAATAACTTTATGTAACCTACTTTCCCAACTTACCAACTACAATAGAGGCATACCCAGCAGCAGCAATATCATCTCTATTTTTTTTTTTTCCCGTTCTCTTTGTAGATTTTGGATTTTAAACGAAGAAATTCATGGTTTTAGATAAATTAGTTTTACTTTAATATGCTATTTTTTAGCCTGTTAACAAGTTTTTAAACAAACTAATTTTGTCTAGTTGATGCATTGGGGAAGTAATTTTTCGATTTTTCTTGTGGTGCCCTCAATAATTATGGAAAAAACCGGGGAAAAATATTCGCAATATCGCATGCAATATGTATACTAAATTACTCTACCCTATATACCTTACATTCTTACTTTACCGAAATTTGCATTATCGACAGTGGCCGATGTACAAAGCATCCGCAATGGACTTAAAACGTATGCATAAAAATATGGTCACTCTAATATACACAGTACACACTACGAAAATCGGGCAATTCAAAATGCGTTTTAATTTATGTTTAAATTCATAAAATAGATAAGTAATTTTTAACACTAATAACTATACGCACACTTATAATATGCATCACGGGGAAAGGGGGTAAATTTCTCCTCAACCCCCTTCCTGTACACCGTTGCACACTCTGAAAGGAGATTTTTCTTTGGCGCAAAAATTTTTTTAAACTTTTTTAGATGATAATCTCCCCAAGAATAAAAAAAAATATAAAAAATAAAAATATCTACGTGAAAACAGCAAGAAGCTTTATCTATATTGAGTTATTTTGTGTTTTTTTTTTTCATTCTCTTTTTCTCCCGTTTATCTCTCTTTCTCTATCTATCTATATTTATATATATATATATATGATATTCACGTGCACACACACACACACACACACACATCTACTTATATATATATATATACTTTTCTCTTTTTTTTTCTGATCCTATGGGCATTAAAGCCTACTGCGGTCCAACTTCCGGTGACTGGAGAAACGGGTGTCGGGAGAGATGGAGATAGAGAAAGAGAGAGAGAGAGAAAGAGAGAGAGAGAGGGAGAGAGAGTGAGAGAGAGGAGAGAGAGAGAGGGAGTGAGAGGGGGTTACGGGTCTCTAGGGCTTATCCGGAACGGGCGTGACGGGTTTAATAAATGGTTGAAGAGGCACCTCGGTTCAGAGCGAACGCGGCAGTGACGGCGATAGCGTGTAGAGTCCGACGTGAAGACGGGACGCGGTGGGAGCGGGGTATCGAACCGCAGCGGTAGTCGCGTGCCATAAACCTCCCGCCAGCAATCATCTACGGGCAACTGCTACCGGGTAGAGTTAACGCGTTTACTACAATCAAAATAGAACTCGGTCAAAAAAAAACAAAAAAAAAACCGATACTATCTGACTTCTAAACCCGTTACTATAAAACCGGTATTATTATATCAATTTTGGTTGTACGTACGGTTTTATGTTTTCCATTTCAATCCAATTTTCGTCAAAATTACTCCGTCCAACATTTCTACAAATTAAAAACATCCATTGAAATAGAATATAAAAAAAGAAAATATACAACATACAGGTATATAAATCGTTTTTTAATCGTTTTCGGAATTTTTTTTTTATTTTTTGTGCGCATAAAATTATGGGTTACAACAAAAAACACTCACGCACGAATGCCAAATGTATACTATATATAATAAAATATATATACTCGTTACTCGTATTATATACAAATTACACGTTACGTGGTGAAATTCATAATACCAATAATGTCATATAAATATAACTAAAAGAAAAAAAACGAATAAATTTAAGTTTTTATGTATTATTAATAATTACACAAGTAGGTTTTCAAAATTGTTTGATAATTTAATATTGTAACTAAATTTTAAAATTTAAGTTTTAAATGTGTTATGTGTTTTTAACAAAGTATAATGTGAAATTTAAATATATCCTTATGCATGCATTTGTACGTTTAATATAGGAGTGCATTACTAGAATAGGTTATTTGTTTACACTATCGTAGGTACATAGTATATGTATGGGTACAACTAGACCACCAACTTTGGAGATGTTAAAATTATAAACATATCACAGGCCCCGTGGAGCAATGCTACCACAATCCCATTTACATGGCACTTCTAATAAGCAACTATAATAACTATACATTTCATCCACATTTTTTTTTTTTTTTTTTAAAAAGTAACTTTTTTAACTTTTTTTTATACACACATTGTCAGTATAAGTAATCTGTAGTAGTTCTGATTAATAATTATGAAACACATGGATAAAATATTTAGTAAGTATTATAAAAAACTTATTGGATACTTTAGGAGGTGCTTATTTTAAACTTGGGGATGCTAAAGACCACTTAGAAATCCCTAGTTACGCCTATACATATATGTACCTATATATATATATATATATATAGGGATTATATATAGGTACATACATTATAGAATTAGGAGTTACGAATGAGAATCGGTTTAATTTTAATTATCACTCATTAGTAAGGTTCAGAACTTATTGCACTTAAAATCAAAAAAATGACAATTCACTTTTGTAATCTTACAAATTGCGTACATCTAGAGGCCCGTATTACAATTCTCAGTTTGACTCGAGTTTAGCTGAACTTCGGTTATCAACTGAACCTTAGGTTAACTTATTATCGGTATTACAATCACAAATTTAACCGGGTTTAGATAAGCTGTGGTTTAACAATAAGTTTGCTATATGTGTGATACCACTGTGAAAAATCTAGTGATTAATGAAAATGTTACGTGACAATGGTGTTCTGTAATGATAGTGGATCAGTTGGTATTTTGTTCGTTATCATTCTCATTTGTAAAATCTTTTATAACAATAATTATTGATAACCATAATACTATGTTCATTATCAACATTAATGAACAATCAATCAAACTGCAGTTCATCTCTGAACCAAGCTTAACTCACCGAAATCGGCGATTTAACAATCAATAAGTTAACCACGGATAGTCAATTTTAATACGGTCTTTTTAATTTAACACAAGTTTAAACCACCATTGTAATATGGACCCTAGGAGGAACAGTTTCCAAGGTACGAGTATCGAAATATTATAATCAACTTTGGGCACTGATTGACTGACTGACTGATTTACTAAACAATCTAGGATACTTTAAATCGAGCTAGAGCTCTGAAATTTGAAACATGAATAGTTCTTGAGGTTATAATTACGAGAAAAATTAAAAATCCAACTTATGGGCAGGGGAGATTCACTTCTATAGAACATTATCGAGCGTCGCGCTGCGTGGCACTACTATACGAAAATAGTATAGACCAAGTAATATTAACTTACACGTATACTTTTAAACTTCTACGTTAAATCGTATATTACACTTATATAATATACTGAACACAGTTATTATCTATCTCAGACAACCGTGATACTGATTATTTGGTACTATTTCGAGATTCATACTGTATATAATATTTAGATATATTATTACTATTATCATTAGTGAGGGATTTTTAATATTTTTCTGAGGTACGGGGGCAGTTCTGAAAAATAATATGAATTTAAAATGTACTGTTATTTTAGTACATTTCAAATATATAAAATTTGATCAGCCTCTTTTTTTTTGATCAAAAAGTAATGATACTCCACCAATAAAATTAATGTGAAAAAAAAAATCTAAATAGTTGGGTACACGAAGAAGTTTGTGAGCTTCGTCAGCGAAAAAATAATTTATATCTAAATAGGTGATAATTATAAATTATTAAATAAATTGCTTACTTACTACTAAATGTTTGTTTGACTTGGCAAGTATTATTCATAACCAATGAGTTAACACTCATGATTCACTTATAAATACAATTTGTCTAGCCAAAAATTTACTAGTTAGCAAGCAAATTGTGAACAATTTAAATTTGACATCCCCTTCAATAACAACTTTTTTTCCGACGAAACTGACAAATTCCCTCTACGTTCTGAACAACTAGGCCCCTTTTTACATTTATTTTTCTTTGATTGTGTATGCTACAAATAGACCTAACTGATGGGTACTTGAGACCTGTACAGACAGGGTCATCTCGATCCAACTCGACCCAAAGTCGGATTGGGATAGTTCGAAATTAATCTTTTTTCGGACCAGATCAGTTCGGACTTGAACAATAATTCATAATTCAGGTCAGATCAAACTTGGGGCACCCCGCTATTCGGAAAGGATCAGTTAGGGCTCGTAAAATAATTTGGGTAGGACCAAATTCTGATCACCCCTAGAATTCTGCACGGACCGGGCCAGTCCGACCAGACCTGTGTTTTGGCCCGACTCTGATAAAACCATTCTCGTCTGGAAAATAGTATTAAATTATGAAATTTTCTGATCGGGTCGAACCAGATTTTCGGATTTTTATATTGGATCAGATTGGGTCGGACCGGATTTTTGGATTTTCGTGTTTGGTTGGATTGAATCGGACCAACTCCAAATTTCTGTCGAGTCGGATCGAATTCACCTTTTACGCACTAGAGCCTTTTAGTGCTTCAGTGGGTACAGTCTATTTCCGAATTTTATTATTATTTTCTAATCAAACAGTATTTAAACTATACTAATATATATTTTAATTACGCGAACAAGTACCTATATCGTGTTACGTGTAAAACATTCACGATGTGTTATAGGAAATATTCTTTTTTTTTTTAATTTTTTTTTTTTACTTGCACGTCATAATATTAATATTGTTATAATAATACGTACGTTATGGTCAGGAATATTAGATAAAGGGGTACACCATTATCACCGTCGAGAGCCCCGTTGTAAGGTTCGCAATAACGGTTCCGGGTCGACGTATTGTCGGCACGGCGCTCACACGCCGGTGGCCGCCAACTGACACCACAGCGTTTCTTGGGTCGGGCGGTCGTGTGGCGCGCGCGGAGGCGGCGACGGCGCGCATATATATATATATACGCACATTATATATATATATATATAATGTTAATGTATATACATTATACACGCACACAGGCGCGCGTCCGTGTATATATATATATATATATATATATATTCAGTATGGGCAAGCCGACGAGGGTACAAGCGAGGCGGAATGTATAGGGAGAAAGACTCAGACAGCTCCGGGCGGCGCATTTGTGTCCGCTCGCCGCTTTACCCGCCGCCCGACACACTACCGACACCGTACACGCACACACACGCGCGCGCTCGCACGCACACACGCGCCACAAAATCCCTCTCCTTTTCGCCACCGCGGAGCGACGTTGCCCCCGCACGCGACCCGTCGAGGCGCACCACACACACACACACACACCGCCGCGGCTGTCGCCACACTGCTGTACCACGCGCGACGGCACATAACGCGCGCGGCGCGCAACATACTATAAAAACTCGCGAAACGGGGGGACACGGCGCTATTAGCCCACCCTACACCGCCCCGACGCCTCTAATCGGACGACGGCGTTCGCGGACACTCGCCCCGCGTATAATAATATTATAACATATTACTATACATCCGTCGTCGTCGTCACCGCCGCCGTACGCGCGCGTGTTCAACCGTATCTCGCGCGTCACACGTTACACGCTTATAAGCGCCGGTCGGCTCGTGCGGTGTGCACCGCGTCACGGCGTACCGCCGTCGGTCGGCCCCACGAAATAATAGCGCCCGCGCGGAATTTAATAGTATACTGTTAACGTTGTTATTATGTTTGTAATTATTACGGGGTCCGTATTTCGCGGGCGACGTTTACCTATTGTCGTTGGTATATATATATTTTTTTTTTTGGAAGTTTTTGACTTTGCGACCCGGCGGAGGGGGGGTAAACGAATACATTATTATATATTCTATATAATAATAATAATAATAATAAACAATATATAAATATAACCGTATCCATAGCGCGCGCATATATAATATATCTACATGAATATACGCGTGTTTGTGGTGTGTGTGGTCCGATCGATCGGGGCGCCATCGACGGTAGCGTGCTTTCGGCCCGTCTGCTGGTCGTCGTGCCGTGTAATTATCAAAATGCCGCCGCCGCTAGACCGCACCGTCACCACACTGCACCGCCACCGCCGCCGCCAACGACGCCGCCGCCGCCGCCGCCGTCATCACCGCCGCCGCCGCTCCTTCACCGCATCGCTGCCAACGCAGAAGCACACGCATAACCGACCCCGGGGCACAATGTTTATTGCTCTCCCACGAGTATTATTCAACCGCCGACGCACACGTACACTTTTCTACGTCATCCCGCCGTGAAAAGTCAAACTTCCGAAAAAAAATATTAATCCGAGAAAAAAAGCGCCATGTGTAATACCATTATCATCTCGTATTGTACCCGTATACGGTTTACGACAAATACAAATACGTAATATTGTCAAAAACGTATGTAATCGATTCGTTATTTTTAACGATTCGAGCTACGTAGCTATATTATAACGAAAGAATCCCCGGGAAAAAAAAACACGCGATTATCGCGAATTACTAACGTTTCAAATAGGTAACTACTCGGTATATTATGTAACGCGCGATTAGAAAAAAATAACGGTCGAATAGGTATCTACTGCAACTGTAATGGCGGCGCATGCAGGATTTTCAAATAGGGCTTGAAAAACGGGTACTCGAAGGGAAACGATTCCAATTCAAATTAAAATCCAAATATCAATTCTCAACAGCAACGATAAGTGTAATGGTCGCGACATCCGATGTCGGCGATGTATGTCGTTAGACTTTTTTCAATTACCATAATGATACTACAATTATATATACAGTGGCGCCGAAGTCCTAAAAATGTAGTCTGGCGAAATACATTCCAAGAGGCACCAATCACTAAACACAGCTCGTTTTGTATCCAAAATTACGGTTAGTAAAGGTTTTTATTTCTGTGATAAAGTATCCATTTGTTGGACGCGACCAAACTTTGCCCCGAAATGAAGTGGCCCTATGCCTAATTTTTTTTTTTAAAGTAGGGCCAAGGTCCGAAATTAACTTTGAGTTCGTCGCCACTGATTATATAGTATTATATTTAATATTTTTTTTTTTACTTTTTTATAGACTGTTTATAACCATGGTTATTCATTTTCATGGCGGACGTGTCACTGTTGTAGAGAATTAGGAATGTAAGATATACATATAGGTACTATAGTATACTGATGAAACATAATTTTGGGTGAAGTTCGGTTAAACATATTTTGAAATGGGTTTAGGGGAAATGGATTTTTTACGGGTTTAGTTAAAATTTGAATTTAAAACGTCTTATAATAGAAAAAACCTATTACATTGTGTTCAAATTTGTTTTATCGCTACAATTTATAATGAACCTTCTGTTAAATTAGCAAGCATTTCTGTTCTGGCCAAATCATTTTATTCACATAAATCATATAAAAGCTAAACAATTTCAAAATATAAAATTTATATAATAGCTTAAAAGTCTACTAGTAAATGCTAGTATAATAATTCTGTGAAAATTGAATGTCCCTGCGATTATTTTTAATCGAAAAACAACAACAAAAAAAAATCGAAAATAATGAAACTTTTACTGTCGTAAATTTGTCTATTCTTACAGTTTTTTTTCCTCGATTATTATGAAAATCAAAAAAAAGTTCTCCTCGACGCACAAACTAGATCCAAAATGAAACGAAAAATGTCTTGTATTATTTTTTGATTGGAACAAGATTTATTGTAGAAAAGTTGTTTTAAGGTCGAAAAAATAAAACAAAAATGCATACATATCAAAGTTAAATCAATACATTCCTGACTAAATTCGAAATCCAAAACCACACATATCATTTTAAAACTGACACATTTCTTGCTCCGCTCAGAATTTAAAACAATAATTAACTTTTGTAAAAAAGAAAAAATCGTGAGCATTATCGTAGAGACCTTAAATGGTCACAGAATACTTATATTGAAATTTACTAGATGAATTTTTAGGCTAAAAGAACAATTTGATCAGTTTTTTCTCAATGGTGTATTACAAAAGGTGCCTGCGCTGTGTCCAAATACTGCTGCTGCTTCCAATTGCTAGTTTGAATTGTGCAATTCAAATTTTGATAATTTCAGATTGATCGATGTAAAATAGCGTGTTAAAAATATCATAGTAATATCATAGAGTACTATAATATATCAATATTCATCTTTTCTGTGATAATATTAGTGTAGTGGTAAAAATTGCTTCGTCTTGGGTTACAGAATTGAACGAAAAAAACAAAAATTTAGAACGCGTCTCCGGATCAATATTTCTTGTTGCCATAAATTAGTATACAAAAATCGTATAAAAAATTATAATCGAGTAAAAGTTTTGTAAAACAATGCAAAAAAATTGAATGTGTTCTGGACCCGAGACTGTTAAGCTGGATTATAATTATATTGCTACTGTGTCGATGTATTTGCAATTCGATGGTATTTTTTAGAGGTACCTATATGTAAATAGTAAATAAGTGATATAGATTTTTTAGGTTCTTTTTTTTTAAAAACGGATCGAAATATCACTTTACCATTATGAACTATATTTATAACTTATAAGCATTTGACATTTTCAAGTTTTTTTTATCATTTATTTAATTTTTTATAAACAACATTGTTTAACCAAACATAAGTACCTGGAAATTTAACACTACATTTAAATACATTTTTTATATAGGTTCATATGCGTTTAAATTTCAAACTTGAATGGAAATCGAAAAATCACTGGAATTATTAATATAATTTAATTGAACTTCGCTCAGAATTGTATTTTGTCAGCGATGTTTATGGCTCCGTAGATATTGATAATTTTATGTTTCATACTTTTTTAACTTCCCACGCCCATCTATAACAATGGCATAAGTGCAGCATAACCATAAACAGTATTAACTCTTTTTTTTTTAAAAAAAAGCTGGTAAAACACCTTGCTACCCCACTCACGTATTATCAATGTATACCTAATTTCTACAGCTTGGCTCTGTGATACTAAAAGGTTTGGTATTACGCGAACCAACCTACAGTGATATGAAATCCGTTTACAATTTTTGTTTCTATCTAAGAGGAAAAAGAAAATATGTTTATGTTATGTAAACTGTGATCGATTTACTTTAATGTTCCATATAAAAAACAAAACAATTCTAAATTTTTCCCACGCTTGAAATTCGTTGCCCGGGGTATTTTTCTCTAGTTGCTATCATCCTAAATATGCAGCTGGCAAGGAAGTTTGTAAGATGGCTGTCGAAGAGGATATAAAATTTAGTATTTGACGGAGAAAAATGTATTGAAAATGCGAACAACTCATAAAATCTATTAAAACTTAGATCATAAGACACTATGGATGGAGTATATTAAATCAATACAAAAAAAAATGTTTCCGATATCAACGACGAGTCTTCGAATTAAATGTTTGATATGGGCAACTTTTTGCATACTTATCGGATCATTCATTCCATTCATCGATAATTCTTCGATCTATTCATTGATAATTCGTCGATCTACTGTGGCGTAGCTAGATTGGAAAGGGCCCGAGGCAGTTAAAAAACTGGGCTCTCTAACTAATATGATCTTTAAGAAAATTCGAAATATACCTACTCGTAACAATGTGACTGGAATTACCACGTAATATTTAAAACTCTAATTATTAAATACATCAAAATTTGCAATTCAAGTAATTTCAGAATTGTCCGAGGCCCCCCCAAGCTCTGGGGCCCCGAGGCGCTGCCCCACTTTTCCGTATGATAGCTACGCCACTACCAATCTATTCATCGATAATTATGCGAGGAGTTGCATCGCGCATGCGCGCATCGAGCACCTAATTTGGAGACTCGTCGCCTAATAAAAATAATACAATTAACAAAATAATACGCTGTGTCGTTATGGATTCATCCATAGAATATGGTCTAAGTATTAAACGATTAATATAATTAATAATTAATTGATTCAATATCTGAATTATAAATTGTTAAATTTATAATACAGTGGGCCGCTATTACCTACCTTCACAATTTTTTTCAGTTTAACAGAGACATTAAACGTTGTCGAAACGGTAAAAAGTACCAATGTAAATTTTATAGGTAATATAAATAATATTCAAGATAATCCTCGATAAGACATTTATTACCTCTGAAAGTATTAACCGGAATATGTTGTTGGCAATTAAAGAAATAATAAGCGACTTTAAAATTTTACATTTCCGTTATTTTTTGCCACTCTTATTATTAGAGATAAAATTACTACCAGCTTTTGATTTTAAAAAACAATGTATATTTTAAATTCTATAAATAGATGAAGTTTAAACTTAAAAATATTTTGATGTTGATAAGATATTCCACTTTTAAGTTTGGGTAGAGAGTGGATAGTGGAGCAGGATTTGTAGCGGCGTTTCAATAGTAAATAGTGGTAGTATCCGAAATAATTTGTACATATCAGGAGCATAATAACAAGGAAAATATTTGGTGTCGACTAAAATAACAAACTTGAATAGGCTTTATATATTTTCTTTAATAATATTTGTTTAATGTTGTATAGTTTTTCCCGGTTTTCTCATGTTTTATCCCGGATTTTTACATTTGTTGGGAAAACTCTTGGGAAAATCGAAAAATGACCACTGTAAAGTTCCTAACTAGTGAAATTTGCTTTCAGAAACATTGCTACCATTAAAAGTTGGAGCAAAAATGCTGGTAGAAAAGTTGTCCATAGAAAAAACAAATTGTAATTTTTATTTATTATGTTTCGTAAATATTCCCGTTTTTTTCTGTTTTTCGAATTTGATAAGAAAACTTGAGAAAATCAATCTCCCCTAAGAACCTTCCTACACTGATTTCCTTTCAGAAAAGATGCTACACGTGGAAATCCGAGCAAGTCAGTCTACGGGTAGAAAAGTTGTTAACAGTTAAAACAGTTAAAAAAAACATCTCTGTAAAACCATAAGTTCCTTTGCTCTATTCAGAATCTAAAATGATCCAAATTAAAGGAATACATTTGAGCAGTACAAAATAAACCAAGGTACACCAAACAAACACGACGTTATGGCACTCAAAGAAACATGTAGGGTGATGACTGAATATCTTAAACAATTTAACCCAATGCTAATCAAATATATCAGTGATAACTTCACCGGGAGATAAGAGGACAAAATTGCGGGTTGTGACAATCTACAAAAAAATAACATAGTAACCTCGTTAACTTGTTACAGAGCCGTAGGGAGCTCTTCTAGGGCTTGAGGCAAATTTGAATTCATGTCTCCCCTTAAAAACAAATTCTTAAGGTACTATTTTAAAAGTTTTCAATTATTATTTATCGAATTTTTAGATAAGCGTGTATTTATTTATTTTACAGACATACTGAATAAAAAAAAAAAAAAATGAAATAATATTAAATGAAAGGGGATTGTAATGCAAAAAACATATTAGGTAGGTACAGAGTTTTTCAGTCACAATTGTACTTTTATCGATTTGGTTACAGAAAATTCACCAATAACAATCTCAAAATCAATTTCTCCAATTCATAATTTCATTTTCTATAGATAAAATAGCCAAATTTGATAGCTCGTCCCGCAGGGCTATATAGTTTGAGTTTGAGTTTGCTAAAGTTACGTTCTCACGTAGCTACAGTCAAAGAGATTATATATATATATAATCTAGTAAATATATATATAATCTAGTAAATATATAATAGTAAATACGATATGTAAGTTTGGATTTTTAGATTAAAAAAATTTATCAAGGTTCAGTGCCTCAGTCGCTTCACCCTTGTTATGGCTCTGTAAGGTTATTTAGTAGTCCAAGGGAGACTTAAATTTTGAAGAAGTTTTAATGCTAACAAAAATACAACATACAATTCTTCTAATCAGCTTTAACTATACATACTATATATACGTTTTATATGTGGAGTATTATACGTGTAACATAAAAAAAAAAACGTTGTATACACGTATATTACCAACCCTGCTTAATAGTAAAACTAAAAGCTGAGTGTAATGTTGTATTTTATTTGTATAGTAAATTTGTAAATATGTTAAATTGAAAAATTAATAGCCTACTGCTAAATATATATACTATTATTTTTATTTTGCATGGGTTTTAAATTTGAACGTATGATAATATTTGTTACAAACAACAATATCTATTGTAGTTTATTTTGTAATTACAAATTAATACATTTTTAATTTATCAAAAAAAGTTTAACTGAATTCTGCTCTGAATCATTTTTCATATGCAATGTGTTATTGTTATGCAGTATATAAATTTAGTTATTATAACATATCCTACTTTCCCAACTTCCTATCCACAAGCAGAATCCTACATTTTCTTTTTTTTTATTAGTATCTATCTGCTCAATATAATTTACTAATGAAATTCAAATTATTCCTTAAATTTGTTGGTACATATAGGTAAACCTAATAAATTAATACGAGGGACGTCCAGAAAATAAAGTTATAAGGGTCGTGTAGGACGAAGGGAATTTTGTTTTTCAAAATTGTCACCACTTGTAGGTAGAGGAAATTTTAACGGTCAAAACGAATCATTAAACGCCTCAGTCCGTTACGAAATATCGTCACATCAGTCAAATGCATCAAACGTCCTCCGATCTCTCACCTACTATAGTGTGAGGTACGCCTTGTAATTCGGTTCCTTACTTTGCGTAACAAATCCGCGGTCAGTATTCATCGTTAGCTTGTGGAAACGTATGGATACGAGGTGATGACTCGTCAGCATGTTACTAAGTGGGTTAGGTTATTTAAAGAAGACCGTACTAACACTCACTATGAAAAAAGGAGTGGAACACTATCCGCCATTTCAGATGAGCTTCTGCAGCAGATTGAAAATAAAGTTCGCAATGATCGCCGTGTGACTCTTGACATCCTTAGTGAAAATTTCACACACATCTCATGAAATCTTTTGGGTGAAATCATATCAGAAAAACTTGGTTTTAAGAAGTTGTATGCAAGGTGGGTTCCAAAAATGTTGACTTCAGAACATCGTTAAAATCGTGTTTTGGCTGCATGCGAATTTTTGAAGCGTAATGAAAGCGAGGGTGAAACTTTTCTTGACTCAATTGTAACTGTCACAATATTATTAAGATGAAAAAGGCAGTCTCTGCAGTGCGCCATACCCATTCACCATCAACCAAAAAATTCAAAAAACAATTTTCAGAGAGGAAGATCATGGCATCTGCCTTTTGGTACGGGAAAGGGATATTGTTGGTCGATTTTATGTCTAAAGGAACCACCATAAATACAACTGCATACTATGAGACGCTCCCAAAGTTGAAAAAAAAAAAATCAAAAACAAAAGGAGAGGAATACTGACTCGTGGTGTGTCACTCCTTCATGGCAACGCTAGACCGCACACTGCCCATCTTACTCAGGACCTGTTTGTGTCATTTGGGTGGGATATTGTGACTCACCCACCCTATTCCCCAGACCTGGTAACATTGGATTACCATCTTTTCAATAAATTGAAGGAGTTTTGGGCGGACAACAATTTTCAAATGATCACTCCTCGTCCAAGATGCTGTCAAAAAGTGGCTTCGAGAAGTGGAGCGAAAGGTATACAAAAACTGGTTCTTAGGCAAAAAATGTATTTACCTCAATGGCGATCATGTAGAGAAACAATGACATGTTTTGACACTTATCTTGTAAATTTCATTTAAATTTATTCATTTTTCAATTTTTAACATATGTTGAAATCTTACTTTCTGGACGTCCCTCATATTCTAAAATGTAAGGATGGCACACGGTCAATTGAGGGGACAAAATATGGTAATTTGATAAATAAATACTAAAACGCACTTTAGATTTAAAAATATAATTATTTTACAAAATATTATTTTTTTAATTAATAGATTTTGACATCTTTTAATAAGTTATATGGTCAGTTGATTAAAATAAATTCATTGGTCACAGTCCAATTCTAATAAAATGTAATGGCTATAATATATTTATTCATACGAAACACCTTATAGTATACATTGTTCAATATTATTGTATCAATAAAAATGCTTGTAATTTTAATTGAAATAATAATAAATTACCTAATTGAAAATAGTTGATTTTCTTAAAAAAAAAAAAATAACATTTAATCGACCTAACCCATATAATATATTAGATATATCATATTAAATAATTATGTTTTAAATACTTTTTATTGCACTCAAATAATAATTCTATAAATTATATCAATTGGTTTACAGGTACCAATAGAAAATATGTTAAGTAACCGAACTTATAACAATTTTCAATTAAAATATCAAATAAACATAAATATTATAACAAAATTAAATGTATACCATGTATAAAAATTATCTGTAAATATAAGTATATATTTACCTATTTATATTAGGGCAATTAAGGCAATTAAATTATAAAAGATAATGAAACAAATTTAAATAAAATATCAAATCAAAGTTATTAATTAAATAGCTATTGAATGTGTTTGAATACTAATTTTTTATGTCAAATGCACATTCACAGGTAGCTAATAGTTTTTCAAACATAATACAAAAATAAAATCTATAATTTATTCATTTAGAATATAATATAATATATAATAAACTTTTAATTTACAACACACAAAAGGAAAATGTTATCAGATTCCAAATGCTTTAATTCGTTCTAATTTTCCATAAAGATTGATTAAAAATTAATGAAATAAAATAATGATAAAAAGGAAAAATAAAATCAATATCACAGATTTATATAAATTTTTGTTCCACTATTGTACACAAGAAATTGATTTTCCTATAATGTATGTTTGTAAGACAAAATTTTCAAAAACAAAGAATTTAATGGAATGTGAATTTGAAAAATTAAATATTAAAGAATCAAATTAATTAGTTAACAACAATTTACTTCCATTGTATCTAAATGAATCAAATTAGTTAGCAAATAATTTAATTTGAGTTATACATTAACTCCATTAAATTATTACCTTGGGTAAATGATATAACGTTTTTTATAACACAAAAATTGAAATCATTAATAAAGCAATTAATTAAGTAATGCCTGATGATTTTTTAAAATTAAATTTAGTATATCTTTTGTTAATAGGTGTGTTTTGGCTTTGTAATTATGAGAGTAAACTGTTTATTGAATTTTGTAACCATATATTTCAAGTTGGTAAGAGAGTTTACTGATGTTCAGTTACTAGTTTGACTAAGATAAACAAGTGTGAAATGTATGAACAGAATAATAATAATTTTTTATTTAATCAAAAATGTGATACGCGTTTTTATCGTTTGTAGTGTATATACTATTATAGTAGTAGCCAGTTATAGTTACAATGGAATATACCCCTCATTTAATTAATTATCTACATCCACAGAATTTTATTAGTGAAGTTTTGGTGAAACTTTTTGTAGGAAATAAAGTAAATTGTAATGCATTTCTTAGCTAACCAAATTAACAAATGTATGTTTTGGCGATTCAGTAACCGTAACTAACTGAAAAACAAAATCATAAACTTAATCATTACACTGTTTACAATACCAAAACACGCCTAATGTGTTTAATAAATGTTAGTCAGTCGTGTGAACTCGATAAATATGTTTATAGTACAAAATGGTTAATGTTAAAAAAAAAAAGTCTCTAAAATAACTATTGTATTAATTCAACTTAATTTACTTTGACTTTACCCAGCTTTAATAATAGTCTTGCATTAAATTTAATTTCTTAAAATATATCCAAATTATAATAGTTATTTTAATAACATTATGGTATAGAAATCCACGAAGTAAACAATTAAAATCTTATAACTATGTATATATGTTTTCAGAATTGAAAACTAAACTATTTAATAAAGTATAATACTGTAAAATTTGTTAGTTAGTTTAAAAGTGTCTTTTGTGTCCACAATATAGGTAACAGTCGTTGAATATCTTGTAGTGTCTCATGAAATTGGTAGATTTTGTGAAAATTTGTCTGGTTATTGTAGACAAACACAAGTTTCTGTAGTGGTTTTAGTGGGTTTTAAAAATTGTTTGGTTTTGTTGTGCTATTTACTTTCCTGAAATCATAAATGAAACAAATTGTAAACCATCAAAAATAGGTTTACGAAACATACAGTTATAAAGTTATGGTAGTGATGTATATTACATCCAGTTAAGTATATTACTAGTATCTACACAGTTGGTAAGAAACTCAAAGTAAATATTTTAATAATAAACTTCATTAAAAATTGTTAATGTGAAGGTTGAAAAAGAGATGAAAAAGAGCACATGAGGATAATTTGTATAAAGATTTAAGAATAACCAAGTACATTGTCTGTTCTGTAGAATCTAAATTCTAAAATTAAGATTTTTTTTTTTTATGTATACTTTTTTTCTGACTGATGCAGAGATGGATGAATATTACAAATGGTAAACCAATTTACAATAACCTATGGATTGTGAGAGAATTTATACTATATTTGATACTTGATAACCAAAAAATAATAAATATAATTTATTGATCAAACTACTAAAAATTATAGAACATGCATATAATTTTAAATTAGTTTGTTTCCAGAATAAACAATTTTCAAAATAAAAATTGAATGCCTAATCTAAACAAACTTTCAAAGTGTTTATTTTAACTAGTTTTGTATACAAGTATAATAACAACTTGATAAGTCAGAAATATACTTAAATACTTATGATAATTCATTTCTTATAAACATTTGAAGAGTTTAGTGTTACAAGCTACTACTGTGTATAATCAAATATAAATTTATGTTAGCTTACTTTGGCCAGATCCAAATTAGTTTATGTTTTATATGAATTAAATATGTATAATGAAGTATTTATTAGTTTAAAGTCTCTTAAAAATATTTTCTTATGGTGTTATGAATTATTTCCTTAAAAACGTGAATAAAATTAGCTCTGTATTCTATCTTAACCCAAAATCAGTGGCATTGGTCATTTTTGAATTCTTAATGAAAAATTTTAATGAACATAAACATATTATACCAGTAGAGACTATAATAAATATAATTAATTTTATAAAATATTTAGAAGTAAAAAATCATAATAACAGGATTAATGTATTTTTGATAGTTAAATTAATATTAGGGTAGGTAAGTAGTAAAACAGAATTTACATTATAATATTATATTCATTTTTCCAAATCGTGCAATATTTTTAACATAGGTTTTCATCGAGCAATAAATGTATTTTCATTTAAAATGAGTTCCCTTGAAATTTCAAGTATATATTTATTTCTAGTGCACAGAAAACTGATATTTGGTGTTAAATGTTAACCCCTCCTAAGCTCAAAACTACAGTTTATTTGTATTTTATAATAATTATATCTTTTATACAAGGAATAATACTGTTTATTAATAACATATCTGTTTAAATGACCGATGCCACTATTTCCGTGCATATTATTTTGACTACATTATAATAGTTTTTTCTTAGGTTAGATTACCATTAATTTTTAGTATATTAAATATCGGCGTTACTATGTTGTTTACAAAGTAATAACTAGTCTATGGGGTTATATTTTGTTTATTATTTATACTTAGGGTATTTACCATAGCCATATATTATATCATTACCACCTAGACTTGAAAAATGTGTACTATAATATTAATATTGTGTTGACTTAAAAAAATAATATATTTAACATAGTTGATTGATTATGAATTAAAATTTATCATTTTGTATAGTTCCATCAAAAAGACCGATGCCACTTCTCACTTATTTTTAGAGAATGCCATTGATGCTAGGTTAAAACATATTTCATAATATAATAATATGATTTTATAATTAATTTAATATAATAATGTATTCAACATTCATCCACTAATCCGACTTTCTATCTATAATACCTGAGTTCTTTTCAATTAAAAATATTTTTTTTAATATCAAAATATATACATATATATTCTTTATAGTGCAGTTTTAAATGAATGTGCTCATATTTCTACATTCAATATTACTCAAAATATCATACTTAACAATCGGTACTCTTGAGAAAACATTATAAAACTTACAAAATAAAAAAATAAAACCGAATGCCTACTATTAATATAAGGACTTTAAATGATTTGAAATTTAACAGTTCTGAAACATATTAAAATGGTTTAGCTGAATACATACTAAACTCGTTTATAAATTAAAATGGTTAAGTAAATATTTTATAAACCGATTTAATATATATTTTTGAAATTAAATCAAAAATACTGTGCCATTTAATTTTAGAATAAATACTTATAGGATTATCAAAAAAGAAATTGAAATTTTACTTCACAGAAAAGATATTAATTGAAACAATTGGTAATAATAATTGACGATTTAATGTACAAACAAATCTAATCAAGTAATAAGGTTTCAAAAAACCATTAATATGTTAATTTGTTTTATTTTATTATGCTACTTACCTAACCTAACAATTTTAATTTTGAAAATGGTTTGATGTTTTAAACCATTTTAAAATATTTACATGACTAAAATAAGTTATAATTTCAAACTATTTAAACATAACCATATAAATTTATTAATGGTACAAAATTCACTAAGTCAAAAAAATAAAGCTTCATAAAATAAAAAACAAATAAGTAACAATTTTCTCTTAGCCAAATACTAAATAATGTAAACTAAAATTGAGTAAATATTATTTGACGCGGGTTAAACGAAAATAATAGATTTTAAATTTATTGAATTTGCAATTTATTATGCACAAAATAAAAAAAATGTATATATTAAAGTACTAATATTCTTCAAGAAATTCATTAGTATTTAAGATACATGAAGATAAGGGGTCCAAACCATTTTAAATAAAATAAAAAAAAAAAATTAATTTACTTACTTATATTTACAATGGGTCAGGTTTCATACGTTTACGATTGGGTTCTCTGGGTTCAGCTTCCATTACTTTTAAACGACTGTTATATATTTTGTGGTCATTTAAACACTAAAAATATTGAAATTAAATAATTCAGTATACATAGATAAAAAAAATAAATAAATAGAAAATAATATGGAAAATATAAAAATGTATATTACATTAATTGCTCTTGCTGCACTTTCCATATTATCATAAGAAACATAACCATAGTTCTTCCCATCAATAACATTAATATTTCTTAACCCTTTAAATAATTTAAAGGAATCTTCTAATATGCGCATTGGTGGAACAACTGGTTTACATACAAAAAATAATCTATAACACACACATTTAAAAAGTAAAAATAAATTCATGTAGAGAAGAAATAAAAAAATTAAATTAGGATAAAATTATATAGGTTACCTGAATGAATTATCTGTTGATGACAAAAGATTTTTTTCATTTCCTCTTTTAGATGCTAGTGGTAAACTGTAATCATCTGGTATACTTAAAGAAGCTAAATAACATATTTGAAATTGTTTAATATAAACAATAAACATAATATAGGTTTTTTTTTACCAGTTGTTGCATTTTTAATCACTGCTAATGCTTTTGTAACAGTACTAGATAGTACTTCTATATCCTTGGATATTTTATTTGCTATAGGGTCAACAGCTGATGAAATAGATCTATAAATGTATTTGTTTTTATAAATTAGTTTAGAGTTAAGTTTATTAAACTAAAGAATATATTTAGTCTTACAAAGAAGAATTACTAAATTCTAGCATTATTGGATGTCCAGGTGGGTATTCAAATCCATTAATTCGATTTACAGCATGTTCAGCTGCTGCAATTGTACTATATATAACTTGAAATATCTTCTTATCATACACTTGCTGCATTAAAAATAAAATTATATATGAAAAAAAAAAAAAAAATGTATATTTATTCAGAATAAACTAGAAACAGTTAAACCATTGTTGTAGTATCTTTAAGAAATGATTCACTATAATCAGTAAATTATCTAAGTTTCATGAATGTATTTTTATTAAAATATGTTGGAAAAATGTTGCATTTTGAAATACACAACTTACTATATTAAAATATAATATATGACTACTTAATTTAATGCAAAGTATATTATTTAAATATCTTGTATTTGTTTATATTTTCCCCTAATTTAATCTGATACAATGATTTTTATTGTTTTTGCTTTTTCTCAGTTTATTTCTTGTTCTTATTTATTAAACATAAGTACCAATTTAACAATCTATATAAATTATAAATATGTATATATTATTTATAAATTATAAGTAATTAATCCAGGGTCTTAACATGAGGATCTTAAGTGATGCTCAATATTTTCCACAGAAATAAAGAAATTAGTATAATTAATTTAATATCAACTAAATGTTAAAATTATAAAATAAAAACAAAATTATTAAATGGTTAATACTTGTATATAAATAAATAAATAAAGCGTCGCGTGGAGTATTAGGATGTGTTATTGCACAATAGGTTTGGAATTAAAAATTCATCATCAGGTAAATCACAAAGTCAAAAGCGCCAGAATTTGAAAAAATAAATGAAGGAATACATAAAGAAAAAATTATATAAATTGGTTATTTTACATAGAAATAATTTATTTTATAAGGAGAGATTATTATTAGACATAGATATGTTAAGAAATATATATTATTTAGTTATTATTTACTACCTAAAATTTATGGCTATAAGATATTGTTTTTAAAATCGGTTTGTACAACCTTAAAATATTATTAAAATTATTTTTCTTTATTTTATTTTGTATGCGTAATTCTACTAAAACTGAATTAATGTTAATTGTTTTTTTTTGGGTATTTCATATTTCTAGGTCTGTATTAATATCAAAACTTATAGTTATTTTCTAAATAAATTTAACAAAATTTGAATTAGGGGCAGATTTTAAAATTTTATTTCAGAAATGTGTTCTTTACGAACACGAATACTCTTTATATCTTATTTTAAAATTTCTAATTGTCTTATTTATATACAATTTATTACAGTTACATTTAAGTTTATATATACCAGCATTTTTAAAAGAATGGCAATTTTTACATTATTTGTATTATTGTTAAAAATTTTAGTGAATTTATTAGACATCATATTTTGATATTTCATATTACAATAGTTAACAACATTATTTAGTGAGTTGTGTTTTATCTTTAGTACATTTATGAATTTTTTTAATAGTATTTAAATTAAAATTATTTCTATGGGCTATATTATAGATAATATTGAGCTCGTGTTGATAATTATGTTTATTTAATAGAATACGTTTAAGTCTATAGAATATTGAATTAAAAAATGATTTTTATTTAGAATAAGGTTGATTAGAATTATGTGGTATTATAGCATCAGTTAATATAGTTATACCTAATACAAATTTCAGTAAACATGTTTTGAAAATAACCATAAAATAAGTTTTGATATTTATACAGACTTAGAAATATTAAATACCTAAAATAACATTCACATTAAATCAGTTTTAGTGGAATTACACGTACATAATGAAATAAAGAAAAATAATTTTTATAATATTTTAAATGTACAAACCGATTTACAAAATAACACCTTATATCAATACATTTTAGATAATGAATAATAACCAAATAATTTAAATTTCTTAACATATCTATGTCTAACAATAACTAATTTTAAATAATCTCTTATATTAAAATAAATTATTTCAATGTAAAATGACCAATTTGTATAATTTATATAATTTGTAATTTTTTTCATTTGCATTATAATTTTTAATTTTATAATTTATTTGATGATGAATTTTTAATTTGAAACTGGTTGTATAATACATTTATCATAATACTCCAGGCGTTTAATTAATTAATTTATATACATAAATTATTTATTTATATATTTAAAAGAATGCGAATGCCAATGTAATTTAATATTATAATTAAATGGTTTTAAATTAAAATTTGAATACTTATACCTAACATACCTATAGGTACCTAGCATATAACATACAAAGTTCATTTTAGGTAATATTTTTAGTATAGATAGCACATTAAAATAGAGACAATGAATTTATTCTAATTTCTAAGCATTATAGTATAGGAATATTTGTTAAAATAAACCGTAGTTATGTCTAAATGCTATAACTAGAAACCGGATTTATAATCTTTTATAATTCACAAAAAAGTGTTTTAAAACATCAACAAATATCTGAAAAAAGCATTTTAAAAAATTATAAAAGCAAAAACCATAGAGAAGTTTAAACGTCCCTCTTTCCTATTAATAGCTTTAACTTATTAAATTAAATTTCCTAACACTACACAATTGATTTACAAAATAATTTCTTTTAAATAAAATTGTGCATATTATAAAAATAATTATTTTTTATTAATAATTTCTGTGATGTTAGAAAATGTTATTTATAAATTATATCTGTTAGAGGGGAGACATTAAAAATCTAAATTTTTTTTTTGCGTTTTTATATTTTTTTTTTCAAGGCTTTTTAACGTCATTAAGTGCTTTTTTGTGAATTTTAAGAACATATAAATCCGGTCTCTAGTTATAATTAAATAGAAACTGTATAATACAAGTATTCATGATTAACTTCAGGTTCTGTCTGCAAATACTTTTTGTGCTTCAGAATAAATTTATAAATTAATGTACATATGTATTACTTGTCGTGGTAATTCCTGAACTAACTCCAGTTCGGGAGCAATGTTTAAAATTTTATAAAGTTCATTATGTGTTACAATTGGTGATGTGTAAGCAGTTAATACACTAGGTTCATCACGGCGTGGATGTGGTGGTGGTGCAAGCAAGGCATAACTATTTGTTAGATCTATACAAATTAATTAATAATGTAATGAATTATTTGTAAATATAAAACAAAACTGATGAACATATTTGTGAAATGCATATATATGAAAATTACTTTTAGAGTCTATGTGTCTGTTATAAGTTGGAGGGTATACAGACGGTCCATCATCATGTTTTGGTTTAGCAAACACGGCTTTATAATTTGGTCCACATTGTTCAATAGCTAAAGCAGCAGAAGATGGCCTAAATCATAGACAGATCAAATTAATAAAATACTATTCTATTGGTTTGTTTAAATGAATCATTTAAATAATGATTTATTCAAACAAACAAATGATTCTTACTTTGTAAAAGTAATGAAAGCTATTCCTTTCGATTCTCCAGTTTCTTTATTAGTAACAATATGGACTTTAGAAATTTCTCCATATTCACTAAAAATGGTTTCTAAATCTGATTCTTGGTCGGTTTTTGGTACAAAGATAAATATTCTATTATATTCCATTTCTGAACTACTTCGTACATGACCTGGGCTATAAAATAATAACAGTGTGAACAATAAGGGCATTTTCAAGTGGTTAAAAATATTTTCTAAATCCAAAATATATTTATACAGTTTAGTAGGTGTCTATATAATATTATACTTCTGCAGTGGCAATAGTGTTATTTAGTGACCTTGGCTTTTAATGACCACTGCATTTTTGTATCAGTTTAAATTTGATAAATATTAAGTAGTATCTTGCAGATATAATACAAAAAAAAAACTTGATTTATTAACATATTTTATCAATATATTTAATGCTGATTGCTGATATTTCATTGCTGTCATATTTTTATTTTGTGAATTGAACTTTATCCATAATAAAATAATATAAATAAATAAAATAATACCTAGTAGCCATTAAAACTTTCATACGACGATTTGATGCTTCTAATTTATACCCATTCATGGCTTCTATAGCTTTGAAGGCTTCCGAAGCTTTGGAATATTTTATGTACGCAACACCTGTATTTTATAATATTAATATTATTTTAATGAAATGTGAAAGAATCTATCTACTCTAATAGATAGATGAATTAAGTAATTTGTTTTATTAATAATTTTTTGTCCAAATAGTAATACAAAGGTTTGTATTAAAGTATAAAATATAAGTTTAATTAAAATAATAATAATATTTAAACATAAATACAATTATTTACATTATTATTAAATACATTTTTATTATAATAGTTATGATATCATGTACACGTTTACTGAATATTGTTGTAACATAATAGTATAATAACAATATTTGATATTGTTACCTGCTTTTATTCATACTGTCAATGCAAATTTTATTAGAATATTTATGTTAACAATTATGATATATCTAACTTAAAATTATATTACCTTTAACACTATCATTGCTGCGGTCTTTAACAATGTAAATATTTTTGACAGTCCCATAATTCCCAAACATTTCCTTAAATTCATTTTCGGATATTGGAAAATTTTTGTCATAAAGTACAAATACTCGAGAATTTTCTGGTTCATTAACATCATTTTGTTCATCCTTCATTTTAAAACAATTATCTTATTTATATTAAATTTATAAACTTTTTATTAATTGGATTCGACTTCTAGAAATAAAAAAATAAACAAAATACGAAAAACCCAAAATATTTTATGTGGCGTCTTTTATCACTTATCACTATAATCGTTCAGATATATCAGTATGGCCAAATAATTATTTGCCAAGTGTAGTCCAGTCCATAGAGTAATTTATTAGTACTGTGTAGTCTGGTAAAGAATACTTTTACTTTGAATTCGCAATCAGTAACTAGCTACGAATTCAGAATATTTATTTGATCGTAAAAAGTTTGAAAAAAGATATTTGGAAGACATATCCGAGTATTTCAAAAAGTATTTGAATAATTTCGAATTTTGTCAGTGGTCTTTTTCGTTTGCTATACTATTTAGTATAACGGTGTAATACAGTTATTCGAAAATGATAACCGTTTTCGGTAACGTAGCCCGGTCGCGTACTAACCACAAATTAAGATATCTCAATTCGTGATACTAACGTACGGGTAACGGTTCTAGTTCATTACGTAGCCAACGTTTCGCCTCTGTTTGTATTGCCGCAAAATCTTTTTTTTTTTCGCTTGAAACTTGTTTGATTTTTAACGTACGCAGGTCGGATTTTAATTACTATATATAGGTCTATTATGGACACTTCGTTATAAAGTACTCCTTCTGATTTTTGGAACCTAACCTAAAACACGGGATTAAAGAAAAAAAAGAAGACAAAAATATACATCACTGTAAAACCAATACGTTACTCGCTACGCTCTGAATCTAAAAAAAATAGGTATATCTATACTATAATACTATATACTATGTATATCATTAGGTATAGAAGTGGTGCGCTTCTGTGGGGATGAACCCAAACCGCCGGCAAGTACGCCACTGAACTTGACTACTGTGGTTTGGTACAACTGTATCTCTTTCTTTGTATTTGTATTTTCCTGTGATCGAGGGGGAGGGGTGTGTGTAAAATAATAATGACCCACCGACCGATTAGGTTCGGGCGAATGCCAGGCTAGTGGAATCTTTGGAAGGTATTTTAAAACTACGGAGGGGACTTGTTTGGGACTTTTAATACGAAGTGCCCAAAATAGTACCTATGTATAACAGTGAAAATGTATAATGTTAAAAATGTTTAAACGCAAAAAAAAAAGGTTCGGCGGCGAAACGACACTGTACACGAAATAAAAACTTCACTTCGTCTGGAATCCCGTGACGAAGTAATTTTACATTCAAATATAGTAGAATTTAGTATTAAAATATTACAAAAATAAATTAAGGTATTGCAGGAATTATGAATATCGATGGTAATAATGTCAAGTGATCGAGTCAAAGTCGGGTTTATCTAATCTAACCTAACCGTAGTATTTATTATCTATGGATTTAACATTTTAACCACGAATTAAGATAATATCTTAATCCGTGATTTTAACGAGAGGCTATGAAACAGCCGAATCGTATTTTAGCCGAAAATATTTCAACCGAATCGCCCGAAATTCTACTAATTATCAACTTGTACATTTTTTATAAGCTTTTTTTCAATCAGAAAATGTTGAATTATACAATTTGAAAGTTTAAACGTCGATATCTTGAACAAAAATTGAAAAATTTGAAAGAACGGTGCAAATTTTGAGATATAATTCCGACACAGTTTTGAACAAACACAAACTAATAAAACGATAACATTTTGTACATTTTCTATAATAAAAATATATATTATTTAATTAAGTTTAAAATTATAACCTATTATTTTTAATTTCAACTATTTGAAAGCATTTAAATTATTCAAGTGTAGATAAAGATCCACTTACACATGTTGGATTAATTATCAAAACTAAACCAATATATTTCCCAATTAACTTCATTGATTAAAAATTCAAAAAACATTGAAGTTAGTTACTTGGGGCATCTGGTTAATTTGTTTTTCACTTTAAAAGTAATGTGTACGTAATTTTTCTCCCTTTTATTTATTTCTTATCACGCGTTATTGTTTTTCGGAAAATCTGATCTTATCTCTTTATTACAGTCGACTGTATTATTTTCTGCTTAAATACGGTTCGGCTGATTTATTTTCGGCTGTTTTACTAATTCCCATTTTAACCACGATGTATAGATAAAACGGTTTTGTCACGGGCACGATTAAAGATATACTGGTTAGTCAACGGACGATGTTATCAGCGTTATCGCAAGGCGATTGAAATTGCTCTCAGGAACAGCTGCTTATCAACCAACTTAGTGCGCTCTCTGTCCGTGGAAATAATGTTATATTACAATATTATGCAAAATTATTATATTCCCGCCTAATTTAAAAACACAACCATTACGATCGCGTCCTTAAGGTACAACTATATGCGAACCTAGGGTGTAATTATTATTTTTTTAGCGTTTTAAAAAAAAAAATGTTTACACACGTTCAAATGAACTTTTACATTATAATATATAATTTATTTTACATGAAAAATCATGTCGTGTTGTTTATCTGCCTGTTCTTATAAAAGCTCACGCGTAACAGTAATTAATAATATGGACTAAAAAAAAAAATCATGCATTGTAGTAATATATATTTATATATTAAATACATATTATCTTAAATAGATACTAAATTAAATAATATTTTGACTAAATTACTACAAGTTTAAATAAATATTGTGCTAAATATAAAAATAGCCACGATTCGGTTACCCAGAAATAACCACAAATTTGTTTTTATTGTATTTTTTTTAAATATTTAATATTAAATAGTTTAAGCTAGTTTAAGTTATTGAACCAATTGTATTACCTACTTAGTATTTATTATTACTTTAGTATTTCCTTTTTTTCCAAAACTTATATTAGTCTTTTATTTATGTTTTTTTTCTTAGTTACTGTCATTGTAATTAGAAGTTAGATAGGTCTGTATCTTTTAGTGGAATATATATCTTTCTCAGGTTTAGGAATAGGAACTATTGTTTTCTTGTTTTTTTTTATAATGTTTAGGGTATTCTTTTTATTGTGTATTGTAGGTCTTTCGTCATTCCATGGAATTTGGATTGAGCGTAAAAATTAGTTAAATGAAGTTTTCTTGGTTTTTTAAGTATAAAATATAATGGCATACATATAAATTTTATATGTATAATAATTAAATAATCATACATTTTTTATTGTGTATATGCCTTTTTTTCTCGTCGTTCAATCAGGGAACCTTAGGTTTATTATTGTAGTTATAAAACTATTGATTGATATATCTGTTGCTGAGGTTATTATGTATGTTATGTTTTAACTGTGTTTTCTAATCACGTCCGCCTAATGTTCTACTTTCTAATCTTACCCTTCACAAAGACATAAATATTGAACTAGTTGCTAATTTAGTTAAAACTCAGTATAAAAATTCCACTCCATATTACTCCATCATTCAAACCTTTTAATTGCAAACCAGCACACCGTCTCAATTTCCGGTAACCCTCCTCGCCGTCTTAAAAGACGCTTGAGTCGTGATCTTTTAGATTAAATTCACAATCTACTCGCCTAGCGAAAGTCGCCAAAAAGATCCTATCACTGGATAGCTTTCATGATTAATGTCTCAAGTCTAATTTATATAATTATTTCCTCATTTACTTATTGTAAATTTATTTATTTTAAATAAAAAAAATATTTTGTTTTCGATTTTTGGTTGGTCGTTATGTTGAATATTTTTGACTTCCGCTATGTGAATTTCTTGATTTCTGTTATAATGAATGGATTTTGTTCCATATCTTGGATGAGTTCATTTTAGAGTTAATACTTATTGTAAACTCTTTCCATGAGTTCTTTTTACTATTTTCTTTATTCGAGATTTGGATTGAGCGCAAAGTTGTTTTATTTCAATGAAGTTTTCTTGGGTTTTTTTTGTGCATATATAGGGTATTCTTTTTATTATGTATATGCCTTTTGTTCTCGTCGTTCCATCAGAGAATCTTGGATTTAATATTGTAGTTTATAAAACCATTGATTGATATTTCTGCTGCTAATGTTATTATGTTAGTTATATTTTAATTTTGTTTTCGGTATTTGATTGGGTCGTTATGTTTAATTTTGTTGATGTCATCTTCAACAATATCGCTGAAGTGTTAGATTAGATTAGGTTCCCCCCCCAATGGGACCCACTTTGACATGGTAGGGGGGGCTCAGACCGGACGGTCGCGCTAAGTGGTTCTACAAAAATTGATTGACTTAGTTGAACCAATTATATACCTTTTTCTTGTAATATCGGCCCTTATGGTGTTTTGAACCTATTATTCGTTTGGCCAGGAATAACCATAAATTTGTTTTTATTGTACATTATTTTTTTTTAAATATTTAATATTAGGTGAATATTACTTTCTTTTTTTCCATAACTTCTATGTTATATAGGTTATAGGTTATTAGTCTTTTATTTATGATTTTTTCCGCAATTTTGGCCATTGTATTTAGAAGTATGATAGGCCTGTATCCTTCAGTGGAATGTACTTATACTTTTTGTGGGCTTAGGAATAGGAATTATTATTCCCTTATTGCATTTGTTAGGTTTGACTTTTGTGTGCTAAATATTATAGTAAACTTTCAAAAGAAATGTTTAGGCTGTTTTGCCAAGAGTTGTAATAAACCAATATGGTATGCTGTCGCAGCTTTTGCATTGATATTTTTTAAATGCATTTTCCATTTCGTTAAGTGTTATGTTTGAGTTTAGCTCGATTTGTTTACTGCTATTTAAGTCTCTTATTGTGTTTGATGGTATATTTTCGGTTGAACTATTTATTTCATTTATAAATTTTATTGTTGAAGTTTACTTAAAAGTATGCATCAATGTTTTAGCAAGCTCATCAGGAATTGATGTTGTTCTCTGAGCATCTGTTATGTGTATTTATTGATTTCTGTTAAGATCATTTAATTAATGGATTACATATTTTGGATGGTATAGTTTTAGAGTTAATGCTTGTTGTAAATTTTGTCTATGAGAAACTTTTCCAAAAAAAAAAAACTTTTTTTTATTAGGAATTTGGCTTGAGTGCGAGGTTTTTTTTTAGGGCATTATTTTTATTGTGTCTATTTTTCTCGTCATTTTATTGCATTCACCAGTATTGCTGGTACAAAAGTTGTCCACATAAAAAAAAAAAAAAACGTAATATTTTGCACATTTTTCCGTTTTTTCTTCGTTTTTTTCGGTTTTTCACATCTGACGAGAAAACTATAGAGAAAATCGAAAAATTACCTCCTTAAAGTATCTCACTACACGATTTTCTTTCAGAAAAGATGCTACATATAAAAATTTACAAATAAAAAGAACAAGATTTTTAGTATAAAAATTGTCCACAGGAAAAAAAAAATAAAAATCTTTGTAAAACCACAAGTTTCTTCGCTTCACTCAGAATTTAAAATATGTGTAAAATATACACATATGCACATTGCACATGTATGAATGCGCAATTTTACGAGCTATAAAAAGTATAATGGGTCATGATTCGAAATAATACATATACTTTCCAAAAAACGCAAAAAACATGAATACTCGCTATACTTTGCGGGTTAAAAGTAGCAACCGTAGCGCACGCAGCATAGCCTGTAGCCGTTTAATCGTGCGACTCATTTCGGGACGCTATCAGAAACGCAGTTGGTCCTTATGGTAGTACTTGTACCTTTATGTCACTATCAGTTAATGTACACAAGAGAAATGTACATAAATAATATTATCTATGGAAATAAATGAGTAATATTTTGACGGTACATTTGAGTTGCACAGTTGTCTCTAAGGACATGTTTCATGATGGGATAAGTAAAATAGGTAGACACAAATATTAACAATAATCTCGTGCGATAGGTAGCTGCCGGTTAAAGCTCGTCGGGTAGGATACAGAAGTAAGTAAGATATCAAATGGACGTTAAAGGAGAAGGGAAAATATATTTAGGATATATAATATGCTAACCTTATATCAATATATATGTATACACCATTTATATCACGACAATGACCGCATAATAAACACACCCACACGGGACGATTTATACACACATACATCGACAGATAAACCCCTGCGTGTTCGCGTTATACGTCTTACACATAAGAATATTATTTTACAACCCCCATTTTTATAATTTGTATTTTACGTTCTTTACTACCTACCAACCACACCCTTATTTGTTATTTCAATTTGTATTCTACTACACTAGGTACTTAATAATTTAGATTCTTTGATCTACATCAAATATGAAAATAGTGAATTGTGTTAATTATTTAAGCGTTCTTTGCTATCCTGTAAAAAAAAAAAACCTAAACAATAAATTATTTGTAAGAAATTTAAAACTGTAGGACTAGGTTTACTAAAATAACTAGTATCTCGTTTGAAAATAATAATTTAAAAGTACTATGAAGAGTTTTTCAACCAAAACTTAACAAAGTTTGCAAGTTATAAAACGCGCTCTGTTATTTTAATTATATGCCGGTGTATTGCAGTGGAACGACTGTTTGCCAATAGATAGCGGGCTATTGTCCATGTTTAGATTATGCGTGTGGTATTAAGGTTTTTTTTTATGATGTGTCCTTGGTGTTGCTATACCGGAATTCTTGCTCTGATAATCAATTTTAAAAGTGGTTTCTAGTAGACATTTTTTAGGTAGTTGGCATATTGAAAGGGGAATTTTAAATTCTGAGGGGAACTAAGGGAATCTGACTTGGGTGGTAATTTAAAAAGGCTTTCTCAGAAGTCTTTTCAATATATTGGAAAAACCGGGAAAATCAATGAATTGTAGGTATTAGTTAAAAAATGGATCTATACAAACTACGGCTAGAAACAAATATTAATCTAAATATTTCATGACTTATAAATACTGTAATAATACTTAAAAATTAAAAAACACATGATGAAATAATTTTTATTAAATATCAACAATTCAAAAAAAGTGTAAATAAATATTTTTTTTCTTAGCGTTTATTTCAAAGAATAATAGGCCATGGTTAGCATGCTCAGTGGGAGCATGAGTACTCAACTTGCAATTTTTAAAAATTTTTTTTTTAAAGTTAGTTACTTACAGACTTAATGGTAACAATATTTATATATTAGAGGATATAAAAAAATGAAAAAAAAGCAAGCATAAAAAAACAAAGTAAACATATGAGAAAATACATAAGGGAAAGCAATTATTAATGTACAGAATAAAATAGTGACGTATTAAGAGAGTATTTTTATTAAGTCTTCAGTTTGAATTTGCGTCAAAACTGATCTTTTTAAAATAGTTAATTTTTGAAAAAATCATGTCCTAAAATAATGAAAAAAAAAAAAAAAAAAAAAAAAAAAAAAAATAAAAAAGCATTTTTCTTTAATCAGACAAAACTATAGAATTATGGAAAAATGCATTTGAAAAATGTTGACAACTCCCATTATCTGGAAAAAATTAATAGTTTCCGCGATAATTATTATTGTCTTATCGAGAATCAATCGCATAGTATAGGTCCACACGTATCCAGATACTGTCAAGAACTTTTGTCTCCTCGTCTGTACCTACGTATCTACGTCTTGTTTCAATATACGTTTCGATTGGATGTTTTCTTTAATTCTAACCTGTTTGAGTATTATTTGAAATGTACAATGTCGTTCAAATGGTGTATCTAGGTGTATAGTGTTATTATTTGTTAAAATTGCCCTATTTAATATATAATGGCTACATAATTTTTATTAAATCCGTCTCGTGTTTTTTTTTTGTGTTTCGACAATGCGATTTTGCATCCAAGCGTTTGTATTATTATGATTTGTTGTTTCTGTAAAGTTGTAATAATAATTATTCCGAAATCATTGTTGACACGTAATATCTACGCTTGCTTTTTGTGGTTTTCTCCGAGTTCGGCGTTAGCTTAGCCAGTTTAATTTTGTTTTTGTTTTCATATTATACCTACCCGTTATTCATTTTTATTATTTTTTTGAATATTATATTATAATTTTGTTACACGAGTAAATCGTTATTTGTACGTAGTTGTTTCCTACGTATTATTGTTGTACTTTCGAAACCGAATAACCATGAGCGTGGAATTCGTGATCAACTATCGCGGTGTAAAAATGGCGGCTCCGTCACAAGTAGAACAACGTTCAACATTAATATTACAATAGTATCTGTAATAGCTGTTCAAACGGTCGAAAAGTAATAATGTTTAAGTTTTAGAATATTATGATAATAGACAATATTATTGTTTTTAATGCCTGGAGTTAAGTTGCACCGGTCTGCGGAAAAAAAAAACACTTTTGCACAACTTCTATTACGGTTGTACTTTAAAGTAAATTCCGCGTTTTCGTACATCAAACACTTTACTTAATACATGCCTTTAAAGAAAAAATCGTATTGATCTAATTACAATTTACCTGATTTACATTTTCGTTTTTTTTTTTTTTCTTTTCCCCGTAAATATGTCGTTCGTTTAGGACATACGAAGATATACCTATTGCAACATCTCCGGTGATAATAAAAGTAAATACAATTTTGATTTTTTTTTTATATATTACTCGCAGGGATAAGGACTAGAAATATTTATGTTGCAATTTTTTTTTTTAAATTTTTGATAAATAACTTTATTTTATACATTTTGGAAAATTTGAACATTATAGAGTCATTTTATAGAGTTTATTATTCTTCTGAAAATGTTGACGTTTCAAGTTCGGAGAAAAGAAGTGTACAGTGAATTAGTCGTTATAGTAAAAATGAATAAGCGAATGCTTATTAAGCATTATTACAGTCCGCTGCATAATTATAGGCACTTTTCTCTGCACTCTAAAAAAATGATTAAAATTCCGGAATTCAATGGGAGAATTATAGAGAAATCCGCATTGAACCCGACCGTTATCGGACGTCGGAAAAAGAATATACATAATATTTTATTTATATACCTGCGTTTATTTCGGTTTTTCAGACGCGGTACTACATGGCCGACAAAAATACAATCGGACTAACGAATCTGCCCAGGTCGGCAAACACTGTCGACGTGAGACGGTATTTTTGGGGAATGTTCATACCGGAAGGCGGTGTGATAATCGTCGGCGGCGAGAAGGACGAAGCGTACGTCACTCTCGGGTATGCGAAACACCATACAGTAAAAAACGTTTCCGATTCTCCGTTCTGCCGCGATTATAAACGCCCCTCAAAGCGGTATTCCGGCGACGTCGCGTAATCCGTTGGCGACGGGAGATGCGGAAACGTCGAGCCGACTATCTCTGCATAGGCATTCGTTGTACAACGATAAGATTATGCTTAGAATTGCATTTAAATATAAAATTCGTTTATTCAAAACGCAATATTATTATAGTCGTAGTATTTTAATACAATACATATTAGGGCTGATGGTTTCCTACAGTTGTATGACGTACCTATACATTATCATCTTCGCGTATAAAATACTTATTAACATAAATATTATTAGTTCTTAGCGTGATTTGGCGAGTTTTGATTTGGTTTAGTTTGTTACTAATAACTTATGTTATTACGTACTATTATTAGTTTATTATTATGGGTCTTGTGTTCGCTATTAAAAAGATTAAAAATATATGAAGTTGAAATTTAAAATAATTCATTTTTTTTTTTTTAAATTTTGTGTGGTATTCACAAAAAAATGTGTTATTACTTATTTTTAATTTAATTAAATAATTTAATATTAAGTAACTTAATGATATTATTTGACAAAATTCAACTAAAAATTATAATATAAAGTTGAATAATGTTAAAATGGCAAACTATCAAAAAACGACTTAACCTCCAATGGCGAAATATTATAAGGAACAAAATCGAACACTTGTCATATTTTGATTGGGAGCAATATTTCTGGTAGAAATCATCGTGTTAACATAATGAAAACAATGTAAAACCGATAACGCCGAGGGTCGTTTTTTTTTGTTTTACCAATAATTTTCTTTTGGGTTTTTCTCAATTATTTCGAAAACGACTTGAAAAATCTGAAAACTACCCTTCTAATGCACTAATGAGAGAAAATTACCTTTCAGAAAAGGTTCTATAGTCCATACTTCAGAGCAAGTTTTCTAGTAGAAAAATTGTTCACAGAAACAAAAAAAAATGCACACACATCATGGTAAAATTAAACGGAATGTATATGTTATAATATTTCCATTTGTTTATGAAAGTTATTATACTCGATTCCGAGCGTAGCGAGGGAGTTATTGGTTTTACAATGCTGTTTATTTCTTTTTTTATTCTTTGTTTTAGGCTGTGGACACGTTTTTTCTAGTAAACTTGCTCCGATTTTTACGTGTAGCAACTTTTCTGAAAGCTCAAACGGTTTGGACTGTCTTCGATTGTACTCTAGGTCATTTTTTTTTTTAAATAAAAACACTTGAGTGGGAAAAAATGTAGAAAAACGTACAATTTCACGATTTCAGTATTTTATAAAAACATGGACGACGCTTTCTACCAGAAAAAAATGATTTAATCGAAAAATCACAAGATATCCTTTTTGTTACCTTTTTTGATTTAATTTCTTACAGTATCATCGCTAAAACTTTTGAGCGTTTAAGCAATTTTATTTTTCGGTAGTTTTTTGCTGTAATTTAGTTATAAATACACGTAGAGACTTGGATTTTGGTAATAATACTTATATTGGACTTATCTTAAATAATAGTAAAATTTTCAAAATCATCGGACGACTTTTTTTCCTTTTTTAAATTTTTTTTTTTGGTACTTTATTATTATTATTATTTTTTTTATAGTTTAGACCACCTTTATCTCAGAAAACTTGCTTCGATGTTCAAGTGTAGCACCTTTTCGGAAAGTAAATTTTATCTACTTGGTAAATACATAGGTCATATTTTTATTTTCGAAACGGATTAATGAGGATTAATCGGTACCTACATCCATTTATATTTTATTCTTTACACTTGAGGCTGATCTTCAAGAATTTAAGAAAATAAAAGTAAGTGATTATTATTGTGTTCTCGTAATAGAATAGTATTTAGGTTTTTCCGTCAGGGCTAATAATTTCTTACAATAGGAAACGTTTATTGATTTATGTAGGTACTCTTGTTTAAATTTACTTAAACGCATAATAGTATAACACACATATACGGTGAGTGGTCTTCGGACAATACGCGAAAATAACATGTATTATATACATATGTATTGTATACGGATTTAATATAATACATACAATACACCACATTACGACACAAAATCGCATCCGGCTACTTGCACACAGTGGCAACATGGCACAATATAATTTCCTCATTGACTCCGTCGACGGCCATTGTTTTTGTACACACAAACATACATCCCAAATTTCGTCGGGATAACCAGCACTTCGATGTTGCTGCAATTATATAAATCTTGTTGATGGTAGGGGCGGTTCAACTGCGTATTAAATGGAGCGATTGATCTTAGTCCGGAAAAGGGAGAGTGGGCAACTGGTTGGGTTCCAGATAATATTGACTCGGTAATAATTTAATAAGATTAATTAAAATGATGACAATGAAGATTCAAGATCAACTCTACAGTCCATAAGTGAACTGTTTAAGAAATTAAGCAGCCTTAGTCTACGACTTTATGTTTTATTTTTAGCGACAAAAGCATTATAGCTCAATCAGATATTAAATCGGGATTTTGCTGTTTGTACATTTTTCAAAAACGAAATAAATCAAATAAAACCAGATTTAAATCTACAATAAGTGACAAATTATTAGAACATATTATGTAATTAGCCCGTGAAAGTCATTATAAGATTGATTTCGCTCGAATCATAAATCGCATGGGAATGAGATTACACTAAACAACTGAAACCATCCTAAAATAAATTTATTTTCCACTCTATAATTGTGTTGTCATGTTGAATTTAATTTTCGTTTTTAATTTAAGTATTTTTAATTTCTCCCTTGTTAAGGTCCTGTAGTTTTATTGTCCTTAATTTTTGAAACATGAAGAGTGTATGAAAATATGTTGGTAAGAAAAAAGGTAAAAACCAATGTTGGGAGAGCAGATAGGTATTGATTTTTGTAAACGAATGTAGCATTAATGTAGATAATGTTTGAGTATTGGAGCTGAGCTCGGTCAACTCTATAGTAAATTATAATGGGTGGGTGGGTGGTAAATAGTTCAGTTTGTTCCTTGGGTACAAAGTCCTCAGGCCGCCCTGGTTGATGGCAAGAACAAAATGATTTCCGTACACAAATACACGTATATATACACATGCACACATGTACGAAATATCAAAAATTCGGATCGCATACTCACCGTTTTTAGCCACGTTTGCTAGAATTCGTAAAGTTTTTTTTTCTAAAAGTGAGCTCATTACCTGCAGCGTTGTTAACCCGATATACTATTTTTTTTCTTTCTCGCATTTAGCGCGTGTCGCGAACAACAACAACGGCGTTATATACTAGTAAGTATTATATACACTATTACCTTAACATGGTACGTGTTAAGAAACCTCTCTTTCGGACTTTGTCGTTAGTGTGTTTGTGCGTTGTGTGTCAGTAAAAAGTACTCCAAGACCAGAAAATAATATTCTGTAATTTGACGCTTTCGAATAAGTTTTAGAAAATTAATAGAAAAAACCGTCGTGCCGGTAAATGTATTTTTTTGTTTTTAATTTTTACATCGAAATGCGAAGAAAAATGTTAACGATTTCGTATACGAGGGGGGATAGATTAAAACCAACATAATTATAATAATAAAAATAATAATAATAAGATAGGTACGTTTGTTTGAATATATACGTATTTCGGAACGACACGTCGGGCGGTACCTACTGGTAGAGGGATAAAAAAACGCCCTTTCGAATACGGGACTTTTTGTTTGCGATAATTAATTTCGCTCACGTACATGCGGTTGTTCGGTTTTAACCGGCCAATGGCGATTACGCGTGTTCGTGTGATATATACACGTGTATTTACCTCGTACGTGTGTATACTGGGTATTTATATACCTACAACGGTTGTGTAGTTTTTTCGCGTCATTGGATGGCGAGGAACAAAATAAAAAAACAAAAACAATTTGTATTACAAATTGAAATTGCTTCCATCCGTTGCCGACCTGTAGTTTGATACGACTTTTCTTCTACTGCCGCCAGCAAGACAGTCAGAAAACTTTTAAATAGTATACAGCGCACTTGCACTTAGAAAGAGAACTTTTTCCCAGATAAATTTCTGCGGGCGCCTATAATACGATTGAGTATAATAATAGTATTATATTATAATAACATTTGCAATGCTTGATGACGGAAAAAACAAAACTAACATTATTCATAAAAAAAATTGTTTAACTTATCTTTCTTTAAAAAATTACACCAGTAAGTATTATTTCGTTGGTGAAAAAAAATAAAATATTTAAACTTGTTGTGTAATAAATTGAATATTTAATAATAGTTTTAATAAATGATCAAATGTGATATAGTACAATAATCAGTTCCGTCACAAATAACATTTTTTAAACAGTTACACCTCCTAAGCTCTCCATACCTTAATTCACAATATTAATTACGCATGTCGCCCACATAGAAGCTATTGTGGCCCAATAGAAGCTATTGTGGCGGTTAAGTGTGAGTCATTGATGATGTGGGAAACCACGGAGGGCATAAAGACAACAGCTACGTCACTCATTTCCTTACTTCTCTGGGTTCGGCCAACAGGAGCAATTAGTTTTGTTCACCTTAATCCTGATTTACCTACACTCTTTTGAACCTATTTAATACCTACAAATACTGTCGGTGAGCTGTTGTATTTGGTTATCCTTTATATTCTATTACTGGTAGTTGTATTTATTGTTATTTAATTTTTGTCATACATTTGAACGCGTTTCTTATTTTCAACACCTTACATACAAATATACATAACCCATTGCCATTTTCTACCGATTAGCTTAATTCCACCGCTCATCATAAAGCTACTCGCGATCACTTGTCGGGTTTTAATGGTTGCCTATACTAATTACTAAATAATTCGATATTACACTCAGATATACCCACGTAAAAACAAATAGTGTACATAGACTTGCTTACCTCTGCGCATACGCTTGAACATCGGCTATACAACGATACGTTGGTACACTACGCACTACGCACAAGCTTTCAACTTATCCCAACGGCGAAGTATTGTTAAATAAGTACCTGTATTGCTATACCAAGTATATGGTATAGTTCCTATAATGGAGTGATATAGGACCCACATCGAGGAATACGTACTCTTATATTTCGTTCCTTACATTTGAACGACAAACTTCTAGTGAACTTTAAGTAGAATGCCTGGAGGTATTAATTAGAAAAAACAAGTACTAAGCAAATAATAACTTCTTACAATAGGTAGTGGCTAGTCATCGATAAATATAATATGTATTCATATACACCACAATATGCAAAATATATGCTCTATATAAAATACGTTACAATGAGAGTCATACAACTCACACACACATGCCATAAAAGAATCATTTTTTCAAACACACTATAACAATTTTACAACATAATACGTCGCGAGTTTATTCAGGGTCACATCCGACCGGTTACACATTGTGGGTGACAATGCTGCTTCCGATAGAACTCTACGCGCTCATGTTACACATCTTGCGTACAAATATTATCGCACTTTAATACAAACCTGTAAATACCCTAATTACACCTATTTATACTACTAATTTAATCTTTTAATTCTATTTATATTATATTTTACAGTCGGTTAACGCGTTATGTGAATATTTTAAAATTAGATTCGTATCGAAGGAAAGTATTGGGATATATGCTGTTTTTTTAAAAAATTAAAATTTTTTTTTTCTATCTGTGGGCAACTTTTCTACCAGAAATCTTGTTCCAATCAAAAAATGACAAGAGAGCTTTTTTTGTTTTATTTTGGGTGTATTTGAGGGGTCGTTTTTAAATTTTTCTTATAATTTTCTAATTGAAAAAAATCGAAAAAAATCGTAGGAAAAACCGAAAGTGTACGGTATTAATGTTTCGTTTTTTTTTTTGGTGGAGAGGGGTTTAAAAATTACTTATTAATAGTCATAATAGCTTGAAATTTTTATAGAATACTTACGTTAGCGTTTCCAAGATGTGGTAAAATGTTGAAACCTTCTGCAGGCGATTTTTGAGCTTTTTATAACCATTTGCCATTTTCGTGTTTATTTAGTTTGTAATTGGTTTTATGCGAATAAAATTGTTCAGCCAAACAGAAATACTTGAAAATTTAACACGAGGTCTATTATAAGTTGTAGTGTTTTAATGTAAAATTTTAACAAAAATCGTAAAATTTACTATACACATATACGTTTAATTGGCCTCTACAGAATCGTATTTCGTTATTATGTATTATGTATTATTCATTATATTGTAGGTAAATTATAAAAAATTATATTTGTATACATTTCGTTATTGCGCACAGTTATTAATTAAATAATTAAATTATCAGCTCTTTTTTTTGCTTTTTTTACGCTTTCAGTCTTTGTTCTAGTGTTGTTGTCCGTATTAACGTATATCAGGAATTAAATGCAATAAGGTAGGTTTAAGTGAAGGAAACAATATTGATTAATTAGTAAATTACTGGATAATATTATAATATTCACGTAGGTATGTGTAAAAAAAAAACATTTATTCGCATACATGTATATATGTATATAAATCTTGTTTGACAAAACAATATAATAGTAATAATAATAATAATAATAATAATAATAATAATAATAATAATATGCCTTCAATCTATTTTGTATAATATAATAGTTGTTGATAAACAGTAACACAACACAATATATTAATATGGGTTTAATCATTAACAAATAAACAAATCCTTACAAATATCACGACTCGATTTTTATCGTTCCTTGGTAATCTTAGTAGATTTATATAATGTACATAATGTTATAAGGTAAACCCGTAACACGGATACAAATAATATTAATAGAGTATGAAGTGGCTATTATTATAAATATAGGTGTACGGTACCTACCTCAGATCGTAATATTATGTTATATAATATATTGCAGCGGATGGAGCAATGTCGGCTGTTGGTTGTATCTAAAATAACCACCTCTCCCTATACAGTTAAATTTCAGGGGCAATTGTATATGGTAGTAAGCCAATCAGAATATCTTTAACAGCGGCGGTAGCAACAGTGGTAGCAGTGGCGGCGGCGTGCGTCTGAAACGAAGGCAGAAACTAACTGTAACTGACTGTTGGTGGACGTTTATATTAGACGCAATCGAGTTTACGGATTCGTACTCGAGTATGGCCACGCATGGCTCCATCCACGGTATACGATCCAAGGTGTACATCTCATAGACTTCTAAATCATAATAGATAAACCGCATATTATGATAGGCGCTTACTATCGTTTTGTTTGTACAATAAGTTGAATTCATTGAAGCGAACATAATATATTACACGTAAGAGATACCGACTCATAGTTGAGTTTTTCAATGTGGCTATAAATACATTTTTACTATATGCTTTTATGAAGAATGAAAACTGACAATATATTTAAATTTTAAATATTGTAACGAATATCAAGTCGCAGGAACGAATGTTATTATTGCCCACGATGGCGAGATAACGTTATTATCGATTTTAACGGTTATGAACACTGTAATATTATTATTTTATTTTACTATCATTATTAATTTAAATTTGAGTATTAAATATAAATCCATATAATCCAATATTAAAAATTAGGTAGCAAAATATAATTACCTATTTTAAGAATTTTAAAAATCTCCTGTCAACAATTTACAAATTAAAATTAACCTCCAAATCAAGGAATGTTATACAATTGTTTGTGATCTCGTTGAAAAAGTCAACTATTAGACTGTCTATCTCGCACATAATATTATGTTGTGTTCAATATATTTTACCAACATGCTGTCTGTCTATTATAATTTTTATGTCTATGGCGTACTCGCGTGATTTCTGTAGATATAGGTATTTAAATATGTTTAACACTAATAGGTATTATACATTATAATATATTATGAGCTAATTTTTCAGGATACAGAAAGCGCCTCGAACAAAAAATTGGCAAGTAAAAATAATAACAATTTTAATAATAATTATAATATTAGCATATTATTATAATGTGTATAAGAGTATATAACGCCACGATCAATGAAAATCGTGCAGTGAGGTATTTACAAATAACCGTTAAAAATGTATTATGACGATAACGTTTATCGACGTATAAAAATGTATAATAATAGCTAATAATATCGTAACGTGGCCCGGCAATTTCATAATCCTAAGAACAAAATATTGGATATTCGACACAATAATTCAAATAAATGTTCAAAAATGGAATATCGCGGATGTTATATTGAATTACATAAAAAAAGACCGCGTGTTAATAAAATTCACTGAATCGGCGTGCGTATAATATTAAACATTAATATGGGATACACTTCGCGCCCGAAAAACGATAAAATAATGTACAAATAAAATCGTCAGAAATTACCAAATATCTATGAGAGATACATATTTTAGAATGTAATAATTAGGTGGTACCGAAATTAGCTAGCGGATTATTAAATTTAATTTCACTCGTCTGCGTTAATTACATATGATATTACGTTTCTAATGAATCTAAAAAACTTTGTTTTTCACCATAATATACTAACATGAAAGCACATTTGTTCGATTATTTTCAAGCGTTAATGCAGGACGAAACCGATAATTCCAATAATATTTTAATCATTGAATCGTACGTCCGTATAATCGGCCAGCCTTAATTAAAGTATAGTATATAAACTTTTATACTTATTATTTTTTTTTAATCCTACACCGATATATTTTTTAACAACGTCTACGTTACTCCCGCTTACGTCGCTGTTTTTTTTCTTATTCAAGTCTAAAAACAAAACAAAAACAAATAACGAAACAGAAAACCACGTGTTTTATTTACATCGGTATTTTTTTTTTACATAATATTTGTCTTACCTATCATATTACAGGAATTGATAAAATTGATTTAATTTAATTCAGTCATGGTTTTTAAACTATGTTGATTGATATTTAAATTCAATTTGAATATTACAAATCCTGGATGAGTGGTTATTAACAGTTGTCGGTGGGTTCGGACCCCAGTGATACACAGACTATTGAGTGGAAAATAAATGAAAATAGGAATTCGAAATAAAGAACGTACCTATCGCGACGGTGGTTGACGAGCGGTTGAATGTCAATGCTGAAAACGACGACGACAGGTTTTTGTAGAGTATATATTATTATTATTATTATTATTACGGTGACACATTGATTGCCAAGTTGAGTGACGCGATTACCTTTGGCCTTTTTGCCATAATATATTCTGAGTTCTGACACGTTGGTAATATATGTCTTCCGATATCCGACGAAATTAAATAATATGAGACGGGATAAAAGTTGCAATATAAGATCGTGTTGAAGAAAAACAATTTAAGCCATTTACTCGAACAAAAAAATCACTTTGTTTTGAGAGTCCATCACTGCGGATTTCATAAAAAATAGTCAAATCACAGTGGAATTGCACGTAAATACAAGCCAGTCGCGGTAGGTAATCTATTTTTTTCATTTGTAATTTTACTTAAGAACTTAAAGTATTTACATTGAGAGAGATCTGCGCAAAATCAGGCGCTATCATTTCTTTTTCGTTTATTTGTTTTTGTTTACATAATATATAATGGTATTATTAACAATAATAGATTAAAAAAAAAAAAAAAAAATACAGATATTTCCGGAGAGTTTGAATTATTACTTCACACGCACCTATAATACCGATTTTATCAGAAATATCTATAATTGGTGTAAATGTGTAATTAAAGGAACAGTTTAACGATCATTATCGTTTGTCAAAATTTAGGAACGGCACGTGACCCCCCACAAATTGTAAATTGTTCGTATCTCTGTCTACATAATAATGGTGTTTTATATTACACTGCTATATGAAATAATTGTCCCTTGCTTTAAAATGGATATCGTTAATGAACCGCAGTTTTCAACAATATGTACAATATACTTACTGTAAATTCAATACGAATTCAGTTACCTATTTCTGAATCGTATATTTTCATCTTACCGGTATGAAATCGAATACAAAAAAATACAATTATTGAGAATGTTTTAGTCAAAAATAATTCTGAATTTATATCAAAACGGCTCATTTGGAGACTCGAAAAATTTAAAATCGACTTTATTTTTAGAAACGACAGTCGGTTTACGGTATGAATCACATGTACCTATAGGTATTTACAGTGTAGGTATACGTATTTTATAACTATGTTACGTTCTGTTTGTTGTAACTAGTTTTATACTTGCATGAATAATATTATAGGTACGCTACAATTATTATACCACACAACAAGAAATGCTATATTATCAAAAATGAAGTATCATAACCTAAACAAATATGTTATCGTACGATACATAATTAATACACACAAATGAACTTATATAACAATTCCGTTCAGTTTTTGAAAACATATTATTATGAGGACACAAAATCGAAACGTTTTAACAACATCGGAATGTTTTGTTATAATATTATAATACCGTGGAATTAAACAGGACTACAAGGATAAAAACATAGGCGAATTTAATGTACACTGGTGATGAGGCCGGTAGACTGACACGGGACGGGAGCCGCGACTATCATCGGGTCGGTCGCGAGCAGGGAGAAATGTCTGTACGATAGGTATTCGGGAGGCAACGGCTGTTCCCGTTTTGTGTCTTCCCTCTGTTTCTTAATTTTCAAATAGCCGAGCACAGTGACGAGCACTACGAACACGACACAGCCCAGACAACAGCCGATTATCAATCCTAATCGCCTAGTTAGCAATGAGCTTCCGAGCCGTTCATCCGGATAGAAGGCCATCTCACCCTCCAACGTCTTAACTTCTGTGCAGCGGCTGCTCTGAGTGTCTGCTAATAGGTGCGGTGATCCGTTCGGCGCCATCGAATTACCGAGGCCCACCACGCACACTAAATACCGCGTCTCCGGTGTCAAGTCCTCCAAACGCACGGCTTGCGTGTCTTTATCTAAGAATTTGTTGATAGTCTGAAAAAAAAACCGCAAATGGACTTGTGTGAAGATGTTCGTCTGTCACAGGCCTACATATTGTACTGGTGGAAGAACCAAAGTCTATCAATGGGAACTTAATAATAGAACACTGTCGACTATTCATTTTAAAAACAAAACAAATTTAATTTTGGGGTTCTATCCACGAGAAATAAATGACTTAGGCCCTACAAAATATACAACCAGTAATGATTAGATACAATCTTCCACACTATGGTCAATTTATTATTGGGTATAACTTTCTAAAAAATTAACTGGCTAGGGCTTGTTTTTCATTTTTTAGTTCTTTATGAATTCATTATAATATATATGTATGTTTACTAGATATACCTACTCATATTTCAGGCACACTCGACTCTTTGATTTTGACAAATATGACCTCTACACCAGTATTTGTTAACCTTTTTACTGTGGCAACCTCCCAAATAAATATCAGGGACCTATAAATACATATTTTATACAATGTGTCCTGGGAAGTAACCATACAGTGTAATATGAAGAAAATATAGCTGAAATTATTGAGAAAACTTCTTTAGATCCTTCGGTCTAACTCTTTTCTGTGGACAATATTTTTTTTTTTTATAAATTCTAAACTTTTTGAACATCTTCAAAACCAATTAACTTTTTAATTTATTTGAATATTAATAATTATTCTTTGTTGTTGTTACTGGGATTTATTATTAAGATTTATGTTGTATCGATTTAACCATGGGTTTTATAATATATTATACAATTAATGATTTAACTCATATTTCGGTGACCCTAAATAATTGGTTGGTGACCTCTAGGTTAAGAAACACTGCTCTAAATGTCGTATATAATACAAATACTATATAACTCACATTTGGTGTCATCGCGACTGATGAGATTGCTGCCGCTGGATAATCGGGATCTTCGATCGGATTATACGCTACTTTGTAACCGTGTAGGCCCGTGTGATTACGACCTTTCCAAGACACAAATATGGAATACGGTTGAATATCTTGAATGGCCAATTTGAGTACAACGGGCATAGCACAAAACGCGGGAGGTTCCAGTTCCATGAACCTCTGACCCTGGAGTTCTGGGGGGTGTTGACAGATTAAACCGACTGGACTGAGATCGGATGTTAGTTTTTGGTGGTCTCTCATCCATTCCCATAGTTCTTGTTGATCGCAGCTACAGTTAATTGGATTTTCTAAAAGTAATAAATTCACATTAGACGTTTATGGATATAAAAATAGCTAGTTAATTATTTTTGATTTCACTGACCATCTGTCCGTAAACTTCTCATTTGAGTTTCAAGTGGTCTTAAAGCATTCAAAGGCAAGTTTTTAAATTTATTTTTTCCTAAATCTAATATCTTGAGTTTTTTAAGCGATCTAAAAGCATCCGGAGACACAAACAATATCCAATTGCCGTATAAATGTAGTTCGGACAAACTTTCTAGGTTTCGAAATAAACCTTTGCTTATCTTCTTAAGTTGGTTATACGATATGTCAAGTACTTGTAACGAAATCAAGTCCGAAGAAAAGTCTTCGAGTTCTCCTATAGAATTATGTGACAAGTTTAACAGCCTTAGACTAACTAGTCCCTGTAGTCGTTCCTGGGGAAGCAGTTCTAAACGGTTATGGCTTAAGTCAAGTGTGTGCAAGTCTTCGAGTACACTAAATGTGCCTGGTGATATTTTTGAAATTTTGTTATTGGACATGTACAATCGACATAAATTGGTGAATGGTAGAAAATCATTACTGGCAAGTACTGATAAATTCGTTTCACAGACGCGTAGTTCTTCCAAGTTAATATGCTCAATTGTCACAGACTTCACTGTTTCACGGATTTGACCTAATGGGTTGTAATTCAGATTTAAAAACTGAAGACTCTTAATCAATGACGGCACTTTTCTGAATTTATTATTGGACAGATCTAAACGTTTTAGTGACTGAAAAAAGTTCAAAGGCAGTGACGACAGTAAGTTGTTCGCTAAGTTCAATTCAGCCAAAAGATTAAAGAGTGAAGGGGAAAATTCGGGGAGTATTTGGATTCGATTTTCGGAGACTATGAGACTCTGAATACTTTTCATACCCATCAGTTTTGTCATATCCAATTCAGTCAACCTGTTTTTGGCCAACGAAAGTTTTTGTAGACTCTCACAGTTTGCCAACATCGAGTAAGGCATGGTGTGGAATTCATTTCCGTCCAAGATCAACGTACTCAAATGGGTATGGCCTTTAAATAAATCGACAGGTAGGTTCGTTAAACTATTGTTAGACAAAGACATCCAAGATACTTCGAGGTTAAACTTGAACGTTGTTGTCGATATGTATCCTATGTTACAATGGTCCAAATATACGCGTTTGATATTCGGTAGGTATTTTAATACAGTTGAATTAAGACCATCCAAATTGTTATATGATACGTCAAGGGTAGTCAGAGTGGGGACGTCCACTTGTAGTAACGCGTCGGCGGATAAATTATTGTCTTTCAAATATAGTTCATTAAGGACGTTTAAATTGGAAAACGTTCCATTTTGAATATTTTTTAACGAGCAATTGTTCAAGTATAGATTTTTAATGGGTAAGTCTTTTTGGAACATGTACATGTGCAACTTTGTGAGTGGGTTATTAGATAGGTCCAAAACGGACAACTGTTTTAACGCTGCAAATGAATTTGGGTCTATTCGTGATATCTGGTTGTCAGTGAGATGCAGTTCCTCGAGACCTCGGAGTTCAGCGAATGTTTTCGAAGTAATTTCATGCAATAGATTGGAACTGAGATCTAGAAATATTAATGTTTGCATAGATTCGAATGTTCCTAACTCAATGTGTTCGATCGAATTATTGTTCAAGTAAATTCTTTGCACTTGACACAAATCGGTAAACAACGATTTGTCCAATTTGGCTAATTTGTTGTGACTAAGCCACATTATTTTCAGATTTGATTGACCCTGAAGTGACTTATTATGTAAACTCGCTAACACGTTCGAATCTATTTGTATAGACACTAACGACGAATTGATGTGCAGGAAGACGTCGTCTAAATGAGTGAGTTCATTACTTTGAAGATTTATGTGTTGAAGACTCTTAAGTGTTTGAAATGCACCGGACTCTACTTCTGTTATCGCATTGTTTTGCAAATGCAATTCCAATAGATCCGGTAATGTTTCAAATTGCATTCTAAATATTTTTGACAATTTGTTGTTTTGCAATCGGAGCTCTTTAAGTCGAGTATTATTTCTAAATGCACCGTTTTCGATGTAGTTGATTTGATTATTATCCAAGCTCAATGAAACGAGTTTATTGCAGTTAATAAATAAACTGTTATCGATTGTTTCGATATAATTATCGCTCAAATAAAGCTGCATTAATCCAGGCAAGCTGAAAAAAGCACCGGATTCAATAACTCTGATAGCGTTTTGTTGAATATACAATACTGATACGTTTGAAGAATTTGTAAACGAGTCACTAGAGATCTCCAATATATTATTTTCAGAAAGAAATAATTCTCTGAGATGGGGGAGATTCGCAAACATTCCGCTGATATAATGAATGTGATTATGACTCAAGTCTATCGTCCGTAGGTACACATTGTATTTGAACGTATTACAATCCATGAAAACTATTTTATTATGACTTATGTCGATTGATTCAAGTTCAGTCAGAGTGCTGAAACCACGTTTATGTATACTTTCTACTGAGTTGTAATAAAGAGATAAGAGTTTGAGCTTAGGGAATAAACGGAATGCATCTTCAGGAACTGATTCAAAATTATTAGAGCTCAAGTCAAGTTGCACCAGACTTTTCATGAACGAATAACGGTCATCGTGGATCGATGATATTTCGTTCCAAGCGATTCTCAACGACATGAGGCGTTCCAACCTCCTGACGGCTGACGTCGGAAATGTTTTTATCTTGTTGTCGGAGAGATCTAGTTCAGTGAGACTAGTCTCGAGCCCTGTGAATGCAAATTCTGATATTTTGTGTATCGCGTTTCCTTTAAGGTTCACCTTGATCAATTGTAATCCGGAGAATGCGTAACTACTCAGCTCACTGATCTCGTTAGATTCGATCTCAATTGTCTTTAACAGCGTCAGCGTGGAAAAAGCTTTTTGTGGTATTTCTTTTAGTTTTCCGGACAATATGGTGAATGCTTCTAAGCTGTTAATGTTGTTCAGCCCATTTTCAGTGATCAGCGACAAATTCGATTGGGATATTTGGAGTTGACGGAGTTTAGTGTTAGGGGGAAATATGTCGGCTGACAGAGAAGTAACGGCAGGTTCCAGATCGTAAATGCTTAGCAACTGTATTTGTCCTCCGGCTACCGAGAATAGTGCGTTGTGCACGGCCTTTCCAGTGGCTCCAGGACATTCGAAAAAAATTCCAGCTTCGAGGTCGTAACAGGAACAAGATTGAGCTTGTTGGTCAATTGGTTGATCAGCTGGTTGATCAGCCGGTTGATTCGGGCACGTGGGATTATTTGTTTGGTTGAGTTGACTTTGTGATTGGCCGAAAGTGTAAACTTGAAACCGCAGGATCGTGCATATCCACAGTAACGGCCACCGATCATTGGATCTCATCTCATCGCCATGTCAACAGAGAACACTTTATTGCAGCTTGTGCGTAATTTTCCTGAAACAAAATATATATCAAATCGGTTAAATTTATAATTGGGTTTTGATAGTTTTTTAACTTTATGCTAAAGTTTGATGAACTTATTGTTATATTATAACAATATTCGATAGGAATTTGTTAAAAATAGGTGTATGAACTAATTCGTATATTTGAGTTGTGGTTTTTTTTATCTCTTACTTATTACTTATTCACTTTATACTTTCAACAACACTACTAGTAATCGTAATATGATATACAAATTACAAACTATTAATATTTCAAATCTATTTTTCATATACGATTAAATAAATGAATGTTGATGAATTAGAAAATGTAACAATATTCAATTTAATTTATTTTAAATAATATTTTAACTCGTGATTGAACAATAATAAAAATATTTAAATTAGAAATTTTTTTTGCCAAGAATAGGATGGTTCTTGAAAAATATTAGTATAGGTTTTTTTCTGGTTGCAAAAATTATTTTTCCGTTCACGGTACCGGTTTTTCTTTTTTCATTGTAGAAATGATAAAAAGAATAATTTACTTAGGGTATGGGATAGATTATTTTTTACCCACTTACAATTTAAAGAAAAAGGAATAAAAATAAAAATGTTAAAGACGTAAAAGCGAACAAATTTCCAACATGCATTGTACAATTCATACAATATTAAATTATTCAATAGATTATCAATTATCAAGAGTTTGACAATTTCCTATCCTTTAATCTATTACAATAGTTCCATTTCATAAAGCGAAAACGTTAATCTTTGCCACCGTTGCAGCGCTGTCGGTTTGATTTATTTTAGGGAAGATAAGGAGGATAATTTTATATAATTTAACGTTAGAAAAAGCCAAATATTTATTTTTTTATTTATATTAATAATATTTGTCACTTTTATTGAAATATATTTAAAAAGCTTTAGGTATTTTTTTAGAGTACTATAAGACAAAAGGTTATTAGAGAAATTAAGTAAGACATTATAGGTTTAATAAATTTAAACATTATCGAAGTCTTATGCAAAAAACATTTCGAGAATGATTTAATAAGAAACATAGATATTCTTAGTTAATTTGGAAATGTTATAATGTGTAGTGAGCAAATAAGTATCAACTCATTTAGTTTTAGATTTTATCTACTTATTTATTTTAATTCGAATAGCATATAGGTATTTATTTCTTTATAAATATATTTAAAGAGGTTGAGTCCAATAACAGTTTACTTGTACAACTTGTAATATATTTATTATTTAGGCTCCTCATTTAAGAACACATTTATACATTACCGAGAAATGATTTCAATTTAATGATAATCTACATGAACAATTTTAGGTACATTTTATTACGGGCATACATTTTTGAACTTATTCTTATCAATTGTAGTCAAATAAATTATTATTCCAATATTGTCAATAAACATTTTCTACAATTAATGAATCTTTTATTTATTTTTATATTGAGTTAATTATGTATTTATAATCTAACAAAGTACTTCAAAATTAAATCAATTTATAGGAATTACCAAAGGAAAAAAATATTAATATTAAAAATAAAGTACTAAATTTATTCTTATTCTAAAAGAGGTTGACATTTGAAGGCAATATTGTTGTCGATTGTGTTGATATATATTTTTTTTTAATGAAAGTATATTGTTAATGTATTAATTTTTAATCCTATTTATATACATTTTAGATAAATAAATTATTTGTCATATGAATTAACTTCTACTGAAGTTGCGAGAAATCGGTTTTTTGTGATGATGTAGATGTTGAAATGAGTTACCTAAAGATTTATTTACAATCAATGAAAGTACTTCAAAGTTAAATTAATTTAAAGATAAAAAAAAATTATAGAAAAATATTTCAAATGAAAATTTATTCAATGACAGGTAATGTCTTTGCATTAAATTGTCTTTTCTTCATTAAAGAAGCAGTAACTGTGAGAATTAGTAGAAGTGTAAACTTTTTATATAATCAAAAGAAAATATTTTAAAAGCTTAATTAATTCGATAAATTAATAAATATATTAGTTCATTTATTTTAAAATATAGGAACAGTTCAAATTATTTTATTGTACTTGATACATTATTAATAAAACAAATTTCAAATTGTGACATAATAATTTCACTCGGCTACTATTGTTTGATTTGTGGAAGTACTAAACAAACTTTGACTTAATAGGAAACTCGATAATTTGTACAATCTTCCCTAAACGAGCTGTATTAATTAAAACACCTAAAAGTAAAAAAATATCATGTTCTTATTATAAAAAAAGATGTCCTAGAATAATGGAGATGGGTGCAGCTATTGTTATAGGTAATTTAATGTAGATCTGTAAGCAACGATAAACTATTGCTTACGAAAAAATGATTCTGAGCGATGTTCAATTGATAGTGGTGTTTTGTCAATAATATTTGTAACATTTTATAATAAAATTATTAAATAGGCATTATATATTTTTTATTTTTATAACATTTGTTTAGTATTTTTCCGATTTGTCTGTTTTTCCCAGCTTTCCCATGTTTTTCCCGGTTTTTCACATTTGTTGGGAAAACTCTTGGGAAAATCGAAAGACTATCTTCCTGAAGTAATTTTACGATCAGATTTTCTTTCAGAAAAAGTGTTATCATTTTAAATTGGAAAAAAATTGTTGGTTAAAAAGTATGCTCAACCAATTGAGGGGTATTTTGCGATCAAAATAGCCCGAGCAAGCGATAGCTTGGGTCTTTAGGTACACCAAAATACATTTGTTTTTATACTATACTATATTAAAAGATTAATCGATTTGAATTCTGGTGGAAATTACACACGTATTTTGAACATTTTGGTGCACATACATCTTATTTATTTTTTGGATAAATGTTGTTGAAAATTAATTACACTTTTGTTACGTCACGAATACCTGAAACAAGGTTCGAACATAGGTCGATAGAGATTGAATAAATAAAAGATTCAGTTTGATCATTTCTTTTGTTTGTTTTTTATAATGAATTTAGAGTTGAACCAAATAAGTTCAACGTGGTGAATAGAATGGAACCACGAACAGGTCGACGAGGATCTCGTACACTCTGTGACTAAATCCGGCTATCGAATATCTGTAGTTTGACGATACATATAATACATAAAATAGATTAATGGTATATGGACTAGTGTTATCATTAAATCGATTTTATTTCCGTGCTGTTCATATTTTTCTATTGATCATCACGAGATAAACGAATACGTCTTGTATTATTTTCTTTTGAGTATAGTTTTTAAGAATACTAATTTATTATGTTAGTGTTTCGGACTTCAGAAAAAAAAAACCCGTTCATGGAATATTTTATATCTGTCTAATCTATGGCGAAAGGGAAACTAAATTTTTTTCATAGTATTCTCCAGAGGCGAAAACTGACAATTTTCATGAGAGACACGAAAAGCGTATGTATGAGAACGACATATTATTATTATACGAGAAAAAAGAGAACAGCAACGTTTTATATTCAGTACGAAGCATTTTGCACATATTTCTATCACAGATGGAATGTACATTTTTTTTCAAGCGCCATGAATTTTATTAGGTATTTTACTATTTGAATATGAACCGTGTACGGACGATGGCGTAAACGAAACTCGCACAGTAAAATCCGAGAGTGAATATGTTTTTAAATTGTAAATAAGTATTAAAGTATATATGCATCTAAAAAAAATGCCTGTCTATAAATAGTATAAATATAAATACTAATTAATACACTCAGCTTCGCCCATGTTCAACTATTTCATTTCCGTTCTGATTTTAAAGCCCATATCTACAATATATTTTACAAAAAAAAAAACTACTTTTACATTGAATTTAGGTAAACATAGAGTAAGTTCCGATACTTAATTTGTGTTGCACAGATAGTATTTAAAAGTTTGAACTGTATAAGTATACTAGTTCTGACAAAAAAATGCTTAGAATGATGATGAAAATGGTTTAAAAAACATTTTAATGGTTTGGGTGGGTCAACAATTTCTTCCAATAAAATTGTTCATCTAAATTACAATAGAGACTTGAAGATTACATAGAGAATTTTAATGTATGATAATAATTGTTTTTAAATTAATATTTTAGGTTTTGAGCAGAGCGAGGAATGTACCTAATGGTTTTAAAATGATGTTTTTTTTTTAAATCTGTGAACAACTTTTCTACCAGAAATTTTGCTCCGATTTATATTGATAGAACTTTTCTGAAAGGAATTCTGACTAGGATGTTACTTTAAAAAGATCTTTTGATTTTCCCAGCTGTTTTCATAATAAATGAGAAAACCTGGGATAAAACGTAGAAAAAAACGGGAAAATAGGTACATACAATATTAAACAAAAAGTATTAAATAAAATATATAATGCATATGCAATTACATATGCATTATTATATTATTTTACCATAATAAGACATATATATTATTGACAAAGTAACACTTTTAACCGATCTCCGCTCAGAATTGTTTTTACGTAGAAAATAATTAATCGTTGCGGACAGATATTATTATTATTGTTTATTTCTTCGAACAGATAATGGGCCCCACTGAACAAGTTCGTGTGAGGGCCCATGAGTTCATAATTGATAATAAGGAAAATATTACATTAAAATAATAATTTAAATTTAACTTTTTTTTACAATTTTAGACTTATGAAACTAACTTAAATATATACAATGTCGGTAACAATATTTAATAAATGGAGACTTAATGTATACAGTTATTTACAATAATGTACTGTTAAGTACAAAATATACTTAATGTGTAATTTGATAAAATACAAATGCAAGCAACTAAATTAAAGATATACAAAAATTGAAATTTTAAATTTGGTTCATTTCGCAGCTAGTTAGTTATTATTATTTTTTTTTTAAGTATTAAACGATAGAATTGTTTTTAAGTTTAATGGTAGAATATTATATATTTTTGGACCTATTTATAAGTAGATCAAGTTAGTTTTCTGTGCATTAAGGAAACAGTAATGTTTGATAATTGTCTTGTTTTATATTTATGATCAATATTAGGTGTAAGGTTATTTTTAATTATATAAATTACTAATGCCTTATAGAACAATTTTTTAATGTTAGAACATTTAATTCTTTGGACAGATATTCTGCGTGATACAAATGGTTCTTTTTTAAAATAATTTTTATTATTCTATTTTGTATTATTTTTAATGGATTTATTGTTGTATTGTAGGCACCTTCCCAAAGAGTAATACCATAGTTAATAATGCATTCTATTAGAGCTTTATATATAATTTTAATTTATTTAATTTCAAGTAAATTATGTAAATTGTTGAAAGCATAGATTATTTTTCTTAGTTTTATCGTAGTCTATTTAATGTGGTCATGCCAATTGAGGTTATGGCTCATTTCAATGCCTAAGTAATTGTAAATGTACGAGATTTTGATATACATTATAAATTTCCCTCTACCTTTCCAACTTCTCATCTTTTTTTTTTATAGTAAATTGATCCTTCATAATTGAAGACAGCCAATTTATAACGGTGCTATAGAACCCGAGGCTGATTTAAATGTTTTCTTATAGCTGCTCTTTCTGAATCAAATGTGCTCAAACTCACGAATTAGAGTTCGTTTATAGTCAGATAGAAGTGATACAATTTGGGTTGAATTTTAATTTGAACTTCACCACGTTAATTTAGAAGGAGGGCGTTTTAAGCTATGTACTCGTACACTCTAACAAAACCTCCAAATAAAGCTAGGTTATGAAATTTTATATATGCATGGTATAAGTAACCTATAGTGTGATGTATCCCTTCCCTTCAACCATTTTTATGTGTTCATGGGAAATTAGGGGTTTTAAATACCCTTACAGACTTATGTAAATTATTAACTAAGTTAAAATGTGTATATACTATATCTAAATATAAGTTTTATCAAGGATGTGCCTATAGATGGTTTAAATTTTATACCCCCGTCCTCACTGTCTATTGGTGTGTTAGCTAAAATCTCGAGAACTTCTTTATCTATTTTGATAAAATTTGTTTGTTAAATTCCTTATCGTTATAAAATCAAGTATGAAATATTTAAGGGAAACAAGTTAGCTGGGAAAAAATTCAACTTTATTGACGGAGCTGCTCATGTGTTTTGAAAAATAATTGTTCACAGACAGAAAAAAAACACATCATAGGTTTTAAAACCAATACATAATTCCTCGCTGGCCTGCTACGCTTAGAATCGAAATTATAACGGTTGACCTTGGCTGCGTGTTCAACTACAATCAACTACGGTTTATGGATTTTGTGATCTTAATAAATTGATCTTTATACTCGTGAAAAACGAATCCTTTATTTGGTATTCGATGTATGACGGAAATATAATATTATGTAAATTTCGAGTGGTGAAAAAAAATAAAACTCCTAATAAGTCCACATTCCGTGTGACCGTATTTATTATTAGTTTGTATTTTTTTTCTCCACCTTTATCGGTCCACGGAGAACATTTAATTATTGTTTCTTTGCACGTTTTTCGTTCGATATAATATATACATAAACTATGTATAAATGAGTATTCATAAATCAAAAAAATTGTTTAGTAATATTTTATCTGAAACATTTCGATGGGAGACGGATATTTCAATTCAATTTCCGCTGTAACAGTAGAAATGTAATTTTCCACGTGTTTGTTATTACATGCTTTGTGAAAAAAAGCCACAAAAACGAAACGAAGAAATAATAAAATGATTATTAATAATTTATGAAAATTTTGACGTTGGGACACTATACAGATACGAAAAAAATCAGATAGTTGAATAAAATAATAATAAAACAAATTGAGCAAATAATTTATTCAATAAAAATACCAATAACAATTTTACTCGACTTACTTTAAAATATATATTTTCTTTACATAGGTACAACAAAATTGCATTAATATAGTAAAGTTAATTTATAAGAACATTATATAAATATACCCTTTTTGGGCACAGGGCTGACTGCTGTGGGAAGTGGAACAAACGTGAATCACGTTGAACAGTTTAAATATTTTTTATTACTTCGGAAATTGCAAGTACTTACACGGCTCTTGTAGTATAATAGTGTTTCAGTATCTACTTCAAACGTCGATAACGTGTAGGTAAATAGATAATATGTAAATGTAACTATGCCTATTCAAATCCGCTTAGATGGGAAAATGGTAAATTTATAATGAAACGTAACCCGATTCGGAAACATTAAAAAACAATAGGCATCGAGTGGTATTTATTTTGCAAGCAATTGGATCAAATGTACATTTCTCCGGATTCCTCACTTTTCAAATTTAATATTAACGATTAGGCCAAGAAAAATGTCAAAATTGTGCTAACTGGCGATTTTGGCCATTTATCCGATTCCTCCCCTTACAACTAAATTTATTAATTTAAAAAAAAACTATTTATTTATTTTTTTTTATTATCCAAGTCTCACGGAATACTAACGATTAGATAAAGAAAACTTTTAAATTACAAAAATCTGGTGAGGGAGGGCAGGAAATTAATACATTTAAATCAAACTTCTTGCTGACTGTTGAATTTTTTTTCCTTTTTGTATATCATATGCAACATAGTTTATAGTAATGAGTATAAACAAAAAATATATAGACAAAAATTGAAACTGGTATCTATATACATATATGCAATATTTTTAACTGTACATATTCATCACAACTTCTTTGCAGAGATATAGACATTTTGTTCATAAATTTCACACACGTTTAATGATACTTGGTAATTTTTAGTTAAAATATAATTGTTTGGTCGCAAGTAAATTAGTTTCTTTGTTTAAAAAAAAAAAAAAAAAAAAAAAAAAAATCAATGTATATTAATAATAATAATAATAATATTATTATTTTTGAAAATTTGCGTTCAAAATCTAAAAAAAAGAACAGATATGTTGAATAATAATAAATATACATTTTAATATTCTTAAAATTAAGATTTTATTATGATAGGTAGCTGACAGGTTAAAATATATTTGTTTATAGATTTTTGTACGATATAGGTCATAGGTACTAGTATACCTGTAAAATTATTTGAAATTTGCTATTTTGAAACAATAACACGCGTATAAAATATAACACCCAATTCAATTTATTGTGCATTATGACGCTGTAATTATCAATCTAAAGACAATATGAACGCAAGTCGACATTTTAATTGAACATTATTTAAATCTTATTAAAATACATCCATAATTTATGCGTTTATGACAGTGTACGTAAATTGCGTCTACGAATAATACGCAAGAATGACTTATGATTCACGGTAGCTAATATGTTACAATGTTTAACAATATAATATATTACTATATTATTATTATGGTTAGTTTCTATTTATTTAATGTCAGTAAATTGATTAATATTTAATAAACAATTATTTTGTTAAAACGATGTGCTCATATAATAAATATTGTCGGATAATATTATTAAAATAAGTAATCTATAATTAAATTGGAATGGAATGTTTTAAATCAGTACAATATCCAAAAGAATACCTAGGTGTCCAATACCCATTTAACATTAATATAGTGACTTGTAATGTTAAGAATAAATTAATCATTCAACGAATGATTAATTTAATGATTACCTTTAGTTATAATATATTATGAAATAAAGTTTTACTATATAATGAACTTTATTTCATATTTCTTGTCCAAAATTTGAATGGTATTTACTATACTTTTACATTTTAAACATGCCACTAAAATAACAACTGCGATATAATATATAATATGAAATGTTTTGAAGTTAAATCGAAAATTTTAGCAAAGGAACTAAAGCGTTATTATATATTCAATTTACCATAATATTATTTCAAACATTTTCAAAAAGTATATTACAAGTCTTATCATTTTAAAATAGTAATAGTCCTATTTAAATTTCAGTTTTTATATGAAAATTCACTAAATTTGAGAATAACGCATTTTTCAAAAAATTAAAAAAAAAAATCATTTTAGGAAAATTTAAAAAAAAATTTACCACAATATTTTTTTACGATTAAATAAATATATACTTTATACAACTTTTTAAACTGTTTTTGGAAATAAAAAAAAAAACGATTAGTTTTTTTTAAAAATATTTTCGTTTTCGTTTACATTTTTTGCACTCATTGGGAAATATCACGATTATTAATTTTAAGTGTTGCCTTACTTACACGGACATGACGTCTATCGAAATTTACCACTATATTAATTTGTGGACGCTGTATTTGTGATAGTTGTTGTTGCAACTATCATAACACTGTAAATATTATTATTGTGTACAAAATAATAAAATATACTCGTGTGTAACAAATAACAAACATGTATTGAATACATACAATAATAGATTTTAAAAAGACAATTTTTATTAGAAATTTTAATTTTGTATATAAATCTGTGAATAAAATTGTAAGACCAAACAAAAAATGCTTGAAAATTTAAAATGAGGTTCATTATAAGTTGTACTTAGTGGTCAACAAGAAAGAGATGAATTTAATGTAATATTTTTTTTTTTATTAGAATTTTAATATCAAATTTTGACGAAAATCATAAATATAACGGACTTTTAAATATTTATAATCGAACTCCATTCAGAATTACTTTTCATTAGCAAGGATTAATTTTTGCTTACAGATATACGTTAAATTCCCCTTTATTCTACCTTCCCAACATCTAACCTATAACAGTGGCCACCCCATCGTGAAGTAGGTTATGTTTGTTTTTTTTAGAAAACATTCGAATTCATAATATATACTCGTATTAAATTAATATTTTTTGTTTTTAATTCATGCTAATTAAAATAACTGAAATATGTGCTATGATATAACCTAATAAATCTTAAATAAGCGTTATAATAATTTGTTTTATACCTTTCAAATAACCTATAGTATTTCATAAAAACATGAAAAATGGCTAAAACGAAAATTTAATTTTTTTTTTTTAAATTATAAACTTTTTTCAGATATATAAATAGAACTGAAAGAAGTTCTTAAATGTAAATTGTTTGATGAGTCAATATGTAGAGGTACTTAAAAATATAAAATATATTATGGTATGAAATGAAAATTTAGGTATTTTACTTATGGATTCACATAAATGAAAGATTTTTCTACTGTTTATGAAAAATACAAAATAAATCATTATATTATGCATATTAGCAAAAAAAAAAAAAAAATAAGGCGTTCTAGGATAATGGGGATAGGTGCAACCGTTGTTATAGATAATTTAATGTATACCTGGAAGAAACGAGAAACTATTTATATGTAATTTTATAATAAAATAATTAAATAGACTTTTTATATTTTCTTTAATAATATTTGTTTAAAATTGTACCGATTTTCCCAGATTTCCAACGTTTTTCCCGGTTTTTCCATGTTTTATCCCAGTTTTTTAAATTTCCTGAAAATAACTGTTGGGAAAATCGAATAATGACTTACTTAAAGTACCCAGTGAAATTTTCTTTCAGAAACATTGCTATTATTAAAAGCTGGAGCAAAATTTCTGGTAGAAAAGTTGGCCACAGAAAAAAAAAAAACGTAGTTTATATTTATTATGTTTCGTAAATTCTTCCATTTATTTTCCGGTTTTTCGCGTTCGATAAGAAAACTCTTTAGAAAATTGATCTCCCTTAAGTACCTCCCCACACCGATTTCCTTTCAGAAAAAGTGCTACTCGTAGAAATCCGAGCATGTCTTTTGGTAGAAAAGTTACGCACAGATAAAAAAAAAAAATGAATAAACTTCTTTGTAAAACCATAAGCTTCTTTGCTCCACTCAGAATCTAAAAGAAATAAAAAATGAAAAATAGAACTAAAAATCGAAAATACTTCAAATTTGTAAAAAATAGCAACACAAAATGTTTAAGTAATAATAATAAGTATACATAATATTTAAGCGAGTCAAAGAAACATTCTACAAGTGATCCGGAGAATTCATACTCTAAAACTTTCTATGCTCAGATGTTTGACTCCTAAATATCTGATGAGCATCGAAGAGCATTAAAATTCAAAAGTATGCATACCTAATATATATATATTAAACGGCATTCAAAATCTAATAGTTTCCTAAATAAAGTAATTTTATAACTAAAAATAAAGAAGTTTTAAAAACTAGGTAACGTAAATCTATATAGCTAAATTGTATTCAAGTCAGAATAACTTTATTAGATGGAAACACGTATTATGAACAATATAACACGCATAGTGTGATAAATTTGACAAACTATATTAATATTATTTATTACAATAAATTAATTGAAATGATATCGATATGCGTACAAAAAATTGTAAAGTGAACATATGACAATATTGTACAAATATTATAGGCTGTTATTATTATTAACTTTAGATTTAAATCATAATGTACAGATGTGAATGTGGGTCAAAGAGTTTGTAATAGATTTACAATAGAGCTTAGTAGACAATAGTTCATAAATGAATTTTAACCTTTTATTTAAATTCGTATAAACGTGATGCTACAGGAAATAATGTGTGATCTTTTTCAATAAAGCGACGTGGTTATGTCTGTTCTTGAGAACAAAGAACTCTGAACTCTGTTAAAAACGTTGATAGTTGCAAAAAAATAAGGCGAGGATAAATAAAAAATTGTGTACACAAGTGTTGAATTTTCTAGTGGGTTACTGTTGTTAGTTTAATACTATATTCTAATATTGAAAGGTTTAAGAGGACACCCGCATGCGCTGTTTCCGTTTTACATAAGTATAGGGACGATAGAACACATTTTGCGTTCAACATGAACAACTTGGTGTTTGTTAGTTTTAATACAAGAGCGAATTGTTCTATTAAAAAACTTAAAGGTAAGTTCATTATTAAAGCAACCAAATATGCTTTGTTCGATATTTTAATTTCAAGTGAAATGTAAGTATGTGTACCATTACCATAATTTTAAAATACTTAAGATATAACCTGTAGTTATCATCAACTATAATGTTTGTTAGTACCTATATAATTACAGTCATTTTATTAATGTATAACATTAATTTTCTAAAACCATTATAGTATTTTTGATTTGTTTTCTTAAACGTTTTACATGTAATACATTGAAGCCAACATATTAACCGCGACAGAAAAAGAAAATTTAAGATTTTTCTCGAGAAGATGTAATATTTGTGCATATTTTAGTTTTTTTATTACAATTATGTAAAAATACTGAAAATCAACCACAAAGAGCAACGATTGAGTTAATTTGTCATGGTGAATATGAATCATCATCATATTTTCACGACATGTAGTATTACTTTTTTACTGATCCAAGGAATATATAGGCACTAAGTTTAGATTATCAAGATAATATTTTCAAAATTCATGGAAATCTATTATTCATGTGTATACACATATGTACATGATATTAGTTAAGGTGATCCTTATTTTTTAACTTTAAATTTTTGATTTTTCACCAATCCATATTACGTTTCTTTGCCACAATAAACTAAAATTAGTTAAATTTAAAATTAAGGATTAAACAATTTCCGAATATGGTAATTCTTTGAATTTAATTTAAAACATGCTTAGTGACTTAGTGTGAACATTTATAACATCTTAATTATAGATTTAAATATTGTTTATAAAAAATATTCGCATTTCTCCGAAGTCCATTACTTTACAAGAAAAATAATAAATGTTTAAATTAATGTTTTTGGTGTTACTTAAATATATAGTTATTATGTAGAATGAGCGATATTGAATCGTTTCCCTCATATAAATACGTTTTAGTGTTTCTGATAGATTTGTGTCATATTTTAATAGATATGAAACTTAAATGATTAAGTAAACCATTTCTATAACCATTTTAAATGATTACAACTCATAATATATTGTATACGATATTAGTATGTTATGCAAATCAAACACTTTTGAAAAATATATTCTCCCTTTAAATCGGTGTATTGAAATAGGCGAGGGAAGTTGATAAAAGATGACACGAGAATCACGTTGTATAATATATAAGTTTGGGTCAATCTCACATGATCCGTAGGTGGTATACGTTGCATAGTCGTACGTTCACTCCCAGTAGGTCGATCGAAATAAAATGCTGAGTGGAGTTGCCACGGAGTGATTTTTTTTTTTTATTCTCTGTGCATATTTTGTTTACGATTCTGCTACATTTTATTACTTTATACAAAAAAATTAGACTAAAAAAGAGTTATCATCAACAAAATATAATATGGTATAGGATTATTATATTAACCATCTCTCAGAACGAAAAAACAAAATCTATATGTTCGTAAAAAATTTAATTACATTTTCAAAAATTTCGCTTGATCCACGATAAAAGAAGAAAACAAGTAAAACAATCATCCTGTAACTATATAAATGCGATTGACGGTTTAGTAGCCGGGTAATCTCTAAGAATTTCCGTAGCAGATTCACGTTATCCACACGGATAATTTTTATTTTTTTAGAATGCGCGGGTATCCTTAAGCGTGCGTATATTATATTGTTTTTCACCGTTTGACCAGATATCGAAACGTTATTTAATAATTGTAGTCGCTGATGCGGGGAAACCACGCGTCTGAAATCTCCGTTCGCGGTACAAAATTTCTACGTCTTTAAATACTTAATTTAAATATCGTAATAATATATTTTACGGTTGTAGGTACTTTGATAATATTATTATTGGCGTGGGATCATCAAGAAGAATAGGATTTCGTTTAATTATGGAAAGTATTCTTGATATTTTTCCAGAATATAAATTTTCCGGACCGTCGTTTTTTTCGAACCCCATCACCCAAATAGTAAATTTTCCGAATCAGCCAAAAAGAAAACGGATGGTGTTTTAGTCGGAAAGACGCACGATTTCAGCTATCACTGTGGAGTACGAAATCTTCAATTACATAGACTTCATAATTAGTCGTGGCTTATAATGTGGTCTAGTAAATTGTATTAATAATAATTAATTTACAATGATCGTTGAAATATTAGAGTGCTATTTGGGAAATATACCATTTGGTAAATAAAACATCGGCATTCGGGTAAAATGTACTAATAGTATGCGGAAAAAATAATATTCAGGAAAACGATGAATAGTACTATTCGGGAAATATACTATTTGGAGAAATTGCTGTTCGAAGATTTCGATCAAGAAACTACGGAACTTGTTTCCGATTGTAAAAAACGATCAAACTATTGAAAGCAAGCGTGATTGTGTTATTTTTATTACGCTGTCATCTGTAATAATATAGTTTCATTCGGGCGTCCGTGTAATTTGCATTTGTCTTAGGACCATAAACCCCGTTTATGATATTGGATTACGTTTTGATTTACGATTGAAGTCGGAAATACCGTAATTTACAATATTATAATATTATAATATTATTATTATTACATATAAAACACGGTCTGTATATATACACAGTTCATACCATTACATAGACCGCGCGAAGTTAATTATTCTACTAGAATTAAACGTATAAAGTTATAATATTATTTCAGTGTTCGGTCACATTTTACGTTTTACATCGTAAAACGTCGTCTGAGGAAGAAACGTGTTTAATTTAAATTCGAACTAGTACATCGCGTAAAACATATTTTTAAAAGGTTTCAGTAGTAGTCTGTTGCAGTTATATATTATTGAAGAAAAATTATTAAAAATAATGATATCATTATTATGATACTTTACGTCCAGATTCGATAATGTAAAAAAAAAAAAAAAAGCTAATATTGCTGATAGGTTTCCCATTGCAGTGGTTCGCAGAAAAATAGTAAAGGTAGGATATAATAATATAAAGTAACAACTTAATTTATGTCTATATTCATATTATAATATATATTGAATGTGAACGATAAATCGTTGATAATGAAACAATTATTTTGAGAAAATTACCTAATTAAATTATTTAGTTCATAAAAAAAAATAATATACTTATTGCACAACATATAATATTATAACAAAACAAACAAAAATGATCGTAAATTCAAAATAAAATATATTTACTAAAAAAGTATTTTTTGAAATGAGTTAAAGAATAAATACCTTTTAAAAATGGTTCGTGTCTTTTAAATTCAAAACATGTTTCGCAAATGGTATATGTGTGAGCTTGTTATATGATACTTTGGAAAAAATGAGAATGTCAGCGAACGGAAAAATAAAAATTTACAGCTAAAGTTTGAATGTAAAACTTTTCGCTGGTTCATATAAAATTATAATATTACTTTAACTTAATATGCTAACATTTGAAAAATGTGACTTGAAGAATATTTTCACGTACGAAAAAATCGTATACCTATAGCTTTAACAAAAATATTAATATTATAACTAATAGCCATGAATTATGATGAGACGAAATATTGTTAATGTTTTCAAATTGTGTATATTATGTTTAAATTTATTTATTAATAAGTATACAAATTACATTTTTTATAGGCTGTAATTTGTTTATGGTTTATAATTCAACTTTAAGTAAAATCTGTGGTGCCAACACTGGGTGGCACCAGGGATTGACCTCACCACACTTTGACCATCTTTGTCTTAGGATCAATTATTGATCACAACTCTAAACATAAAAAATTATCTATCGGTCAAAAGAACTAATTATGCTGAAAATTTACGCATTAGTAACGATCTTGGAATCTAAAATATCTCAAAGAAGAACTGTACATCTCATAAGAAGTGCACAGTGTGTACAAAATATATATGTAGATGGCGTGATATTGTATAGTGGAGATATGTATTCAATGGAACTAACAACCATACAGCATTTAGATGATAAGATAACAACATTTGCAGCCTATTTAGTATAGGTGGATTCATATATCTATATCAGAGAGTACAAATTTCTCTCCTCATTTTTGGGCAAATAAAAGTTTTAGCATTCAGCGCAAAACCAATGCATATGAATCTTTTCATAGCAAATTTAATAGCTATTTTCAGTCTCCATATCCTAATGAATTTAAAATTATTTAAATTTTGAAATTAATTCAGACCGAGACTGTAATTTTAATACTAAATTCAAATAAGCCTAAAATACATGCACGATTACAAATTAGAAACAAAATTAATCAAATGTTTTTTATTGACCAATTATATTATTATTTTTAATAAAGTTATACATATTGTATTCAATTTAGTTTAGTATATGAACCACTGCTTTATTTTGTAAAGGAGGCAACTAGTATGAACATTTTTGGGAGGAAACTCGTATATAACCATAGGGTAAGGATGGGAAGTGATTCGTATATTTTGGAAGGCGACTCGTACGCACCGTTCACAATGGTGACGATTAAACTGGTTTTATGGCGAGGTAGTTTTAGCGGAACAGTGACGACGGTGGTATGTTTTACCTATATTACGAGGTATTAATTGTATATTACTGTTATCAGTTTAAATTTGAGCGCTAAAATAATTGTTACTAATTAATATTTAGTCTTTAAACGCATTATAATTTTGGGTTACACACATTTGATTTCGTATTACACACAAAAATAGGCCTTGGTATCACTATAATTACTACGACATTGAGTTCCCGAATGACCTGAATAGAGAGACGTGAATTCGATAATGTATATACTTACTCAACTATATTACGAACGTTCGCTTTTGATATACCTATGCGACAGATATTTTTTTCTCTGCCCGCCCGCTGCATTCAGGTGACGTATATTATTATTATAATAGTATACCGGCGCGAATAATTATTATTATGAGCGCGCGGTCGGAAAACTGCCACGAGAAAAAAGAAAATTATAGTTTCAGTGGTGGCGAAAGACAAATCGAGGGAAAAAAACATTACGTTGATTAAAAACAGTGAACACGATATTATGATTTTTGTGACGTTTTGGCATTTCACTTGTTACGGCCGTCCTGGTACACAATAATATACGTCGTTGTTTCGAATCGATATACGAGAAAATTAGTTCAGGTTTTCGAGTAGTCCAGTAGTTCGAGGTTTCTATATTAATGTAAAAAATGTGAAATTATTTTTTTACGTGAAAGAATAAATTATGATTTTTTTTTTTATAAAAGATACAAAATATATATCTATTTTATGTTAGCGATTTTCACGGATCAATTTTTACTAACAGTATGATATTTTTTACGACACGGTCAATCGCAGTATAAATTCGATACAGGTTCCGAAAAGTTCTCGATTTCATTGCGTTTTAATGTTGTACGAGTATAACGTTACATAATTTGAATGTCGACAAATATACTTAGTAATAATATAATCGAATACAATTGCATGTACAAATTACAACCAAATATTATAGTATAAATAAATTAATAATTAATGTATTATTATTAATTAATATATTTTTTTGTGGGGTGGAGAATGCTTTAATTTTACCGTATAATTATTTAAGTATACCCAGTGATATAAATTTATTTATGTAAACGTTAAAATACGTCATGCATACTTTTTTCTCGGATTTTCCAAATTATAATGAAAACTCTCTGGGAAATTAAAAAATGTCCTTCTCAGTACACCAATTATATTAAAAATTCAACAAAAAAGCTTCTTGGTAGAAAAATTGTTTTAAGGAACAAAAAAAATAAACAATACAAATAAAAATATATCTTCGTTTTTTGTTCTTTTAAAATCGAGACACTCATTATCACGGAAAATATTAACTCTTTCTGGAATTTGTTTTATAGAACATTTAAGAAACAAGAAATTCTAAAATTTTACATCTCTGTTAGTTTTTATGACACTTATTTTTAGGGGTAAAACCACCTACCTACAACCAACTAAATACTTTTGATTTTCATATAAAGACCTGCATTCAAATTCCATAAATAAATGGAATATCAGTTAAAATAAATGTTATAAATAAATTGAAACTTTTGATTTTCGTCAACTTATTGATGGGATATTCTACTTTTAAATTTTGGTAGCAGGAAAGTAGTGGTGAATTATTAAAATGTCGAGCGTCGTATCCTCACACACAGTGTTCCACTACTCTCCCTAGAGCCGAACTTAAAAATGGAATATCTCGTTAACGGAATGTTGGAAAAAAATTCCAAAGAAGTTAATACTTTCTGAGATAATGAGTAGTCCCATTTGAATAAACCATTCTGTACACTAAAAGTAAAAAATCAACAAAAATTAAAAATGAAGTAAAGTAAAATAAAATAAAATGTAAAACTGATAAAAAAAAAAAACCGTAATGTTCAAACGATAAATGTCTATAAAATATTATTTTCTATTGTTTGTTATTAACATACTTAATTCAATATTTAAAATGTATCATCTGTATTATTGTACATCATATTATTCGTCTGTAAACTGTATTGTTTAAACAAATATTATTAATCTTACTTGAGTAGGTTTTAATAACAATTATATAAACTCCATAGGTTTTTGTCAAACATCGTATTATAATAAATATTATATAAATAAAAAATAAAATATTGTAGGTATTTCTATATCATTGGATACAACCAATATACTTACTATAAAAAAAATATCACATTAAATAAAATAAGAAGAGCTGTTAACTATGAAAATACGTGTCATTTGTAATATACACTACAGAGCATATATTATAATTAGTTCCTGACTTTTTCTTCTAAGTTCCGAGTACAGATAGAAATGTAATGGTTATACGTTAATTCTTTTGTATTTAGAACGCAACGAGGGGTCTATTGGTTTTACTATGATGTATGTTTTTGTAATTTTGTATTTTTTTCCTATTCGTGAACAACTTTTCTACCAGAAATCTTCTTGGTCCGATGTATTAAGTGTAGTATCTTTTTTAAAAGAAAATTTTATTTAGTTGATGCAATAGAGATTAGATAGGCTATTTTTTGATTTTTGAAAATAATTGGGAAAAACCGAAAAAAAAAATGATAGATAAAACGCAAATATGTACGGTATGCCGCGGCATTACTGTTTTCATTATTTTTAATTTTTGTAAACTATGTTTTATACCAGAAATACCGCTTCAACAGAAAATCAACAAGTGATCATTGTTATTGCATTTTTAATCTAGGTATTTTTTGATTGTTCAAGCAGTTTTCATAATAATTGGAAAATCCGATAAAACCGTAGGAAAAACTTGAATATTTACGTACATGTATAAAAAAAAATTTCGGTCCAAATCGTTTTTCGTTGGTAATGGTTTATCGTTGCATATAAATATATAAATTAAAATACCCTATATATCCTATATTTCCAATTTTTCACCTATAATAGTAGCTTACTCATCGTGTAAAGTATGCCTGTCTTTTTAATGTTGTTATAATTGTAATTGTTAATGTCTTAATAATATTGTGTAAAGGCTTTTAAATTGTAAAATAAGAAACAATTTTCTGGTTTACTGTATTGTTAAATATACGTGTAAAAAAAAACATAAAAACATTGACGCCCTGGTTTATTTAAAGCGTTTTTAGTGCAGCCATTTATAAACTGTAGCGAAAAGTTCATGTCGTGTAAGGTAAAAATCATAATAATTATGACTAAATTTGACGTAATATAATTTTTTTTTTTGTATTAATAACAGCGCATGTTAATAATAATATTATAATTATAATTTGATAAAATTGAGCGAGTAATTGATTTGTCTTTGTTTTTTGTATTTTTTAAATTCCGAGCTGTATTGATCCAATACAGATAATATGTTATACATGTATATTATATTTTCAATAAGATATTTATCGGGAAAAAACCAATTCCAAAATCTCGATATTTGCTCGTCTGTGTACTTTTTTGGCTTTCAGCAGAACGCCATAAAAAGTGATTTTTATTAATTAAGTTTTTGTCCACAATTTATCCACCGATTTTGATTTTCATATTTAATCTTGTCAACTTTGCTTTCATTATATTTATAACTTTTTCAATGTAGCAGTTTAAAAGTGCACGTGTTAGCTTGTCGGACTCCTATTTTTATTTGTGCGCTAGCATTGATTTTCCTTTTTAATCTAAACGATTTTTGTAAAGATTGTGAATTATTTTTTTGGCATGTTGTTCAGCAACTTAATCTAATCTATTACTCGTAGCGTGAGAAGCATTTTATTCCAGTGTATATTGTCAAAAGCTTGTTTTGATAAACACGTCCTATGTTGTAGTTAGCGAATTGCAACATTGAACATATTTTGTCGAATTCATCGTACGAATAAAACATATTTTCGTCATAAAGCTATTAAAATTACATATTTTGTATTGTTATTTTTTGTTTCAAAAGAATTCTAAAGCTTAAAAGAAAAACGTCACCCTATCAATATAATATATATTGTATACACACGCACACGCGAGTGAAGAGAGTGTATAGAATTGTGTATTGTTCTTAATATACGCGTGGGTTTTTGTTAGTATCGTTCCGTACGTCCAAAAAAAGTTTTCCTAGATCAATCATTCATTACTTATATTATTCTGTCCGACCTATAGTAATCGTCGTGCCCTTTACAACCCCATTCGACCGTCGGTTGATAACCCTACTATCGTGACTGATTACTTGACTTGATTGTTATACACCGCCCTTTTTCGCAAAGTAGATTCATAGAAGAGTATATCGAAAAATAACACGGACGAATATAATAAACATCCGAATATGCACCGGGTGATTCATTTACCGGGTTACGTTTTTTTTTTTTCTTACCTTATAATGTAAGTTTAAATAAACTTTTCGTATACGTTATACAGTATAGTTTAAAGAAATTGTATATAATATTATTTTTTTACGAATAACCAAATTTTTTAACTTTTCAAAACTTTTACTCTATATATTCAAAACTCAACGTTTTAACTTTTAATCTCAACGGAGAATATGTTTTCATAGAAAACAATGCTGTAATGCAGACTCTATAACTATATAATTTATTACCATTAAACGATTATTTTAACATCAAAAGTTTGGATTATTATGGCGGAAATACTATATGCGATGTAAAAATAAGGCATCATTTGTTTCACTTTATCGTATATTATCATTTCCCTTTGTTTTTTTTTTTTTTTTTAGTAAGTATATGACACCATATCAATTTATAAACTTATTTTGTATTTTATTTTTTCCCGTCATTTTCTGAAATAAAATCATTTATAGAGTACGTATACCAGCTATATAATGTTCTGTTATTTTAATATTATAATACGATAATTTTATTGTCTATATTATAATATTATTATTAGGTTTATTATATATTATACATACACACTTGATATACAAAAAAAATAGTATGAAAACATACAAATTAACCAAAAGGAATAATATAGTGTCCCGGGATATAAATGGAATCACCCGGTATATTATCCAATTCTATAATATTATTGATATTGGTTTTTTATTATTCTCAGGGCATAATATCGATATTGTTGTTGAGACAGCAGCTGTCGTCTGTATATACGATTTATACAAACTGTATAATATTTTTTCTACGCCAGAATAAGAGAAACGTATTGTTTTTCTTGTTTGTATAATATATACATTATATATTATATTTGTAATAATATATATCAGGTGTGTATATATGAAGTATAATACATATATACATGTATTTTTTTTCTATTTATTTGTTGAAGTAGTATTGTATAATATACAGATGATCTTACGTGTAATTTAAGCGAAGAAAAAAAAAAAATGTAATAATTGCGTATTAGCGTATAAGTAGTATAACAGCAGCAGATATTACTATGTAGCGCACCATTCCATTTCGATGTTTTTACACCGCTCTACTAACACAGCATCGCCGAAATCTTAATTGGCATAAAAAAAAACCCTAACTTTTGCGGTACTTCGAGGGTAGTAATTATGGGCGGTAGTGACTTTGTGCACGGAAATATTTCAACTACAATAAATTATTAGTGTCCATAAAGTTTCTAGGCACCGACGACGCTGTCTCATTCTTTTGAACTGCGACTCATTATCATTAAGCTATTTTATACATTGTCGTCTTTGCGAATTCTAACATTTACCCGAATAATTACGTTTGAAATATATAGGAAAAAAAAAATTTAATGAGAAATAGGAAAAAAAATAATAACGACGACGAAGTTCAATTCACGAAACAGGAAGGAATCAAAGAAACATTAAAGCAAGAAAGGGAAAAAACTCAATTTTAGAAAACCCTATGTATTTCATTATTTCTATTGTGCAGTACTGTAATAATGAGTATATATTGTTCAGATGAATCGGATTTTTTTTATAAAAACTAAAATTTTTCATACTTTTTTTTTGGATGTTAATATTGAAATTTGACCAGAGAATTTTAATGGATTTTGTTTCATTCCACATCATCTTTAAGCCCAATTAATGTAAAATTTCAGTTAGTACACTAGTAAATAATAATATATACTAAGTTTTAAATCTAAAAAGCCATTTTCAATTATTGCATTGTATTTTTTCTTTAGTTACGCGCTAATTATTGGCGTAGTTTTGGAAAATAAATTATTAAATTGTATACCAAATCTTATATTACATTGTAAAAATCGTTGAACACTACATTATGATCTGGTTGGCCCAACAGATATAACTACCAAATCAACTACTGTGTGTACATCATAATCGTATCATGAATTCTTCGTCTTTTGTAGATTTTATAGTCCATTCAGAGCTTCAATGGGATTTTAGTCTACACACGAACCGAAATGACTAAATTAACCTATTGGGCGGAGCATTTTGTAAGCCTTACCAATATAAGTTACCATTACGTTTAGAGAAATAGAGTAACTTTAAAATCTGATAAATCTATAGGTTTATAACGAAATTGATCTTAACTATGCCATTATTGCTTTAATTTGAATATCGTTAAACTATTCACGTGTGTACCCATTTTACACGGAATTTCCGATAATTAATTAAATGTATAACTATACCTAATCACCGAAATATTATTACATTGTACATAACTTGGTGTAACATGTATATTGTATATATAATATTAGTATTGAATCGTTAAACACTTAGTATAGCGGTATACCTTTTTAGAAAATATGTGTACATCTATAGGTGATATAACTGAGTTTAATTACGGCATAATTTATTTGCTTTTGGATTGATTTTTTTGCGAGAACGTTTGCAAAAATAATAATTCACTAATTATTATTGATTAATGGTGACAGTTAATACAGCCAAAGTGGGTGGAACGGCTATATGAATTCCCGAAAACTACGAGTTTTTTTTTTTACAGCCACCGTGATCGTATTTAATGATTAATATTTTTGGTAACCAAAATGAGTTTTTTTTTCTATGAATTACGTTCTCTGAGCACAGGATTTATTTTTCAAGGCCTGTTGTATTTATCATTGGTTCGTGAAGTATTGTTTAGTACCACGTTAAAACATTTATTCTTATTTTTAAATAAATCACGGTTCTTGTTGTTTATGGCATTAAGAAAATATTTATGAAAAGTTTCTAAAAGTTATTTTAAGTTTTTTTTTTACCTTATTTAAAAAAAAAAAAAAACAATTCCACAAATAAAACTGCATGTGAAACGTGTTTATGTATAATACCTCCTTTATATTATTATAGTCATATGTGGTGCTTCGAGTAAATATTCAAATACCTATATTTTAAATTATTTATAAACTGCTATCTAATATTAATCAGAAATCTACTTTAGAAATCACATTGATCCTTCGCTCTAGACACCGAAAACAAAAAGCAAATTTTAGTTTCCAGTATCTAATTCCATTATCCACAGCTGATTTGTATTGTCAGTTCGATGGTCCCCCATCATAACATTAGGTAATAGACCGATGGTATACAACTTGTATATCTTTAATCGTAAATAAAATAAAGAGAGATGAAAGAGCCGGGACATATAATAATATCATCATGCAACATAGTTCATATAATGTCTAATTTGAATCTTCTCGGTAATCGGTGTATTAGCATTAAGTAGGTTATAATAGTTTAAAGTGTGCATCACTGTAAAATATATAATGGAATATAATAACAATAATAGATACCGTCAAAAAATTAATAAAATATTGTTTTGTTTGTAAAATGAAAATAAAAAAGTAAATATATATTATATAATATATTGTGCAATTAAACGTCTTTTTTACAATAATGAAAATATTTCAAGAGCAATTTCGCTAAGTGGTTGTGATATAACCGACGTCTACTACTTAGGATTCAGTATACTTATTATATTATAATAACCAAATATTATGTACTAGCCACTTTAGTTTAAATGAAAATAACTGGTTCATTTAATTAAACTATATTAATATACAATGTACATTTTTGTTTTAATATAAATAGCATTGTTGACATGAAAAACTTGTTTTTTTCAAGAAACAATTATAAAAAAGAAAAAAGAAACCAAAACAAAATAAAAAAAGATTCGGACATACTTTGCCCGATGGGTGAACCACTGTTGTAGGCGGGTAGTTGGGAAGGTAGGATATAGAGAGGAATTTAATGTGTATCTGAACGCAACGAATAATCTTTGAGCAGTGTTCGGCTGTATATGTTTTAAAAGGCCGTAATATTTACGATTTGAAAATAATACATTTCGTACCTTTTTCCGTTTTTCCTACGTTTATTCCCAATTTATCCAATTTATTATGGAAACCCCTGGAAAAATAAAAAAATGACCTCCTAAATATCACACCAGGAAAATTAACTTTTAGAAAAGCTACATTAGATACTTCAGAGCCAGATTTTCGTGGAATTTTTGTATAAATTATAAAAAAAAAAAAAAAAAAATAAACACCATTGAAAAACCAATACATTCCTCGCTCCGTTCAGAATCTAAAAAAAATTAGCTAATGGTCTAGGCAAAAAAAAAAATTTTAAATTTGTAAAATTATAAAATTCTTTTTTTTTTTTTTTGACAAAAAACCATAATTTAATGAATATTTGAGTATTTTTAAATGTTTTGTCTCATATTGTTTATTATTTTTATCAGTTTTTTTTTTATTTCATAAATGATTTATAGTTTAGGTAACAATGTGTTACTAATTTCCAAACGACTTTCATCTATTTTTTAAAAGTTTTTTCGTCATAACGGAGAAAAAGAATCCATAAAAAAAACAAAATGAAGCTAAAATGTATTCTACAATCTAAGCAACTAACTTTTATAAATTATACAGGCTAGTTAATATGTTATATAGTATAATACCGGAAAATTGTGATTTTTTTTTGCAATTTTATTGTGTTTTCTCAGATTAGACGAAAACGTAAAATGTGCATGCGCATATACATTGTACGCCTTTATAGTCATGATATAATATTATTGATATAATAGTCTAAGGTTGACAATATAGGGTTCGTCGCATCACTGTACGAGTATTTATGTAATGCGTATATTGTATATAATATGATAACACATAAATACATTATATTATGTACAATAATATGTAGGCCTATTGTTTTTGACGTCATCCTCGATTGTACGGTATCACGCTCAGGTTGATAATAATAATAATAATAATTTCGCGACGTTTTCATTAGCGTTTACGAATAATAATATAACGTTGGACGCAGATACATAATTTCTGTATCACATGCATATTATTGTTATGATAATTATTTATTTCCGCGAATTGTGCGCAAAAATAAGTCAGATTAAAAATCAAAGCCTGTCTATTGCGAGCCTTATTTCGTCACTAATTAATACAACTCACTGAAAAATTAATCCTTGAATAAAAAATATTAAAAATACATAAAGTATTCATGAAAACGAATAGTAGAGACGTGTCTCTATCATTTTTCGCTAAATTAAAAAAAAAAAAAAAAAATGAATTGAAATTAAGAGATCGTTAATATTCCATTTCACTAAGATGTTTTGTCAATTATGACGAAAACTTCAAGAAAAATAAAAAATGGACTATTTATCTGTAACTCCCAAATTAGGTAAAATGTCCTATCAGGAATAAGATTTCTGATAAAAAAAATTTAGTAACTGACAGTTATTGAAAAAAAAAAAAAAAATACTAGCTTAGCTCGAAATGTAAAACATATAAAATAAAATATATGCTTTACTTTCTGTAAGCAATCGCACAATAAAACATCCGTTAGTCTTAATTTATTGAAAGCAAATCGATGTCATTATCGTTAAGTGATAATTCATCAAATACCCAAGGTGGTTTTTATCATCTTTGCAAGCAGCGAAACGTAAACAATATTTTAGGAATCGGGATTAAAACATAGTAGGCATATATAAAAGCGATAAAGACTTAAGTCTTTTTACTTCAGGGTGATCGGCATTTCGGTTTATTTTGAATCGTGAACCATAAAGTATTTACCTACTTAAAAATTATTAGCGTTCACGAATATTATGTACAATTCATCAAATATATTGTCAATATAATATTATACAAACTTATATATTTTACACTGATATTATACCTTCAACAGTGTTTTTGAATTAGGGCGAAATAAGCCGAATTATGTCCTGTACCTGGGACTTGGAATGCGAAGTAATATCGAGTTATACACGCTATATTAATTCTATAAGACTATTCAAACCTACAGTTTTCCATTCTTGTATTTTGAAATCGAACAATAAAATTATCCTCGAAAACTTTTACAGTTTATTAAATAACTATATATAAAAGCGAAATTCGAGATAATATCACACATTAAAAAAAAAATCACAATTTTCCTCAGATTAAATTTCAAATGGGTTCAACTTTTTTTTAGTGATTCAAATACTATAATGTTCAATTATAGAGTATAGAGAGTGATTTTTTTTATCACGGACCAGTGGTTATCTCGGAGGATTTTAAATGAATTTAATATTTGTTTTTTTTTATCATTGTGGAATCGTATAGGCTTTAATTTAAAATCAATTTAAATTTGTTACCCCTACTCCCTACCTTATATATCTTAAAAAAGTACATACTTTTGTTTTTCAAATATGAACTTCCATTTTTAAACACAGATTAGAAAATATTTTTAATTTTGTTATACATAACACTTATATCAGATATAACGTTTATGAGTTATAACCATTTAAAGTTTAAACCGGAGAAGTAGAGAAGAGTTGTCAATTTATCATTTTAATATAAATAGGTAATTTATTACCCTTCCTTACTCCTCCAGTCTAAATTTTAAATTGTCATAACTCATGTACGAAAAAACGATTCTGAATAGAGTAGTATTATTCGTGTTTTTTTTGTTCCTTAGCCGATGTAACTCAAAAATCAACATAAATAATAAATATAATCAATATATTTTCATTTATTGTTAGTTTTTCTTAATTATATAGAAAAAAATTTGAAAATCTAGATAATTTGTAATTAAAATATTACTGGGTGAAAAATCCGCATTTTTTAAGGCATGATTCGAACAATTTGAATTTTATTACTATTTATTTTTACTATTTACTATTATTACAATTTTATTACTAATCGAAAAAGTGTTTTCTAGAAAAAAAAAAACCCAAACAGAATGACCTAGAGGGTGAACTGTTGAAGATTTTGGGAAATTTTTCAAATTAGGTATTACCAGGTATTGTAAGTTGTGTATGTATGCTTAATAAATAAAATAGTTTGTCCCTTCACTTGTTGACGCGCATTGGTCGCTAGTTATTGTTTTGGAATCCCAATTTTAATAATAATCGCAGAGAAAATTCGTCGTAAAATATATTAATATGTTACGACGTATTATATAAAGTGGTCGGTATTTTTGGATTGAAATTATTATAAATTTCTGACTCAAAAAATGTCGGAATTTTTTTGAATATTATACTACGTCTAGACAAGTAATATAAGTATTCTCTATAAACAGTGAATTCGATAATAGTTCTATATTCATATTAACATATTTAGACAGATTTTTTTTTCTTTTCAAATCTGTGTCTAAAAGGGGGAGAGATCTTCTTTAAAAATCAAGTGTTTACACATTGAAGTTATATATAAACTAGCTTTACTAAATAATTAATAAAAAATAGCGTTAAAACAACCAAGCGTTTCGCTTAAACAACAATCTCATAATGATTGACAAAACTAAAATGTAATTCACTTAAAATATTCCGAGGAAATCGTTGTTGCGTGATAAATGGATCATTCTATTATAACATATGATGCTCATTTGGAATGCTTTCCAACGCACACATAATATTATAGTATGCACACACAACCAAACTCTCTGTATAAACACACTTAGTATTATATAATACAACTTGACTCAGTCTCATCATTTTCGAACAATCGTATTATAAACCGAAAAATTTTTTATATAAAAAAAAAAACAAAGCAGGTCATTAACCACGTGTTTCGCGCAATTTGATAAATCATGTCTTTTTAACGTAAAAATTGTGCCTTTTATAATATTTTGTTGTATATTATATACTTGGCGTGCACAAACGATGACGACGCGGCGTATCATAATCTTACAACGGAATTCCTCGACATTTCCTAAACTATATACATGTATAATATATATTCTTGCTTCTTAATTATTTCCGGTTGCCATTTTTTCGGGGCGCTATATTATATATTATACTATTCAAAAATGATTTTTCACCGGCTCGTTTGTTTCCTTTTTGTTTTGTTTTTCTCTGTCCCTCGACTACTACGATTCTATTTTTCCCTCGAATACTACAGTAGCCGTAAAGTTAAATTAAATAGGTACACTACTATACGTTTGAGACATCACTATTGTATAAGTATGACTCGTGCACTCCAATGACGCCGTCGTCGGTCGTTCAGCGGTTATTTATGCGCGCACGATAAAATTTAATGACTAAAGAAACGATAATAGTGATATCCACATTGTAAATCACGTACACACGCAAAATATAAAAACAAACGAATAAAAAAATATATGTGGGGAGAGGGGTGAGAACGGAAATGTCGTATATTTTGTATTTCAATAAAATACCGTTCGGAATTGTTTTGAATTGGAGAGAGTTTGGGGTTTACGCTGTCGTCGTCGTCCATCAGAGTGCGTATTTTTTGTTCGTACTTCTTCTATATTTCTGAGAGATGATATTTTGAGCGGCGGGAGATTAGGTACGGACGACGAGGGGAATCCACTCGTTTATGGTGAATAATCGGTAGAAAAATCGTATTTTTCCGCGATGTGCGTGAGTTGTTCGTTATCGGTGTGGGACACGGACACAATACTTTATAAATACATAACAATATAGTAATAATAATCATAAATAATACGCGTGTAAACATAATATTTGTGCACGTTTTGTATACACATATACCTAGGTACGCGCGTAAATAATAGGATACGGACCGCACGGAAAACCTAAGTTATTGCGTCCCAAAGCGTAAAACCGTCACGATAAATCTGTCAGTCTCCGACGCTGCTATTATTTTACGCGTGTATTATTCGTCTCAGCAACGGTGGCGCCACGTAAGTCATGTACGTGATTTAAATGTTCCAAACGGTTTCGAACACCTACTCGATAACGGTATCGTCTGTATTAGTATCGTATCGGTATTGGTATCGTCTACATAAGTCATATAAACTATCGTATTGTTCATGATAAATAAATTTATTGCTTTAAAATTTTAGTTTTAGTTTTTAAAATATAAATTAATTTGTTATACAAATTTTTGACAAAATAATAACTTAGTTAAGGTAAAAATCAATTTTTGAAATTATCCTTTAATTTATAGTTTTGCAAATATTTTTGAAGATACAATGGAAATGGAGTTCAGAACGTCTGAAGTAGAACGTCATGTTTATCATGTCTAGTTTTAGTGTTCATAAACGAGATGCCAAAAAATGATGATAAGAATATAGCGTTCTTTGCTGATCACTCAATATTGTATGCATTTGGTGATAAAAATAGCGTGGAAATAAGGAGATTACAAATGCAAATAGATCTGACACTTTAAATGGTTTAATCAGTCTAAGATTATGACCAATCTGAGGAAAATAAAAGCAATACGTATTACTAAAAAGATTAAATTCGAAAACAAATTCAATAATTAGGAACAGACCGGTGTTTTTGTTAAAAATGGTGAAGTACTTAGGAAAAACTTTTCAAGGAATATTTTTGAAATACTACACAAAGTGAAAAATGCTAAAATTACAAAATTCCTATTGATCAACCGAAACAGTTTGCTCCTTTCTAAGCATGTCCAGGACGACGAACTTAGCCATCAACAACTGGACAAATTTAGAAGCCCTATAGTCTATAACTTTAAGGATGATAACCTGGAGCAAATTGTTTGTCATTAACAGAAACTGCAGCAATGAAATATTTACAGAAAACCTCTGACAATAAACTTTCACAAAACATTAAAAGGGTCAACAGACAAAATCAGAAAAATATCTTAAGGATACGTGATACTCTTTGGAGGAGCTGAACGCGCTCGAAACTGAATAAAAAGAAACAGAGCAAAGCATAATAAGCCAGACTGTCAATGTTTCTCAAATACTCGTTTTTTCAACATCAAATAAACTACACTCGAAGAAAAGAAGAAACGAAGTCACGACGAATAGTCCAGCGACCACGATGAACAGCAGCGGACAGAAAATAACGACCGTTGGACCAGTACCTGCTGGCCGACACCGACAAAATCCCGAAAGCTGTTTACCACCGAATCCGATTAATAATTATTGAATTTCACTCCTCTTATGAAACGCACGTCAATAAAATACACTTCGAAATTATATTTTCATCGACAATCGTATATTTATGTACAAAACTATTATGGTGTTTTATGAGTACGAGGGTAGTTAAAAAAAGTACAATATAAATGCCCGACCGTATGGTATTCGTATCACTCGTTATTTCACCGGATAACGCTGTTAATTAATTGCGCGTGTATCGCGTAAATTATCGCCGTGTTGGTCATAATAACATATAAACGTACTCTATAATTAAATTGTTCCATTATCGGCGGCGGGGTACCGTGTTCAAATTATTACCGGTCCGAACAGTCAATATACTATTATAACAAAGGATAATAATAATAATTATAGCTTCGACACAATTATATATATATATATATAATACACACATACACAGTACGCGCATAATAATATTTTGTATTGTCAAATCGGTTAACCGCACACACAATCGGTTGGTAACGACGCGGGTGGTCAACAATATTTCATGTAAACACGTGCTCCAACAATGTATAATATTTAAAATAATGTTGTACGTATATTTCAAGCAGGCACTAAAAACTTGTGCCCAGCCACTATGCAATATAAATCATTATTCTACAGTTTGACGCCCAAGTATAGTTTTCAGGAAATATATTATTATTAATTATTTACATTTCTGTACGTCCGCCTCGTTCGTAAATAATTATTACATTTTCAGTTATTACTAGAATTATTCGAATCAGAGATAACTAATGCCATTTTAAACGACTCTTCACACGTACGTTTATTTATTTTATAGTAATATTATAATACGCATGGTTTACACGGCACGATTACCGTGTAAATATTCCGTTCCCCGGAACGGAAAAATATAATATAATTTTATATTTTTCATTAAATTCGGTATTCTATTTTGTTTTTTAAATAGAAATATCTGTATATTATAGTCGATTTTTCGACATGAATTCCATTTCACCATACCCCTCTCTCTCAAAAAAAAGAAACAATACAATATTATTAGGCTGATGTAACGAGTTTAAATAATAATAATATTGAAACGATTTTATTTAAAAAAAGAAAAAAAGGAACGCAGATATGGTGAAACATTTACAAAATGTATCGAAACATATTACGTTTGAGTGCGTTGTACAATATATGTTTATAATTATTTACCGACAGAAATTCAATTAGTAAATGATTATTAAACTTCTACTGAGAGCACGATTAACACTAAATGTTCTACTTTTAATACAAATACGAGTTGCAAATCGTAACTTTTGTAATAAACATTGCGTCAAAATTAATTCGATTGAACTTCGTAAAAATACTCGTATTTATTGATGTAAAATTATAAAATATAGTTTTACATTATACTATACATTTTTTATGTATAGAATCGTGGGAGCTAGCTTTAATCCCTTTTTACCAATTCACGATAAAGAATATTTGTTTCAGAAAAATAATATAATTATATATAATATTTTTTAATTATACTCAGAATCATAAATGTAAAATCTTGTTTTTTTTACTAGTTACATTTTTTAGTTATGAATGCATTTCTTCAGATTCGCATACACCTAAATTATTATATTATAAATAGCAAAATTGTACTTATATTTACAAACTAAAATGTTATAATACGCAAACTGTTTTAAACTGTTAAACAGTGCTTGAGAAAAAGTACAATTTTTTGATCAAAAGCAAGTTTAAGGATACGATACGAATAAGTCGAAGATTTTCAAGCGTTGTTTCCTAAAAATATTGTGTTCTCTAAAATAAAAAAAAAAAAAATGGCTGACAGTAGTGAGATGTTATTTTCGGGACTATTATTGTGACGTTGATAATAATCTTGTTTATCGTTGTCATGTTATTGTATTTGTTACAAGCAAAACAAAAAAAAGGTTGGAATACGATAGCCCATTTAATAGATATAGGAAGGTATAAATTAATTAAATATCTACACAACTGTGCATAATTTAATGAATAAGTAAAAAGTAAAAGCCAATCTATCAGTTCAATTTTAAGTAAATCATATATATTACAAATGATCACAGTTGATTACACAGATTACTACTCAAATTATAAAAATTTTTAATGCCATGTCAATTTAGTATCCTATGTTTTTATAAAAACATAGGCATGTTCTAAAATTCTTGGGGGAGAAGGAATATTGTACTGGGAAACTTAGCTTCTTTAAGCCACTCATAACTACGCTTATGTTATTGTAATAATAACAATCTATTTCTAAAAAAAAAAACAGATCAACAATGGTAATTTTGTACGAAATATTATACGTCATGTAGGTGTTGATAGTATAGGTTAGTTTTAATGCATACTATAATAAAACTGAATAACATAAACACAATATTAAACTGATAAATAGTAATAATAATAATATTAAATAAATAAACTGTGATATTTTTATAGCCTCGGAGTGGTCCCTTTTAAGGAAAACATCGTATTAAATTCAATATTTCAATTGGTATTCGGCAAAAAAAATTAAAAAAAAAAATAATAATAATAATAGGATTTAATAATATTTTACGAAAAATTCATCATAAAAAGTATACGCTTAAGTTATTGAATAATATTATTATTCGAAAAATTGTATTATATTATCCTGTACTGCGGATTCTAAACATATAAATACTTACGGTTATTTAATAGAATTACAAGAGATTAAACGAACAAAGAGTAAAAACCTAGCAACCGTGGATTATGAATAAGATTGAAATTGTTTATGGTTCTGACAGAAAGATTAAAGTATAAAAATATGTTTATAAAGAATTAAACAAAAATCTGCATTAAGCTGTTTTCACTTTTTTTTTTTTCAATTTCGTACAACTATAATGTCATATTATACTTTTCGGACGGATTTCACTGTAATGATGCGGAGTTTAACTGACATACGGTTTATTTTTTATAATATTATGATAAGGATACGTTTAGTTTCTTTGAGTAAAAAATAAGCTATAAAATACGATTTATCATTACACCTACTTCAGGCGGTCCAACCAAAAATCAAAGGTTTACGAAAATGCCTTCAGTTCAAAGTTAATAATCTAACGAAGCAAAAGATTAAATTAATTAGTTGAATTAAAATGCGAAACAATATTAACATAATTCAGTTTAAAAAAAATTGATTTTTTCACAATTCAAGATCAACATGTACCTATTCAATGAGTAAGAAAGTATTCGATATTTAGGACGTAATAATTTTACTAAGTATACGAGATTAAACAATTATACATTTTATGCAGTTTAAATCTTCTATTAATATAATATTATAACTAATAATTATGTAGGCAGAAACAACAAACAGCATATTATTATCGTTAATATATTATATTGTTATTATAATAATTTATATAAAATATATTTTAATCATTTTATTTAAAGTATTATCCCGAACAAAATTAAAATATATTTTATATTATAATAATAACGCGATTTCCAAGAGTATTATTCAACGGTGTCCCCCTTATCTTTGTATTATCTATAGTATTGCTATAGAGCCGGGCGCACACCAATGAAGTGAAAAAAAAACTGCCATGCTTTACTGCACTTTCACTGAAATAACCTGACTGCTCCTATTACAATGTTTAGCCGTGCGTCTGGCCTAAATTATGGTTTTGATAAATAGCCAATTAAAATTACATTTTGAATAAAAAAAAAAAAAAAATATCCGATTTAATTCGTCAACTTAACAGGATATTTAAAAAAATGCATTGTAGAAAATTAAGTTTATAAAATACAAACTAGTTAAGTTAATAAGTAAACGATAAAAATATTTTACTGGTTAAGTTCAAAAGTTTTAACCACCTTTTTTTAAAAAAAAAAAAAAAAAAAAACAATATTTTATACAGTAGAGGGTAGAGACTGGTAAACTACTCGTATTATTAAATATTATTGAGTTTTATTATATAATTGTAGTCTAGTATAAGCTATATAATTATCGATCTTGCAAACTTTTAAATCGTAATATTTATCTATTCTCAAGGGTGATCAATCTATCGTAGATCACCCTTAATCTCGGAAAGTAATAACTATTTTCGGAATTAGTTTTTAAAACATTTAAGAAACAAGCAATTTTACATTTACGTTATTTTTAGTCGCCTTTATTTTGGAGGTAAAACCACTACCTACTTTTTATTTTCAAATGGCAATAAATATTAAAAATGCCATACATAGATGGGGTACCTATTAGTTAAAATAAATGTTGGTGTCGATATTTTTGATTTCCATTAATCCATTAACGAGAAATTTCATTTTTAAGTTTGAGTGGAGCATCATTTGTGTAGTGGTACATCTCGCGGTGTTTCAATAATATACCACTACTCTTCTCTTATTCGAAAATAAGGTGGTATACCCCAAAAATAAAGGTAAAAAATATAAATGAAAAATTGTAGAGCTACTTATTTTTAAAAAGTTCTATAAAACAAATTCCGACAAAAGTCAATACTTTCCGTGATAAAATGAGTGTTACAATAGATTGATCACTCTGTATAATAATAATTACGATTAATAACCGAGAATAATACATTGAAACTCAAACCATACAGGGAATTCGGAGTTAATGGTCGCCGTCGTCGTTTATCGTTGATCAACTCACAGCATATATGCGAAAAATTGGCGGTTTCGAAGTAATACGCGATTAGAGTTTTAAAATTGAGTAGTAAAATTCAAAAATAATAATAGTTATAAAAAAAACATCATTGTTAAACCAATAAGTTCCACGGTCCGCTCAGAATCTAAAAATCCTCATACGTATTATATTTTTGACTCTCGCGAGAGTCAAAAAACGAATTATTATTATTATTATTATCGTTTATGCGTCGTCGTCGAGACAGAAATAAAACACTACTCTGGAGTGCAAAGAAACCGGGCCGCCGCGCGCGATTCCGTTATACACTATTATATAAAATGGCTTCTCTACTGCTTTTGTCAAATTACAACGTGTCTCGGATGATGTATCGCAAAGACGACATCGTACGGGAGAGCGAAAAAAAAACAACCCCCGTGAGAAGAAGAAAGAAAAAACCTCCTTAAGATAAACATCGGGTGCGCGAGCAGTTTAAACCGAATTCTCCTTTTTTCCCGTTTTTTTTCCACGCACCTACCCACCCACCGATCCACACACACACATACACGCACACACACACCGATACATTGAAATACGCGCACGCGCACACAGATCAAACGACGGCGTCGTTTATAATATATAATACACGTATAAAATATCATATTTCGACAAACGCGCCGTACCGCCGCCGCCACTTTCCCGTCCGCCGTCGATCACGTCATATCCGATATCGGTTCTCCATACCCGACCGTGGCCCCGGGGACGGGGACGATCGAAAAATGTTCGACTGCACCTGTGTATGTATGCTCGTTGTTATAATATATTATATTTTAGTAGGCGTGTTCGATACTTTTCGACGCCGTCACCGCTAACGGTTCCCCCCAAAAAAACACGCGTCTTCAGTAGCGGTGCGTGAAAGAAATTTACGGGGATACTTAACTTTTGTTTACTTTTACTTGAAATAATAGTAACTATATTCAATGTCGTTTAATCTTAGATTAACTCAGGTTTTTAATTTTTCATTATACGTGAATTATTGAAAATCGTTGCCAATTCGTTTTATGTACAATACTTTAATTCTAAATTTTTAATTTTTAATACAAACCGCGGCAAGTTTATGACGCACTAAACAAATCGTACGCAACGAACACAGAACAACATGCCGTCCGGTGGCAGAGTCTATAGTCTCACGGACTCCATACAATATTATCATCGCTGTGATTCTCCCCCCCCCTCGACTTTTATTTATCACCTATCTATCAGAACATAAACTGTCGGTCGATCGTTTCATTCGTTTCGCGACCGCGTCGTCCGTCATTATCACTAATTCCAAAAATAGCTCAGAACGTACGTGCATTAATTCATACATACACTCATACCACGACGGAGAGGATATTTATGCACACACACAATATATTTATATAAATATTATATTATAGTAAGTATAAGTGATACAAGTAGATTTACACATAGATTACACAAATAATTGAAAATATTTAAAACATTTTCTTTTTTGCCATCTTATACCTAATTTTCAGGGAAACGCCGTATCAAAATTTCCCCTGGCTGTCTTTAATTTCGAGTCGCGACCGTCGGTTAAACCGCATGCGCGTATATTATTGTACGCGTTGTTTATCGGGCCGGTCGCCATAATATAATATAATCAACTTATCAGATATTATGGCATTGACAGCGCGTACAACGATAGTGGCTATTATATTAATATTATTGTTATTGTATGCTTTATGGCACTCGCTATAATATCGCGTTATCGGTTTATTTAATTCAACAATAACGCCGATAACAGCGCAATACGATAGCGCGGAAACGTAAATATTCGCGTCCGGCACCCCGACATCGAAATCGACACCATCGTAAACATATCGACGACGGTAGGAATACTGTTTTTATTTATATACCAACGACGCGAATAATATTATCGCGACAATAATATTATAAAAGGAACGACTAAACAGCACCGTGTGCTGTAAGGTCGAAAACGCGAAATACTTATTTGAATATTCGCTTGCACCGGTGTAGCTGAAATGCCTATACAGCTCGCCGTACAGTTCGTCGATATTCGATAATTTAATCCCTGTTTTATCGCTGCCACCGATTTCCTTTTCACTTTTTTTTCCCTGTCCAAATCGCCTTTCACTCCTTACATACACATATTAGCGATATTTCAGAACTATATTCTATTCGTCGTACGTGGTACGCTACGTACATAGACCTATAAGAAAGCGGACTGATGCCTGTTTATTGTTGTACGACGAAATTGTTAGAAAAAAATAGCGAATTATTAAGAACATCATAGAAGACGGGTGTAAGAGTGAATGATTCGGTTTGTTTCTCGGCTCTATAGTCCTTGAAAAGAGCTCTAATATATTCCCGTCATTGCTCCAATTACTGGCACGCAAAGTCCAATAATGACAAATATATTTAATGTTACCATTTCATTTCCGTGACATCTTTTTTTTCTTTTCTGACGATTATATCAATATTTGCCTGTCTATTTATACTTATGTTAAACCTAAATAACTTTTTATTAATCCATTTCTTTAAGTTTCTATAGCAGTTGCGTGTTTGTTACAGAAATCACATAATAGCTCGTTTATTTCAAACAACTTAAGCTAGAAAAAAAAGAAGTCTGTATAAAAAACTTCAACTTTAGTAGTATAAAAGTGAGCTTTACCGATATTATCTTAGTTTTGTTGTAAAGGAGTAAAGTGTAAATAGTATTGGTATATAATTTGAGTGGTACTACTAACACGTTTTTTCTGAACACCTACGTATAATACATTTACAAGAAAAATACAAAATAAAAATAAAATTTGTCTTAAAAGATATGAGAAAAATACAAGTACACAGTAAATATAATACCAGTAAAAATAATAAATTCAACTATGATATGATATAGAATCGTGTTTATTGTTATGCGTGTATACTGTATATTTTATAGTACACGCATAGTGTATATAATACTATCGTATTGTTTCGATTGTATATTTGTAATATTATATTATCGTATCGTCGAATCACAGCAAGCGAGTATAATTTAGTTTGCTGAACGTTTGTGTTGTTTCAGTTATATTTAATAAAATAATATGATATTCAGTCGTTTCGTATAGTTTTCGGTCAAATGTTTATATAAAATCTAAAGCATGGTCCGTGCGGCCATTTTAAGTATAACGGTTGTGAATTTCGCAACCGTAACGATAAAATAGGCTTTAGAATAGTTTATTTTAAATAAAATAATATTATTATTGTTAATATAAAACGTAGAAATAAAAAGTATAGGTACTTTATATGACTTGAAAGTAGTTGGAAAAAGTAATAATATATAATATACATATTAAAAGCAATATTTATTTATTTCGTTTTTCATTAAAACTGAACTTTAAACAAAAATAATAATAATAATAATAATAATAATAACAATAATGTTATTATTATATTTAAACGCACGTTATTTTTTTTTTATTATTTGATACAATTCTATTGAATTTTTTGGAATTTTATTAAATCGCAAACACACAAAGACGATAAAACAATAATGTGAATTGCATGTTAAAAAAAAAAAAAATCGATAAATTGAGTAAACTATAAATTAAATCACGATTTTAAAACTTGGATATAAAATTACTATTTTTTTTTTTTTTTTTTAACTATACTTGCACAAATGTTTTTTAAACGATATTATTACCATAATATATAATCAGAAAAAATAAAACCCAGGTAAACAATACCGAATAAAGTTAACGGTAAAAGTTTTTAATTGCTTATTTTTTTATTTAATATATAAAACGTATTAAACGTTTAAATTGCAGTAAACTAAGCAGATTAGTGTAGGGTAGATTTTTTTTTTCAACATTAAATTAAACAACAAGTATAACGTGATAATTTGGAGAATAAATCGTTGCTTTTTTCGTTTGTATGAAGTTAACTGTAATATGTCCATCTTGTGCGACTAATTAAAGGAAAAAAAGGAAGGACGTTTTATACAACTTTAACGTATGATTGAAATTGTTAATATAATATTTATCAATTACTACTGCGAGTGAGTATAAACTCAGACATATCTTATAGTTTTTATATAATAATATAGTACACAATCAACGTGACATATACATTATTATTAAACTCAAATAATTATTGGCTCTAATATATTTTCGGATATTAGAAATAATTATCTTAGACTCGTGCCCTGCAGGAAGTAGCGTTGGAATTCACAACCATAATATACCATACGGCCATACATTTTCGATAATCCGTCAGTGCGATAATCTGGCACGTTCAGTAACCCGGCTATTTTTCCGTAATAAAAATTATAAAATTACTATCTAAACGATAAAACTAACTAATTAAGTCCGAATGAACCGATTAGGTAAGTCATTTTTATTATTCAGTTAACGTTGACGTGTTAAGCGTGTCTATTGTGTACTGGTTAGTTGTTGTATTGTATTAGAGTAAACCATTATATATGTATTATTTATATTTATTTTCTATGCGGAACTCCATTAATCCAGCGTTTTCCTTAACTCGGTAGTTCTTTGGTCTGATATCTGCCGGACTACCGAGACTCTATTGTTTACTGTCTGTATATGGTCGTGTGAATATCATATCATCATATACGAGGGCTAATCAAAAAGTATCAAGACTGGTAGTATCATTCGGAAAAGGAGCATCGAAGAGCAGTAGGATTGGTATCACTTGCTTCTATGAATTTTTCTGAGTACATTTGTTTTTATTGCTTATATATAAAATTCTTCGGTTTGATTTCACTGATATTTTTATAAAATATATTATTCGAGTTTGGCGATTTTATAATAAACCCAAAAGAAGAGTAACTTGACAGATTTGGAGATTTTAGAAAATTTGTCTGCATTTTTTTCCAGTTTCAGAGGGATACAACATTTCATGGTTTTTGCCATTAAATGTCAATTGAAAAACTGAAAATGTGCTCTCGAGTGGCAGTAAGTTCCGCTTCTTTTGGATTCATTACGAAATCACCAAACGTGAAAAACAAATTTTAGAAAAATATCGACAAATCAAAACGAAGAAGTTTAAAGAGATTTTATTTGAATACATATGCTCAGTATAAGTCATAGAAGCTAGGTTTACAAATCGTTTTGCTCTTCAACGCTCGATTTCTGAGTAATATTCAGTCTAGTAGTATATCAGTCTCGATACTTTTTGATTAACCCTCACTACATGCTTTAAATTTGGTTTTTACTATCGAGAGAGTGATACTAACTACTTTCGTGATGTGAAAACGTATTGTATTTTTTCATATTACTGTCGTGTCACAGTTTCACAGACATTGTTATGGAAATTCCTTCTGGTATCGTGTCTTTTACTATCACTGTATTGTATCATGGTATGGTCATTGGCTCTGCGATGGTTACGATGGTAACTACCATAGTATGGATCAAATTTAATTAAAAAGACATTTAATTTGTCATTAAACAAAAAACTAATGTTTATTTCTGCGTATGATGCTTTAAAGATATTGACCGTTTTACAGTACCACTAGTAATACAAGAAAAAAAAAGAAAAATAATACAAACCGTATTTGAATATTGTTTGTTGTAACATTTATTTTTAGTAGGTTTATGCATTTAAAAATTAAAATTTGTACGGTTAATATTAAAAATTGTACGGATCTCAAATATTGTCGACCTAACGACCTACTTCAATCACCTACCATAAAAAAAAAGAACCGTTCGATTGAGATAGCACAAACTGATCACTGGGGAGTAATAATAATTGAAGTTGTGTGCGGTTTAAGTATATAAAGTGTATTATAGCCTCGGGAACATTTGTCGTAATTTTCTAACAGCATGTGTTAAACGAAGAGTAATAATAATAATAAAAAAAAATGTTTATGGTTTTTTTTTCAGTTTCAGCGTAAGAAGTTACAATATATTAACATTGCTGACGAGCACGTAAAAAAAATAAAATAATCACTGTTGAGGATAAATAACGATTAATTTTGTTTGGCCCCATCGGTGCGAATCTTGGCGGACACGATCGCATCCGAGCAGAGTTTTGTTGAATCGATACGATTATTATTAGAGTCGTACCTATCTATTCGACGAGCAATTATCAGAAGTTTTTGGGTTAGGTACTTAATGTTTTACTACACGATCGTCCGGATTACCTCTTTTCCGTTCTAGTCGAGAGCGACTTTCCGCTATTGCCGGCCAAACGATTTTGGCGTGGTTATTGTCCGAGTTTTTATTGTCGGTGCGGCAGCAGCGGAAGCGGTTTTACGGTTTTTTTTTTTTATTATAGGTAGATGTACCGTTATCTGCGGTTACTATTTGCGTGTTGTATTTCAAAAACTGTTGAAAACCTTCCACCGTCGAAAAGAACATTACAACAACGTGAAAAGTTAGTTTTCAGAAAAAAACGATGAGAACCGAATACGGAAAATGACGGCGCTGAATTCGTTACCGACCTAATATTTTATGAAAACAGTTTTGTAATAATTTGTTACGACATTACCCTGTGATAATTTTTACGTGATTTGGCATTTCAATTTAGGACTATTTTGATGAAGTTCTAAAGTTAGTTCTTGAAACCGGCAAGTGATAGTGATCAATTGCCTGTGATCAAGATGTTTGCATCTTGTTTTCAATGCAATTTCGTAGGTGTTTTTCATTTTCGTGCCAATATTATTTTCTGATCATTATTGTGAACTGTTGAGTGAAGATAAACTAAGATCCATACTAACGCGATTATTTATTTTTATTGTGTTACCTATTTTTTTTTTTTATAATATTATTTATTTATTATTATTTTGAAACGGTAAAAAAATAACTAAATAATTGTGTAACTATACCAGCAGCTATATAACAGTATTATTGTTAATGCTGTACCTTAAATATATACGAATCTACTTAAACGAATTCGGCGAAACGTTTTTTTTTTTTTTTAGTTCGAATACGACTTTTTATACCACCTACGCATAAATACGTACTGATGACGTTGTAAACATCGTATTTCGACCATAACATCGACAACATGATACTATATAAGCTTCTCGGTCTTTTGCCTACCATCCGGTCACGAATATAATAACATTATGCGCGTAAAACGTATAAATAACGTAACATATATTGTACTCAAATCGAAATTCTAACGGGATACCGCATAGACATAAGATAATAAATAGACCAAGAATGACAGCCGTTTTACATGTCACACACACATATATATATAAAAGCAAACGTATTATGTGTATATTATGTGTTTTTTATTTCATGGCAGATAAAATATTTATGTTTTTTTTAGATTCTTAGGGAAGCCTAAAAACCGTAAAAATTTCAAAATGTGTTCGACTGATATTTTGTATAAGTTTTATTGATTCCTGGAATCACTCCTAAAACATTGGCATTGCATATTACGGTAAATAAAAAAACCTGTTTGGTCTTACTATCTTACAATATAAATAATTAAATTTTCTAAACATGATTTTAACATTGATTTAAACGCTGATAAATCGATAACATCGTTATTATACCCTATTGCACGACATACGTATCTTAATGATTACCGTAAAAAAATTATGTAAAAATACTAGAAATTACGATAGACACGACCGTAAAAAGGAACGACCGAGTGCATTACTCACGGTGAATATACAGATAATTAATACAAAGGTTCGAAACTAATTGCGCTTAAAATGTACGAAGAATCGCTAAAAGCGTCAAAAAAGTTATGAAAAAAGCACTTAAAAAATATTAAAAAAAAAAAACTGTAGAAGGATTTAAAAGTCCCTCTGATGGCTTTAACTTATTAAATAGAATTTTCTAATGCTATATAAATTATTAGCCTAAATTTATTTTTTATACAATACGTAAAGTTGTAATCAAACAAAATAACTTAACTTTTTGTTAATTATTTGTGTCGTGTTAGAAAATTATATTTAATAACTTAAGTGATCAGACAGGCGACCCCTTTAACCATTTTGTCTAATAATATTTGCCTGAAGTGCTTTTTTTCAAGGTTTTTTTGATGTTTTTAAGTGCATTTTTGTGAATTATATGTGCGATAAGTCATAAACTCTAATTAGTAATTATTATATTCACGAGACGAGAGACATTTAACCGATTAATGGAGTGCTATCACTATTGTATTATTACTATACACGTAAGTTACACATTTATAGTCGTTGGTAAAATCGCAAGTGTGCCGTTCGTGTTACGACTTTGCGACAATATTATTAACAGAAATAATAATACATATATTATCTTATATTTACGGATTAGCAGCTGCATAATATAATATAATAGTACGTAGAATACACTAATCCCGTGAACATTTGTCTATTTACCGAAAAAGAACAACTACGCGGTGTATAATATTTTTCGTTTCGACAGATACTTATATATGTACAAAATAATAATAATAAAAATCCACGGGATCCATCCCGAGTGGAAAGAAACATAATAATATTTTAGTATTATAAAATACGTCTCTACATATATATATATATACACGGAGTCTGCATGCGAACGGGCGGCGGCGTAACAGTTTTTTTTTTTTTTTTTAATCGCACGCCGCGCACAACGATATTTTACACAACAAAGTTTGCGTTTGACTATATAATATACTGCAATACGCTGCAGGTATACGGGATAAAATGTAATATATTAAAATAATAGCGAAACGAGAATAATATGGCCGAGGCGGCGGCGGGGCGAACCCGATGAAAATGTTTCGGGGCATCAATCAATACATTATATTATTACTATAAGCGGCGTGTTATTAACAATCACGTCCTGAGTCGGTACGCGGAGGGGGAGGGGGTTTGGAACGATGGACGGGTAGGGGAGGGGAGTGAAAATAGGAAAGGGGGTGGGTCAATCGGATCGCGATCGAGTGACGATTAAAGTGTGTGTATAGTTTTAATTAGAATCCCGTGTATACGTTATATTATTATAAAGTACCCGCGAGAATATTATTATTATTATTTATAGGTGACTAACGAAGCGAGCCGCCGCCGAATACCCGACGGTTGTTGTGTACCTGTTCGGCGGTAATAACAATATCGTTACTATACAGGATTACGGACGACCGGACACGGGTTTTGCGTATTATAGCCGGTCGCGTTGCGAGTAGTCGCGCTCGGTCAAACTCGATATAGTTTCGGTTTCGACGACGGCGGCCTTTAGCGTTTAAGGTCCTGTAACGGCCGCGTAATCGTACCTGTATACCTAAACGGTATTATAACAATTACGATTATGTACGCGGTTATTATTATGTAGCGTTGCGTAACGCGATTTACGACCGCGTTCGCCAAAGGCACGCGTTTCCCTCTCGAATTCCACTCATGTCGCATGCATAATATTGCATAGTAATAACGATAATAATGCCGATTTAAAGATCGTACAGAGCGATTAACACGACACGTTGGGCATCCGCGCGTTATCTCGGAAAGTGTTAATTTTAAATTTTTTTTTTTTTTTTTTGGAAACATTTAAGAAACAAGTGTTACAGTAGTAGTTCTCCCGTTTTCGTTAATTTTCGTCACCATCATTAAATATTACAGGGTAAAACCACTTTTGATTTTCGGATAGCAAATTGTTTTGAAAATTCCATAAATACAATACGAAGTTTTCGTTTTAATAAATGTTTACGTTGAGTGTTTTAATTTTTGTTTTTAATTTTACGAGACATGCCATTTTTAAGTTTCGCAAGGAGGAAAGTAGTGGTAAATCCCATTTGTGTGGCGGGGTACGGTACGAGTAGGCATTTGAATGGTGCTCCATTACTCTTCTCTTATACACAACCGAAAAACATAAAAGTGAAACAAATCGTTAACAATCGAGAATTTCAACACTAAATGTATTTTATCTAAAATTGCATTTATTTAGGGAATTTTCAAAATAGGTTACTATTTGAAAATCAAAAGTGGGTTTCACTCCCAAAAATAGGGGTAACAAAAAATAACGGTTATGTAATATTTTAAAGCTGCATGTTTTTCTTAAATACTCTAAAAAACCAAATTTCGAACAAAATTAATATTTTCTGAGACTAATGAATAACTTATGTTACGTAGTTCACCCTGTAGATATGTGTGTATAGTAATAGCGCGGATTCTTGTCGAATTCCGATTGCGACCATCGTCGCAATCATGCGAACCTACTGTATAATAATTATATAATTATGGTGATCTCACTTGTATGTATCTGCAGGATGGTTGTCAGAGTATTTATATTTTCGACACCCTAGGGCACGGTAACGAAACATTTTGATCCANTTGTATGTATCTGCAGGATGGTTGTCAGAGTATTTACATTTTCGACACCCTAGGGCACGGTAACGAAACATTTTGATCCATTTGGCAAAATAATTACATTTTCTAACCCGATCGCATTGTCTCCAGGGACATTTTTATACGATTTTTTTTTTGAGGGGGAATATATTGGTCCGCTTCATTTCCACGGTTCGCAATGTTCACGGTGACAATTTTATCCGGTTGGGACTTATTGAACTGGTTAGAAAATTAAATTTCTTTACAAAACGGTTTAAAATGTCCCCCCGTAAAATGGCATCAGTATGAAAATTTGATTTAGCGGGGAAAATTTGATCCAATTGATCCGCCGTATCAAAACGACACTTTACCTTAGAGCACTGTTCCTTTGAAGATCTTTTATAAAACAAAAATAAATTTATAATACAATTTCTACATTTTGCATTTTTTACTGTACACCTTAGTTAAAAGGTTATGAGAAACTATTTTAGACCCTGCTGTACGAGTTTAATGGGTTTGCGAGATTTTTTTTGCTCATCGACCGCGAAACACGCCGCCCTATTGCTGAACCACAAAATTGAATTTTTTATAAATTATATTTTTTTAAATGTTTACGCATTATTATAATTTTTTTCCACGATTTGTCCAAAGTTAGCGACCAACATATGGTATAAATAATATAATATTATATTATGTATATATTCCACGGTTCTCGGTTCCGATATCGTCGCTCAGTTATATTATTATTGGCTTTTTACGACGTTAATTGGACACATTTGTAAAACTGTCACTCGTATACGCATACCTATACATGTGCCGTGTATATACACTTATATATATATATATATATATATGTATACGAATGGGTGAAGGAGGGGGCAGAGAACATAAAAAATCTCGACCGTTTAAAATGTGTATCGATCGTCCGAGATTAATATAATATATTATATAGGATTTACAAAAAAAAAAAATTGTTTTCGCTCGAACGTTCTCACCCTCATTATACGGACCGATAACGGATTCAACGGTGTGTCGTCGTCGTCGCGCGTATAATATATTATCATTATTACCACGAAAATTTATTTCCGTCGTTCGGTAATAATATTATTATAAATCCGATTTTGACGTATGCGCCGATCGTATAAAATATGATACATCGAGTCATCGACGCGGCAATGGTAAAGTAACTTTTCTTATAACTACGCGTTACATTTTATCTTACGCGGTACTCAAACACGGTACTCGTCGCGTTGCCGGAAGTTTAAGTATCCTGTCGAAACTGATTTGACGATTTTTATTATTTTCACTGTCGATAACCGCAGCCGCTGTTTCACTTGAACACTTGCAATACAGTGGACATATTTCGGAAGACGTTTTTGAAGGAACGCGTGTGTAAATATTTCACGTTTTTCACCGCCAATGCAGCATTTTAACGTTATGTGTAATCGACAGATGCGAAGCGAGTCATTGACTTAAGATCAGGACACGAGATAATAGGACATATTGTACTATATAATATCGACTGACGACGACGTGAATCAGGAAAAATCTATGCTTAATATGTAGACGTTACTGTAGCCTCGGTACATGATATTTAGTTGACGGATCGACGAATTTGTACATAGTATACTGAATCGATAGATCATACGGTATACCAATGTTTTAATGAATGAATAAGATTTATTAAAGCACAGACTAGAACCCGATGAAACCGATAAATAAAGAAAAATACTGTTACTCTTACTAAATCAGGCAAAAAAGGGATTTATCATTAAAGATTTATATGCGTCTGGGATTCTAAATTCATTCTTGTTTATCCTTAATTTATGTCGTTTAAATTCTATTTCCTTATTTAAAAAGTCCGTGAGTATATTCAAATATATAGAAACTTAGCTATAGAAAGAAAGAGGGGGAAGGATAAAAATATTTTATGCAAATACAATATATACGCGTTCAATCGTCGAATATTTTTTATATTATATATTTTGATTAAATAGTGGTCGTTGCGTGGTTCATCGTTTTTATCGGATTAAAGATAAAATTCCAATCTCCTCTTGGTCTTCTAAGCGGAGTGATATACAATTCAGTATATACTATATTTTGATACGTGCAAAGGAAATAAATATTGCAAACAAGAAAAAAAAAATGTCGTATGGAAAAATTATATATAAGGTAATTTAGTTTAAATTCTGAATGTAACAATAAATCATTCCGATCGAAAAGCGATTTCGCGTGGCGCTTGGTTAAACAGTTCGTTGATATCCTACATTTAAATTGAAGATTTCATTAATTTGTAATTTGACTAGAGGCGATTTTGCGTATAAAACGAGTAACGAAAACGTTTTACCGACAAAACGTGCATTGCTATTTTATCAATTACTTTTGCGTAACAATAATTAATGTAAATGTTGAATACTATTCTTAAATCTAATTAATAAGTATACATTCTGCTGGAATGTATTATTTTACAAATAACAAATGTTAATTAAAAATTATTGAAATTACTTTCACGTTTATTTTATATCAACTAGGTACTATAAATAACTATATTACTTCGAAATGAAATATATTTTCGAGATTTAATAAAGGGTTATTTGGATACATATACAAGGAAAACAGGGACATTCTCCAAACCAGCACATCATTTACCGGATAAACAAAACTAACCCGGTACGAAATGAAGACAAAGTGTTATTGTCGTGAATTGTTGTGGTCGTATATATTTAAAAATATCATGTGCTCTGGTAAAAACGATTGATTTCCATTATGGATTTTGTACGGAAGAGAAGTATAATGACATTCTTAAGCCTGGTGCGTATGATGATAGTTACTACCGCGATTGTAACTATCACGGATACATTGTTTATACGATAATATAATAGTACATCGATAGTTCAGTAAATTTAGTGGGTTTCGAAAAAAACGTCTATAAATAGTGTCCCGTGTCTGTAAAATATAATAATATACGAGTATCACTAGTATTAGTCATGTGATCAAACAATAATAGTAACCAACACCCTCGCAGTTTAATTACAGTGAATTTTTTATTTTTACATATATTTTAACGGGAATTTCCCTTTTTATAATTTAGATACAAAATACATTATATTTACAATTTGATTAATTTCAACAGAAAGAAATAACAACAAAAAAAAACCAAAACAAAACATCAACAATACTTTAAGGAAATAAAAAAAGCGGGTTTATATTAGCATTTAACATAGTAACTACCGATTATCATTCGATAGTGCAAGATTTCTTCTTATATATTTAAAATTTCGGTTATTTCTTGCTTTGTTAAGAATATTTCTATGATACAAAAAAGTGGGAGGAAATTTTACCCTAATGCCGGAGGTTTCCTGTTCACAGGTATAGTTTTTGTTTTTTTTTCCATAGTATTCATTAACATTATATCACTTATTTTTTTAAGACGCCATACCCGCATATTAATTTCTCGTCTTACTCAAGTAACATAACAAAATAACATTACGAAGAACACGTGAATTACTGAAGAATTGTGGTGTTCTAGTTGAAATTCAAGTTTAAACATAAATAATATAATTTAAATAAGAGAACATTTTCATAACCATTGTGTTGTAGTTTTTTTTAAAGAATATTATTGATTAGGAAAGTTACTTAAACAAATTAAAATGTTTCTATAGCTAATGGACGTTCTTATTAGCTGCAGCAATGTAACTAATTTTTCATATCGTTTTACCGGCTGATTTTGAATTCTTTATCATAATAAACAATTGAAATTAAATTCACCAGAAATTTAATATTATTAAAGTATAACTATATATTTTACTAAATGTATTTTATTTTCTGGGGACATACCGCGGTATTTACGCATAAGCAATATTAACCGCCGAATACACGTTTATCTCTATATATATATATTATGCCCAACTATAAAACTTGTCTTTTCCATCTTTCGTTTAATGGCTAATAAATACTATATATTCGTCAATATCAGCTATCCTCGTCCGTATGGTTTTTACGAAATCGACCGGATTATAATACACGGCGGTCAAGTAATATATTCTCGTATTCGGTTCTCCTCGGTTTTTACCCTCATTGTTATTCGTGTGTATAAAATAAAACCTAAATAGCATATGCCCAATCGCTTACTATAGGTACTAAAAATGTTAAATCTATTTTTCCCCTGCAGCTTTTAGATTTCAAGCCAACAATTTTTTTTACAATGATTATTTATTATTATTTTTTTTTACGAAAAGCATCTGTTCAACAATTTTAAAAAAAAAAAAGTGGCAAAATATTATAAACAAATGAAATGATTTATGAACGTTATAAGTTTCAATATAGACGGTTTACCAAAAATATTGGTATTACATACATTATAAACTCAGTGAAAAACTAAAAATAATGTTGTACAAGCCACAATTAACATTTTAACATCTTCACTGCCGAATGCATTTTAAATAATCAATATGATTTATCATGGTTTTTAATTTTTTAATAATTAATATATAATAATTATAAAATACTGGCTTATGTTCTCGTGTCACAATCAGCATTAGTGGCTAACCCTTAATAATAATATGAAGCAAATATCCGCTTTAAATAAATAATTTTTTTTTTTTTTATGAAATTCTTTATAAATGTTACAATGAATTTTCCTCACAGGGAGTACTCTGAGCAGAGTATTAGAGCTTGATGAACCCGCATATCCCTTGTATTACGCCCTCCATTAAGAGGTATTTGTAGGGCTAATCAATATAGGGTAGACAATTTGTTATATTCTATTTGTATATTTGTTTTGCGTAGCCATTAAAAAACCAACATAAGGTAATCAATTTGTTTAATGTTAAGATAAAACAAAATGTGTAATTTTATGTTGCATGTTTATCTTTTTTTTTGAAAATACTTGTCAAAAAATGTTATAAGAACTAATAACCAAAGAAATCAGTATTAACACGAAGCACAGATATCTATATTATTGCGTTTTACATTTTGACTGTCATATACCTGATGATAATTTTTTAATTAGAAATCAGTCGTATAATAACTAATCATAATACTTCAGGCGACGCATTGATCCATTTATTTATTTTATTTTTATATATATATATTTTTTATTTATATATTTATTCAAGAGTATTAACCATTTTAATAATTTGTTTTTACTTTATTATTTCACTATATTATAGATGATATCATTAATATTTATGAATCGTATACTAAAAATTCCAATATTTTATACTTCTTCATTATTCTCGTTTTTATAATATCAATATGTGATATTGTGTAAGTTTATATAGTTAATATCAATGGACGTTAGTTTATGTTTTTTGCTGGTAAACCTCTTAATGTGATAAACTCTTAGATCTCATACTGTCTTATTGGATAATAATAACAGACAAAAAAAAAAAATGTATGGAAAATTATGGATCTTATTATATTCATATATTACCTATTATATTTCATATTGTGTACGTATTTTTTGTCCGATGTACGGACAAATTGCGGCGATGAACCTCTTAAATTTCTTCAGTATGCCAAATAAAGAGAAGAAAAAACTAGATAATAATAATTAAAATAAAGCATGTATTTTAATATATGAGAGTTAATCCGTGTAATACTAAAATAAAAACCGATATTCTAGGGAGTAGTTGAAAAAAAAAAATATTTTTGATTTTTGTATAGGTAATACTTGTGACGAGAATGCAAATTCTACCATTGCGAACCGATATAGTTACATATTATTATAAGTTGTTATTTTAAAAGCGTTTGAAAAAGTTTTGTGGAGTACCTAACAAAACGATATTTGTACAAGTAAAAACTTTAATTTTATGTACTTTACATATTCCACGTAAAAACTGCAATATTATACATGCAGTTTAAACCGTACCATATGTGTAAGTAAATAAAATACTTGGTTAATATTATTTGTTTAAGAGAATTTAAAATACAGCTTAAATTAATTTTGTAATTGTAAAAATTTTCCTTTAACACACATTACAATTAACCACTATTATAGTATTATTAAACATTATTTGAAAAAATAATAAAACATCTGTTTTTCATAGTTATGTATCCATTAAAATTAAACAGGTAAGTATAGTAATTTCGAGTTAGTATTTTTAAAAATTTTAAAAATTCTAGATTCTGACGTAGCGAAAGAACGATTTTTTTTAAGAAGTGTTTTTTTTTGTCGGAAAAAAGTTGTCCAGTTGGTTAAAGTAATACAATTTGTCCACGCTATACTATAAAATATGATTATAGTATAGTATATTTAAGATAGTATTTAATTTGAAATATTTTTCGAAATGTCTAATACTCTTCTGAATAAATTCTAAAACTGATAACAAACAAAAAATATATCGCGGTTTAATTATGTTGATTTCTAGGTTACCTTGGCAATTAGTGAAAAAAAAAATCAAACAAACATTAGTTTATCGAAGTATGGTCAGAATCGTTTTTTATTACAATGATTTATCGTTGTTTTCAGTATATAAATTAAATAACATTGTATATCCTATATGAGCATATGACTGTATATATTATATTATACCTTTCAAACTTCCCACCTATAATAGTGTCCTACCCGTGTTATCCGGGTTTTTTTTATTTATGCCAACATCGCACATATATTTCACAACAATGTATACATTATACATAAACATTTGTTTACATAATATATGAAATATTTAAAAAAGAAAAAAAAGAACGTATATTTTATGAACGTGCGTAGCAAATACTAAAATACCACAAAGAAAAATGTTCAAACGCGCATAATATTATTTTCGTTTCGAAATTCTTTTAAAAGGTATCTATGTAGGTATCTATTTTGGGAGCACGGAGCAAAGTGAATCATCAATTTTCTTTGAACATGAATCTATTGTATACTATTCAGACACGTTTAGCTAGATAATATTTCCCCCGTCAAATTGTCTGATAGATATATGCATATTATAAGTATAATTTATTTAAATATAGAAAAAATCAGTCGATATATTATGTCGGGAACACTATTATTAAAAATGATGTAAGTAAAATAATAAATTTTAGTAAGTATCTACCATAGAAAATTATTTGAACCCGATAGTATTATATCCCTACATGTCCCCCAGGCAGAATAATAAATTAGAATATTGTATTTAATTTGTATTTTTTTTGTAAATTCTAAATTACCGCATTGGCGAAACGATCCTAGCTGAGTAAAATATTTAATTGTGTTTGCAATGTTTTAGTAAAGAAATAAAAACATTAAAAACAAACTACGGAATAGGTTGTTAAGATTCGTGATTAAATAATTTTTTCCCCAAACGGTCTATAGTCAGGCGTAAAAGGTTTTATTCGAACAAATCTAGTAAAATCATTGAATATATAGACCTTCGAGATAATAATGTATACCTTAAAATTTGTAATTGAAAAATTAAATCGTCTGTATGTAATTTTATAACACCGAAATTATGTTTTAATCTCCGTAATGGACATTTTAAATTATCATGGCGTGTCGATCAAAATGTTAAAACTTCTGGTTTTTCTAATGTATTACATCAGTGTTTTTTTTTAGTTTTTTTATAAGTTCACAATGAATACATTTTTTGGTTATAAAATTAAGTAATACAAGTTATCTATTACTATGAATCTATTTTTTTTTTACTTAGTTCAAATATTTATTTTGAACAATTACATACATGCAAATTAGTTTGGGTATTATCATTGTACAATTCGCAGACATTTCAATTAGAATTAATTTTATATAATATAATATAATATATTATAAAATATACACATAATTAATTTTCTACATCAATATATTTTAGCTATAGTATTTGAAAATAATCGTGCCTTAAATAATAAAATGTTTGAATATGAATACCCAAATTTTTAATTAAACGTGTGTTTAAAGTCCAGTAGTATTATAACATTTTATTTAAAATTCTATCTGATAGAAAAATTTACTTTACAATACAGTGAAAATTCTCATTATTATTATATTTTATAATAAAAATTGGTTTATATTTTATTTTAATATATGGTGTTCGCGTATTATACTGAATATCTACTTGGGTACACGAACTTTGCAATACATGTGTACAGAGGTACACGGACTTTAAATACACGTGTACATGTGTATTTTAATAACACCCACCGTTTCCATAAAAACACGTACGTTCGTTTTCTTAAATGCGCGTGAAATATAGACTCCTATACTCCCTAACTCTTATGTTAAAAAATATGAGAAGTTATAAACAAACTTGATTTAATTGTCCTACCTCGGATGTACGCGGTGTCAACAGATGAAATTAGGTACTATGATAAATGCTGTGTGCAGATAATATTGATAGCTTTGATAGGAAAAAATTTGGATCAAATTAGTTATAACCTTGAGAAATGGAGAGTTACACTTAAATGTAAGAGACTCAAGATAATTAGATATAAAACAGAGTATTTAGAGTATGAGTTTACAGAAACAGAATAAGACAGCTATAATAACAATAAGTGGTGACGTAATAGGTGAACTTAAAAGTTTTAACTACCTAGGATATTTTGTATACAAATACAGTAATTTAACGAGGATGTGAAACATAAGATTAAGTGTTGTTATATAAAGTTAATATAATGTGATTTTATGTGACAAAAGAATTCCAATGGGACTAAATAAAGGTAAGTTCTACAAAAGTGTGAGATCAACTATGTTTTATAGTTCGGAGTATTGGATGGTAGATAGAAAAATATAACAGCGAATGAGTGTAGCAGAGATTATAATGTTCAGATGGATAAGTGGATTGACGAGAGAAGATAGGATTGAGAATGATTACATAAGAGGAAGCTTAGGTGTAGCCTCAATAATATTAGGGAAAATAGACTGAGGTGGTTCGGCATATCATGAGTAGAAAGAAATCTGAAGCACTCAAAATTTTAATAAAAATAAGTATAGGAAGAAAATGGAAGGCCCAAAACAAGGTGGTTGGTGCGATTGAAAATGATATAAGGAGAGACGACGTACGCTAAGCGGGGAATCGGGTCAAGTGGAAGTTTAGGATGAGAGTAGTCGATCTCAACTGGGTGAAATGTGAAGGAAAAAAAGAAGATTGCTTATGCTTATTATTATTATTATTATTATTTTTTTATATAAATGTTAATAAGTAGGATTGAAAATCATGCTATCTCAATTGTAGTTGCAATTAATTTACTTGGAGTCTAAAATCGTGTTAATGTTAGTGAAAATTTAGTGCACATGAAGGAGAGAGCTATATCGATCATCCATCTACCTGAGTCTTTTGTTTAAAAATTTTTACTTGAATTATTAAGCTAGAGAAGGAGGATTGTTAGGAAGAGAATGTCCAGTGATGCACGTTTGAACGTCAGAAATATGAATGCATAATATATTAAACAAATTTTCCTCCTTCAAAATTAGTTTTCAGTTAGAACCCTGTCTAAGTATCTATGTACCTATTATACTAGTTTTGGCCCTTTTAAATGTACAGATCCACCACTAATATTTGGTATCGTGTCCGCTATCGGTATAAATTATAAATAATAAGGCATCTTTTTCATCCACATAATATTATATATTATATAATACAATAAATATTGTATAGAATATTGTGGTGCCATTTTGGAGAAAAAGTGATATGGCTCTTGATTTGGGAATTTTGCAATAAAACAGAATATATAATTTTTAACAATTTTTCTCAAATAAATAATGTGTGAATAAATAATGATTTGAAATATTTTATAAATAGCCATAAAAATGTAAAAAAAAAAGTCCCAATATTTTCTTCTTACAGTATTCTAAACCAAGTATTGTGGTTTTCGTTAAAATAATATACCATACATTTACGATATTTATGTAAATCGCGCAATATAATCATCAAAAGTATATACATTTTCTTAGTAAAATCCATACTGCATAAACTTAAAGTAATTTTTTTTTAAATCGTAATCTTGTCAAAAAAAATATTACACATTTCTGATATATCACAATAAATATGTAACATATAATATTAACTCTCTCCATTCCAAAATATATTCATATTTCTCGGTAGTAATACTAAAATTCCATCGCCTATTGTCCTGTAAAAATACCGAATACTTTATAAGAGGAGACATAATATTATAATATTAGTAGGAAGGTATTTTTGAAATGAAAAATATTGTGACTACCTACGATTTAAAAGTATTCAAATACAGTAATACAGTATATCTATTTTAAAATATTTTATAATAACGATACTTTTATTTAACATTTGTCATTTACAAATAAGTGTTATACTTAATGATTAGTATTAGTATAACTCGATTTTTTTTTTTTCAGAATTATAGATATATACACTTCATAAAAGGGGTTGAAGATAGAAATGAGAGAATATCGGTGTTCTATAAGATTGATAGAAGAAAAGAGGCCATTTTTAAGGTGATGGTACAAAAATGTCTATATTATTGTTATAATTTGAATTTATATTTACTTCATAAACATTGCACATTGGACATCTTTCATTAAATTTATAAAAACCAAAATAATATATCTGTAAAATGTATATATCTGTAACAGGTTAGCTATGGAACAAATTAATGATCTTAGGCGGGTTTTTTTTATCTATTTATTTAGATTTACGGCTTTTTATTAAGTAAAAATAATATAAATAAGTAATAATAGTAATTATATTCAGTAATAATTAGATGTGTGCCTTCAGATAGACGTAAAAAAAAAAAAAAACAAAATTATCTATTTAAATCTATTTATGTAAAACAATTTTATTTTCAAGTTTACGTCTAAATAACTAATGAGTAATTAGTCATTAGGTTACTAATAAGTAATGACCTATGCTGTTAATGTTCATTTATGCGATCAATGCAATAAATATACACATATATAAATATGAACATTGAAATCGTAACAAAAATGATTCAGTAGAACACGGGCAAAGTTGGGTTAATAATTCAATTAGTTACTTATATATTATACAAATTTGTAGTATATTTTATAAATGTATATAATTATTATCATTATATTATATTGATTCATTCTTCATATTTACTGATTTTTAAATTGTGTTATCAATAACAAATTACTCAGTTTAATCACAAAAATACTAAAGCTTAATTCTCAGGTAATGAAATAAATGGTCTGTCCATTCTCTTCAATTATTTTAGCATGTCTGATTGAATATATTAATTTTATATCGTAAATGCGAAAATGTCCCTGATATAAGTTAAGAAAAACACAAAACAATTAGTTTATATCATGTTTTATGCAGTGCGTTTGTCGCAGCAAACGAACATCCCGAAAACGCACATTAAAAACAAAATTTCATAAATTCATCAATAGTTGAAATGAAAAAAAAAAAAATGTTTCTTTCAGTTTAATGATAAATAATATATATTTATATATATAATCAATGTTATTATTCTCAAAGAATATCTATAAATCAAGTGCATATACTTAAATATACGCGATCGTACACAAAGCCACGCGAGTTCAAACATATTGTCGACAACTTGTTATTATACAGGGGTAAAACTTTTTTTTTTTTTCAAACATTAGAGATTTACTATAGAAAGTGTATTATATTATATTTTATATTATTACGGTTTCTGGATATTATACTACAATATATTTTTATAGAGTGGATTATTTCGAATACGGATTTTTCGAGTGCTCGTTATATACAATAATATAGTAATAATAACATTGTTGAATGAGGTATTTCAGATTTCACGAAGCACGACTTTCACGTATTATAATATAAGAAACTTGTACGAAAACATACGCAGCGGTCCTCGGAAAAGATTTTTCACAGAGTTTTGTCAAGTCTATAGCGTTATTGCTTTTAGATGTGCAGTCATATACCTGGCGTAAGTATGACGGTTGTAACAATTTGTGTCTTAAGTATTAGTCATGTTATAATGTAATGATTATGTGCGTTTAATATAGTTGCTGTCAAAGTTGTTCTTAAAAATTCGTTCGATTTAGTATAATATAGAGTGATCCATTTAATATGAACCAACGATTTAATTGAACTGTTACTACCGTCCAACGACTCTAGGATCACGTGAGAATATCTACAGTTATAAACTCTAGCGTTCCAACAGCAGGTTAAAACATTATTGTATTTTTAATTTATTGATGTTGTAACCATTCTCAGATTCAAGACTCTAAATCCATCCAAATATCAAGAAGGTAATAACAAAATGATTAAATGAGTACCTCTTTTTCTTCTTTAGAACTCTCTGACTTCCCTACATTATTATAACTCTCACATTACCTTTGTACTAGCTCTTATTTTTTGGTTTATTTTAACAGTTATTCATCTTTTGTGTTATTACACTTTCTATGTGCGTATATTAGTATTTATCATAGACCTTACACTAATTGACTGGCCTTGCCTTTAGAGTAGCTGAAGAGCTGAGGTAGTAACCGGTCAGACATACTACAATGGTGTACAGTATAATCACATCAGTATTATCATTGTGTGTGCAGTACAATGTACAATAATACCACGTAAAAGCCACAAGTCACACGTAAAGATTTATCTATGATCGTTCTTCGTGTGCAAAAGGTTCGTCTATTAGTATAAAGTGTATGGTATTTATAGATAGATATATAGATATAATCTAGTATAGAGTTTCTTATATTATTATTATCGAGACACGTGTCTATCTTGTGTCCTATATTTTCTGGGTTTGCACTTAAAGTTTAGATATGCCATTATTGTGACTAAATTTTTTGTCTGGCTTTTGCTCTGCAGATTATTGGGTCAAAAATCGATGTTTAATAAAGTATCGTATTTCTTTTGTATACCACAATCAATATTTTTGTTACCTAGATATTATTATGGAAGAGGACTTTTAGCAATATTTGCATATTTGTTTTGCATAACAGTAAACAAAGGCCTACTAGAAACAAAATATTTATTTCGTGACGTTACGCGTCAAAGCCGAATAAGTAATTTTATGTTGTTTACTTTATTTTATTTTATTTTTTGAAGAATATTTTTGGTTTTTTGTTGAATTTTAATGATTCTATATTTGTATTTTTTAGTACCACAATAAGGAATAGGTACTTAATGTATCAAAAGTTTTAATAAAAAACTATTAAATTTTAAATTCGTCATTCATCAATTAATTGAATTGCAAATTGTGATTAATCGATAAAAAATAATCTATTTGAAAAAAATTTGGATAATAAGTTTGTATTTATATGGTAATGGTATTAAATTTAATATACTTTGAACTGTTAATAATACATCACTTATTATAAATATCATTTATTCTATTGATATATTATGTTAAAGCAAACTGCTATAAAAAAAAATATTTGATACACATTTTTAGACTTTTTACGACTTGTTCTACGGGAAATGTCTGATATAACTTATTAGTTATTTTACGGAAGAGACGAAAAAAATGAAATCTCAACTATTCTTCGGCCATCTTATAAATAATGTTACGAAGTACATGGGTCGAACATGTGGTATAGGTCGAGCAATCGCCTGACTAAATTGTTGAGGTAGTGGTGGTGGTGGTGGTAGTAGCCACCTTGATGGTTATGTTATAATATTATGCTACGCTTTTTATGGATTTATTATTGTTTCATAAAATAATAATCAATTAGTTCAGTAAGCTTTTTTAGAATATAATGAATTGTCTAGAAGGAACCTTTTTAATGTACCAACTTTTCAGAAAAAGTCCTACAATCTATATACTGGAGTAAGTTTTGTTTTCGATAAGTTATTTACGGGCAGAAAAAACACACATCACAGTAAAACCAATAGATACCTCGCTACGCTTCAAATCTAATATTAATATACTAAATTGTATAATTATTTTTGTTTTGTTTTTATAAAATATTTTACTATTTTATTATAATAATATCATATACATTCCTAAAAAAAGTGAAATTTGGTAGACGCTATTTTAATACCGTCGATAAACTAATTTGTAAAATTGTATTATTAATTATTATTACCAAATTAAAAATTATATACGTTATTAATTTTTAAAATTTCCCGAATATTTTAATACTACTTCGGTGCCACTGATTCTACGGTTATGTACACTGTGTATAATATACTATGTACACATTAAACGGATTGTATAATTTTTTCAATTGACAATATTACTCTTTATCTTTTTTTTTTTCATACTTTCTTCCACGGATGTGTTTTTCATGTGAAATGCCCTTATCAATTCCTGTTCTCAGATATAAGCTTGTTGTTGTTTAAAATTTTCTTGCAATTTATCATTAAAATCTCTCTTCAAATAAATCGATTTAGTGTGCAGATTCACTATAAGCTAAATTTCAAAGGTACTACGTTAATCTTCAAATGAACTCCTAAACTCGACTAGAATAATGAATGAAGGATTGAAATCACACACGAAGTCTTGGACCGATTCTTTGTGAAATTGATTAATTTTACATTCAATACAATTTCAGGTAGTGCTCGATGGAAAGAAAAACATATGTTGAAAACAATTAAGGTACAGACTTTAACTTGTATAAATGTTTCTTATAGTGAACCCCGTGGTGAGGCGCAAATAAGTATTTTATTATTACTTTGTTATATTGAAAGAAATGATAAATCTCTGCATTAAAAAATCGGCAAAAAAACTAAAAATTGTAAATTTAACACCTTACTTAAAATTTAATAAAAAATATCAATTATACTGTAACAGATTTGAAAGAATTTTATTTTTCATTTTGGTTTTTATTGTTACGTAAAATATTAGTTACATCTTATATATTATTCACTATTATATAGAAAACCGATCTTCAGGTTGGTTTTTTTCCTATAATGATTTATTTTTGCTTTAAAATTATTCATATTAATTTACCATTGGTATTATTGCCAAGATTGGCGATGTGAGACTACTGTTAATCATACTCCATATTTTTTTTATTCTGTTCGATTTTTTTTTTTAAATTACAGTTTAATATTTATAAAGCCCGTATCATTCTATAAATTTAATTTATCCAGTTACGATCGCATTTCGTAACAATATGTATGCATAGTATTGGTAAAATGAATAATAAGTATATTAAATCTCTATGTATAGGAATAGGATTGACAGTTCTGTGGGCTGGATTTAGAGTTGGGCAAGGGGAGAAATTATACATAAAATATATAATTATGGTTTCTTTTTCTGTTGTCGGAAACGACAAATGTAAATTTATTGCTATTATATTATATTGTAATCATTAATATTTAAGTTAGGTATTACTTTTATAATGATTGACAAAAATAACAATTTTTAAGAAAAGCAGCGCAATACTTTTCAAATAAGTAAATGTTGTAAGCCAAACACAAAAAAAAAAAAAATAATGATCTTAGGGAGCTCATTTTTTTAGAAACGTAGAAACGTATTGATATCGTACTATATTAAATGTAGTGATTTTCAACCATTGGTAATATTAATTGTATTAATTTCTATTATCTTACGAATGCGTTGCTTTTTTAAATTATGTAGGTACCCCGTAAGCTGGTATATATGGAAACACTTATAAAACGCCACACGTCGTTCCACCACACAAATGGTACTCCACTACTTTCTCCCTGCCTAAACTTAAAAGTAGAATATGTTGTTAAAAGGTCGACGGAAATCAAAATGTTTGAAACCGAAATTTATTTAAAGTAATAATCCGTCTATTTATGGAATGTTCAATATAGCTTCTCATTTGGAAAACTAAAGTTGATATCACCATAGGATATTCCTTAAATGTTGTGAAAAATCTAAGTATTCAAAAATTGCAAAAATTAGAATTTGAATATACGCAAAATTTAACCAAAAAAAAAAAAAAAAAAAATTGGGTGACCCCATTTAGTGAATCATTCCGTATACATAACTATGTTTTGGAAATACTATAAAATACGTGAATGTACGTCACATTGCATGTGACAACATGGCCTCGAATAATTATACAAATATTAGGTTTCATAATTTATTTAGTTTCTACATTTGGTGGGAAGTGGCGGAATAGTTAAAATTCAATACCACGGAATTTCAAAGATTATAGGTTTTGTATTTTCGTTATATTAAGTATAGGTGGGTCTATTTATAAACAGATACTTGATATCGGTTGTATCGGTTTTATTGGCATAGGCTTTTTCTTTTTCAAAACTAATATTTGACCCGACATTTTTAGAGAAAAATGTCTATTATATCTATGGGTTTATGGAAAAAATATTAACAAATCGCGTTTTCAACCAATATATCGATTAATTTCAATAATAACACATGGTTTTCAATATCAAAAATCGAGTAAAGGTTTTATATCAGTAGCATATATTGGAATATCGGATATCGGTAAAAAATGGTATCAGTTTAATCCTAATAATTAGGTCCTCGTGAAACCTAACGCCGGCCCTGAAGACTGTATATTAAAGCGTTTTAAATTCAATTTTAATACTCGGCGAAATAATGCGATTTTATAAATGTCATTATAATAAAAATAATATACTTATTATACTATAAGATTATGATTATATTAAAGAACGCTTTTGTAATATTTTGTGCCGGTACGCTTGCGTTTATCAGATTATTATACCGATCGGCCTCGGATTTTCTGCAGACATCCTCCGTTACTTTAATAAGCATTACACCTGTTCCCACATTATTTCCAGGTGACATCATACATAAAATAAATGCGACGAAAGAATAGACGAAGATAGTTTACAAAATATAATTACACTCGTCTCTTAATATAACTATGATTTTTTTTTTTTTTTTTATGCTATTTAAATGCTTAACCCCTACTCTTTATATCAGAAAAGATGAGTGTACAATTCTGATTTTAAACTGGAAACGCCTCTCTTTTTAACCAATGATTTGAATAGGCAATATTTGTTTTATGAATGGATTATACGCTAATATGATGATGCGTAACACTAATATCGAGTTTACGGTTCGTATGTTATAAAAGTTGAAAATGTAGACCGAAGAAGTTGGAAAGGGTAATAAACTACTATTTTAAAGCAATAAACTAATAACACTCCCCTATTCTTTTGGTCCATTGCTGGTTCGTCATAAATTATTGATCACTCCGTATATTGTTCGACTCTATGGATCGATTCCCGAGTAATTTAATTTTAAATATGTTTACTTAAGTTAGCAAATAATTATTATAATTCAAACAAATGTCATGATTAACACATCTCAAATCACGATGGTCAGATAAATCGATATCAAAAACGCGTTAAAATAAAATATCGTATAATCAATCTAAAAATGTGTATTGTAGTTTTCGATCGATTTTCGTCATGAAAAAATTTTAATACGTTATGCCGGCCATTGCCCACATCGTATGCCATCACCTTTAGTCTATTATTGCTAAAGTCACGTTCACGTATGCACTATATATATATAATTATCTGCGCACTATGGTCATTCGTTGAAATAACGTCCAGTCAAAGCCATTCATTACCGGAGGAGCACGTTTATCTCCAATCGTCACGAAATAAATTATGTACAAAGTTTATGGACAAAACGCGGCACAGTCGTCGGGTGAATTGTCAACATCAGCGCTCGCTTAATAAATTTCATTCGCGCACGGCGTTTATTTTTCAACCGGATTTTTGTTTGTAGTTTTGTTTGTCTTTTATGGATGCCTCCGCCAAGGGTAGTAAACTTGAGCAATAAACGTACAGACCGTAAACAGAACACACACACACACACACAAACACACGCGCTTATATATGTATATAAACGTATTACAAAAAAAAAAAAAAAATCGGGTTCCGACTCAAACCAATATATTTTATTTGATGAAAAAGCCTAAATTTCCGTTTCCTTTTTTCCACTCCTCTTCTCCCACTTGCCCCCCGTAAACCGTATACTTGTATGCTCTTCAAAACGGACCCGAACATTAACGAAAAATAAATAAAACGAAATCACGACATTAATGTGATTTACAAACGAACGAGTTTTGTTCGGGTTTTTTTTCCCGTTTCCGAAACATGAAGTTTTACCTACAATAACAATAACGTACATAAAATATATAATAACACGCAATGCAGTCGCCAATTTATTGACAAAAAATTTCGTTGACACCCGCTCCTTCGCGTCGAAACGTTTAGATTTTATTTGGATTGTTATTGTTTCTGGAGTCGCCCGACGAGGGAAGTGTAGGTAAATAATAAAAATATATATACCCCTGACACAAATAATCACCGTCGTTTAGCGTCTAAGAACGGTAACGACACTCGAGAACGCGAAAACCAAATATTTAAAGGCTCTATCAACGTCTCCGCTATATATATGTATATATGCACTTATAATACTATCGGGCGACACCGACGTTAACGTCAATGTCGACGAATCGCGGCCAAGTTTATTCCATTGTTCTCGTCTAATGGACTTGGACCATTTTGATTTCAAGACGGATGACGTTTTGGGGCCGGGCGCAGGGTAGGTAACTCTATTCGGTATTTTACAGCAAACGAAATCGACAAATTCTTTTTCTACGACCGGGAGTGGAATAATAGTGTTTTTATTTTATTCACGCGACGACGCGCAGATGTCACACCGATTAAATAATATACGCGTACCCGAGACGGCGATATTTTTAAGATTGCCGTTGACTTTAAAAAATAATAATGTTAACTATGTATAGTATATACTCGTGCAAACGGACACGTGTAATTGTTAATATTTTTTTTAACTATCAATCTTATTGTAATCTTAACTCCCTGCTCGTGAAAATATCAAATGTTTCCGAATATATATCAATATCCGTACTATTATTTAATATTATAAACAGAAAATGTTTGTTTGTATGTTTGTAATGGATAAGCTCAAAAACTACGTAGCCGATTTTAAAACTTCTTTCACATACAAAAACTACATTACCAGCGATTAACTTTACTAGGCTGTACTTTATTTTTTTGAAAAAAAATTAGAGATACCTACTAAAATTGCAATAGTTAGGTTTTGAGGATTTTTCGGAACTTATATCTATTTTTTATTTATTTATTTTGATTTATTCTTGGGTTACTTCGGTGACATGGATAATAATTTGGCTGTCACGGATAGTAAAACTATTATTATTATTATTATTATTATTATTATTATCATCATTATTATTATAAACACTCTTATCAAGGAATAGGTCAGCTAGTATAAACTAATATTGTATAATTATAATATAATATTCACATCTATGTACGTTCGGCCGAAAGAAAATGTACAGGTGCGTTCATATATACCTACATGTTAAAGTATAATAATGTTGAGAGAAGTACCTAATATTATAAACGATCCAATTGTTTAGTTATTATTTTTACATCGATTCGAATTTTTTTTTTAGAGATAGTTTATTATATTGTGGCATGTAAAACATTTTTTTTATGGGTTTAAAGTTTAAATGCATATATATATAATAATATATATAAAAAATAAAGAATACGAAAATCGTTTTAAAATGAATTGAGTCTTGAGCGACATTATTTTTAGTAAAATATTGAGAGTCACTATAAAACGATGGCATTCAAAAAATATTCCTGCTCAACTTATATTATATATTGTTTTATCGGTTTAATTTTAAAATACGTAGTTAAAATTGAATTTGTTAAAGAAATAGCAGGTTATACTTTACAGTATCAGGTTTTACTTTTTTTTTGTGTATGATCAAAACAAGAGTCTGTTAGGAAAATCAAAAAGCGGTTACAGAGAAAAAAAAACACATTACACAGTGTCTCCCACCAAGTTCGACGGATTTTTCTAGCGCTGTTAATATTAAATTGTTTTCGATTTTTTTTTAAAATTAAATTCGTATTTTCATTCTGTAACATAAAAAAAAAAAAAAAAAATCGCTTTTTATTTATTAACTTTAGAAAATTTTAAAAATAGCCATTTTTTAAAACATTTACTTAATATAATAACCGATTAATAATTTCTTAGTTACAGCCGTGTTAATTAGGCGTGAAAAAAATTAATACTAAATAAAATAACATGTTATGCCATAAGGTATTACAATCAGCATGATGATTCTTTAGGTTCTATTGAATATTAATTGTTGTCATGCCTAGTTTCTAGAAATTAAAGCGACTTTAATTAAGAAACGAATATGGATGTATGATAAATTACAGTTTTTATTAGAATAATATGTTTATAAGATTGGCTATTTTGAAAATTGTCTAAAGTGAATAAATACATTTATTTTATTTTTTTTTGTTTAGAGGATGAAAATAAAAATTTAAATATTCTCCGAATCGATATCTTCCTTGAAAATAAACCCATTAAAAAAAAATTAAAAAAAAAATTAATATTAACAGCGCTAAAAAAATCCATTGAACATGGTGGGACACACTGAATAGTATGTAAGACTATAATCTAAAAAAGTAAATAATTATCTTTTTTAATGATAACTTAATGAATATCTAAACGTATTTTGTAATATAATTATTATACTGTTAGTTTTTCAGAGTTAGTTTTCCGATAAATTAGGTACAGCTCTCCGATATTTAAATAAACAAACTGAACGTTTCTATAATAATTGCACCATATAGTATAGTAGCGTAACCAAGCAGGTTAGGGATTTGTAGCACTCCCCAAAATTTTAAGAGAGTTAAAAAATTATTTCTATGGTCTATGAAAGTCGCTGCAAAAGTCTTAAACTATAACTAACTTTTTGTTTATAAGTTTTTATCTTAATTTTGTTAGTTTGGTTTAACGTCCATGGTTAGAACTTTACTAGCAATCAATATTTTAGTATGCACTATAGTCCGTAGAGTAATAATATATTTTTTTTTTATTTATTATAACTGCATGTGCTGAAGTTTATCCTTCTGTTGGTTTCACATTTAAACTGCTACATCTGCTATAATATGCACTGTTAGTCATTGTGCATAGTTTGAGACGGTATGAAATATTATTATTTTTATTGTTGATCACATTAATAACAATGGGCTAACGTCATTCAGTGCGTTATAAATACACATTTTTTTAGTCATACAGGAACCAAAACTCAAAATAAAGCCTCGGCATCAGCATGTTTAACTTATGATAGAACCTATCAGTTTTACACTTCTGAGTAGAAAAATGGTTAATCCCCACTCTGTCCAATTAAAAATCCTGACTACGCTACTAAAATGTTGTACAAATAATCTGCAATATTTATTGATTGGAATTTGATACAGATAATTTGATAAAGTAATCGTGTTTCAAAATATCACAGTTTAAAAAAAAAAAAAACTTGTAAAATCGAAAAAACATTAAGCAAATACAAACAAGATTTTTAAAATTACGACACTGCACTAATTTAACACAAATATTATTTAGATAAATTGATCTCCGTTATATAGAATTTACACATTTTTTATTTAAATTCAATTATAATTTTGCAGATTAAACATGAATATTATATTATGTAAAATTAATGAATTTATTTTTGAGCGATTATTGTAATAATCTCCTATATGGGTTAACACATAAAAATCTGAATAATGTTGTTTAACGCATATATATTTAAACGGTTTGTTTAGTTTTTATTAGTTTTTATAAACATATAAATAAGCATCATACGATATTAAGCCTGGTCCACACGATAATATAGTATCGATAGATTATCACGATAGTGAAAACCGGTTTTAAAATTATAGCGATACTATTACAGAAACCCACCTACATTTGATGCGGATATTGCATAGAGTAACATAGAGACATCGTTGAATATCTTGACTTTGACTGTATACAATTTGTGTAAAGAGGTATAATTGATTCTTAAGCGTCCACTATATGTCATAAATATTAATAACAGAGAAGACGATAATCATATTGAACAAATATTTATCCATAATAATAATTGAGTACCTATTTTAATTTGAAAATAATTAACTCTGACTAATCAACTCTGACACCTGTGTACATAAACCTATAATAAATAGTTTAAAAATTAAATTTTTCGATATTTATAATTGATCTGTTATTAGGTACGTTGTTTTTCTTTTTTTTTTTCATTTCAAAAACCTAAACAAATTATAGATTGAAATATTATGGTTTAGTTTTGTTTTATAGTTTTTACAATGCAATAGCAGCGTTCGCCATAATTCAATATTTAGTTACTATCATCCTATTCATACGTCGATACTTCATCATTCACTATCTCGATAGTGAATTCTTTTCACGATATAGAAACTATTACCGTGTCGAACACGTTTTAGTAATAAATACAAATACAAATGAAGATATCATATCATGCGATATTATGCAATTAAAATGTCAGTACGTATTATTACTGTATTCATTAATTTAAAAAAAAAAAAAAACAACAACAGAATGTCTAAGGGTTTATAATAAATTAGTATATTATATGTTGTACTGGTTAACTTTCGCTAATGGGGCGGGAATGCTAACAGTTGCCGGGGAATGTTGACATGCACGACTTAAATTGGCGAATGTCGGAAAGTCACATAAATATTATAATAATATAAATCCAACATTCGCAAATATACTCGTAATACATGTTGGCGTACACGAACTGTGTTTTCACAAAAAACGCACATTACAGTTAAAGTATTTTTATTTTACGTAGCACGTACCGTAAAAAGTATAATATTTATTTCAAAACTCTCGAGGCAATTTGAATCGCACAAAATGCCATTATTTTTGCAAATACACTTGTTTGTACGGTGTATTTCGTTTAACATTCACGTTGTTGTCGTGTAAATCTCTTTTTACAAGTTTTTAAATCAGAATATTTGCGTAGTGTCGCATAATTTTGCGTCGTAATTTGGTTTTAAAAAAAAAAATCATTAATTGATATTACATAACTTTCCTCTTTTAAACATGATGTACATTTTATTTTTAATTCAATACTGATTTATAACACGAATTATTGTTTAGCGGTTTTTGGAGGGTTTTTTTTTATAGGTATTAACAATCTTTGATTGTTTTAGTTTTTATTTAATTGCATATGTATAAAAATGTGTTGACTAAACCGAAATGTTTCAAATTTAATACAAAGTTCATTATAAGTTTAATTGAGTGGTAACAAAAAAAATTGAATGCAATGAATTAGTTTTTTGTATGCATGTTTTAAGTTTATATTTTAAAGAAGATCTTAAAATGTATACGGATTTTTAAAACATGTATAACTGAGCATCACTCAGAATCAAATTTCGTAGGTGATGATTTATCGTTCTGTACTGATATAAAGTAAAAAACTCAATAAAAGTAATTGTAGAGACAGAATACTTCTTTAAATTTTTAACATTTTCAAAATATTCTAAAAAATTTTAAGCTGTTATAGGCATTTATCATTTTCTATTTTTATTTTAGGTTTTATGTTGAGAAATTATTTTGGCCCAGCAAAAATGTTTGTAATTATAACACGATATTCATCATACGTTCCATTTAATGGTTAAACAATGAAAACTTAGAGTAGCGTAGTAGTTGTTTATATTTATGTACATAAACGTGTTTAAAATTAAAAATTTGAATGGAAATAGTAAAAATAACTTCATGTCACGTACTTTTTTTCGGAGTGAATTTAATTTTTCAATTCAGGCATTTTCGTAATTTGTATTTGATGTTAAAAAATAAGAAAAGTTTAGCTTAATGTTTTCGTATTCATTTTTTTTTTCTATAAGCAATTTAAATTTAAAATTTCGACGAATATATAACTACACAAATATTTGACTTAGCATCAGTGAGGCCATCATGTTAGTAAGGTTAGTTTTCTAAAAAAAATATAATTTCAAACTACAGAGGTACTTTTTAATTCGAGCGTGTTAATTTAGGCATTGGATCCACGATAATAACTAAGTTACTGTTCTATTATATGCACGCGTATAACGGCCGTAAATCGAGTGTTCGGACATTCAAGTTATCGGGATATACATTTATATATATATATATAAAGAGGTTAAAACATTTATCAAAACTATAACTATATAGAAGGATAAACCGGGACGAAAATGTTAATTTTCCGCAAACGGCGTTATATCCTTTTGAGAACACGCATATAATTTTATGTCGGGTCGGGTATTTAGCCGGTGACGGTATAAATATACCGGCAGCGTTCGCCAAAATATCCGTCTGTGAACACGATAGGTACGACATATAATATTCTACTTGCAGTGTAGGTATGCAATATATTTAAAATACATTTTCCGCAAGACGTACACACTGAAGATTTTGGCGCGTATTTTGACAATCACTATATGCAGCGTCGACCGTCGGAATTTACAGGCTACAGACTTTCGCGCAGTATCGCATAATATACATCTTTAGAAATACGAGTATAGTATACCAACTAGTATAAAAGGTAATAGAGTTTTTATTATAACCGTTATGCCGAGCAGAAAAGTTGGAACATTAAGGGGACGAAATTTACGGGTACACGTATACGCGTATAATAAGAATAATATTTATAAATCTAATTTAAAAAAATAAATAATAAAAAAATAAAAATAGAAGCTAATAAAGCTGATTGGTTTGTCGCTATTATAGGCGGGATGTTGAAAATTAGTGTATATATAAAGTTATTTTATTTATACCTGTACCTGTACACATTGATATGCCATTTCTGATGAATTATGATTCTGAATTCTTAAACATGTTTAGAAATACAGGGATTTATACGATTTAGGTTTAAATTTAAAGTAAAAATTCTTAAAAAAAAAAAACAGTTTTAAAAATTGGTCACTTTGAAGTTCTAATAATGTATATCGTTTGGAAATATTATTTTTCGAAATTCAAGTCCAATGCACTTTTTCTAAAAAAAAAAAAAATGATCGAAATCAAACCATTCTACAAGGCAGGAGAGTTTACTCGGTAAAGCAACTTTTTCGGCAAAATACAAGCCTTGCGCAGTGTCCTTAAAAGTTGACATTATTATCACCACTTATAGTTCAAAATTTTTATCAAATCCTGAATCTGTCATAGTTTTATAATATATTTTATTATTTCATATTATATTGTAAACCACTTGATTTTTTATCCAATCTGAAAGTGGTATAATAATAAAAAAATATATATTTACGTTGTATTCATGCTATATGTGTTTTTTTTTTTGTCAAATATATGTATATATATATGGAATATAGCGTTGAAAGTTTTTCATTTTCTCTGTTATTTACTATATGATACCACTACTTTTTATTTTGTCGATTTTTTATTTTAATGGTGAAATCCATTTTTCATTTCATATGTTGAAAACAAAAAGTGTACTCTTCTAAAAATATGTGTGTACAGGTACCTACATAATAATATACTGAATATTATAGACAAAACAATTTTTTATATCTTTTAAGTAGGTATAATATTTTGCAGTTTATGTGATATTACTAATAATAATTTTGAATTGCTAGATTTGATCAGTGACACAATTTATTGTGATAATTTATAAGCCTTGCACAATTGTCGGAAAAAGGGAATTGTAACCCTGCAACTTGCAGCAACACCAACGTTCGAAAACAGAAGTAAACTCGTTCAAACTCTTATTCTGTTTACCTGCTCCAATCAGTTAATATTTTAGGAATTTGGTGTAAACCTAAAACCTATAGCCTTAACTGGTTGAAAAAACACGTCAAGTGTAAATAAAAGTTAAAGTCACGTCGATCAGATTACGTTTTAAAATAGAAAAGTTGCTTGATGGGGTGATAATACAGAAGAACCGTAATAAGAAACAATTATGGTATTATGATATTAATGCAGAGAACGGTTAGTAACAATACAATTTAGTGTATTATTATTATTTTTCAGAAAACTCTCGCTTCTTCGAGAAGTGATATATAAAATGAAAGGGGTTATCGTGGGATGCATGATTTTATTTCTAAAATATTGATATATATATATATATATATATGTAAGTATGTGTAGGATCTTAAAAAAAAAAACAGAAATCTAAAGAAACATTATGCAAAATTATTACAAAAATACTTTCAGGTTATATTAACCTACTTTTATTTTTCCGGATACGTCTAATAATCGATATATTTCGCGAGTTATTTTATTTTATGTTTAATAATGTGTTGTTCAAACAAAACCCCTTTTGAAAAAAAATACTTTAATCTCGAATTTATACCAGTCAAATAGCTTGCTTTTTCACGTGGAAAATACGATTTTCTGTACAAACATTATATTTTAGGTCAAGTCAGTGGCGTCCAACCCTATTAATAGGTATAGCAGTCGTTACATCTTAAAAATAAGGGGTGAGTAGATATAATAACATAAAATAATTAAATTGAAATATATATACAAGACACAGATTATATTTTTGTAGGTACCTTAATATTTACTAATATTATCAACTAAAATATGATACAATTATTAAATAATATAATTTTGAGTTAGAGAGGGGGTGAATGGATAGGTAAAATTATGTCTTGTTATACCTGAAAAATATATCTTGGGCGCTACTGTTTCGATTGAAACGGTGAAAAAATATAGCACTGGTTTTCGGGTATCGCCTGTTCCACCGAGTGTTTGTTCTACAATATTCATATTAATTCCGTTGGTATAAACATACGTCATAATAAGGATAATACGCCGTATAATATCTCAAAATTATTCGATTAGAATTGATCGTTAAGATATTTTACTGGATAGTATCTAATCTAATTATTTATTTCACCATAATGTTATAAATTGTATATATTATAATCAAGTCGTAAATTTAAAGTTTAAATAAGTTCATATGAAATCGATATAATACCCCTTTTGTTTAGGTATAATTTTGTCGTATTTATGTCCAATTGTCAATAAACAATAGGTATATCCATCACCCACTTATGTCATGGTAAATGGCAGTTGTTTGAGATTTAAATTAAAATTTAAAAAAAAACTATAACAATAATGTAAAATTTTGTTTACGCAAACTTGACAGTATGAATAATGAAGCTTAGATAAATTTATTTGTGAAATAAACACAAACAATACAATTATTATTATTGCTAATTATCAAAATAAGATTTAACACGAGAACAATGTTTGTATTTAATAATGCTTGGAAAATATCATGGTGAAATGATAAAATGATATGGTTACGTAAGTAGGCATTTTTTTTGTTATTTCAAGTATTAAAATGTTTTTAAATTTTGTATTATATTTTTATCATACAATATTATACGAATTAATAAATTATCAAATTTATATTACATATTGGACCTACAGTATTACCTAGTTAATTGTACAGTAGTTTTATCAAACGTATGGTAATGCATCGTGATAATATTCTATTTTAATCACATCAGTTAAAACTACCAACACTAATAGTATTGATTTAATATGATTTTAAACTTCATCACTATATTACAGTGGAAATGAAATGAGCATGGATCTACGCGTGAATAATAATTTTTCCAAAGAGACACTAATACAGAAATGGCTCTGAACGTTTGATAAATGTAAGTACTATTATCATAATAACAGACGGTATAAATAGTATAACAATTAATGTGTCTCGCTACAGTTGCTATAATATTACTTAAGTATATTAATACCACTTGAATTAAGACAAAGTCTTTACCTTGATTCATGGTTTTAACTGAAATACGCCCTCTACAATAAAACGATGTCTATAAGATTCTCTACTTATACATATATCGGAAACCACGACAATTATTGTACTTTAAAAACCGTTGAGAGTGGGTTTTTTATAGTATTTTTCTTCTCGTCATCGTCGTTTACTTTTTCAATTTTACCGATTTTCAGTTCATCGAACAGAAAACTCGAAAAATTACATCTTGAAAGTAATAGGTAGTATAGGTACCCACCTATCACATCCAAGTTCGATTACGTAAGTTATCAGAGGAAACTTTCTGACCGTGTTTATAGTTCCAAAAGTAATATCTGAGAAAAAGGTAGCAAAAAAGAATATTGAAAAAATCATAAATTCGTCTTCTCTACCCAAATTGACTGTGGGAATTGGTAATTTAAAATCCAGATCTTAAAAAAGGCCAATTTCTAATAAATATATCAAGTTTTTTTCTCGTAACTTGGCTGAAATATATGCATTCCGATATTAGATTACGCATATTTTGTATTTTAAGTCAATGGGGGAGGGATATAATCCTTAACTTCCCCCTACACACACCATGCATGTAAACCTTTACTCAGCTTGGAATCTAAATCTATAAATAATTACTTTTTGACTACGTTAATAATCAAAGACAATACCGACAACACGTGACGATAATTTTCGTGAAACTTAACGATTGTTTAGTTTACGTTTGAAACAAATAATCAAACATGCCTAATTTGAATTCACCTGTTTTCCAACGCATGTATCCCTTAAATTTCATCTGAATAAATCACAATAATAATATTTCTTTTTATTAAACACCTCATATTTATGTCACGTTTACACTTTTTTGCTGTTTGTTCTTATTTGCATTCCTTTCTTTGCGAAACTACTTACATAATAATATGGACCCAGTTTTCTTTATACATTTTCCGAAAATGTCCAAGTATATTACAGTTTTTGATTAGGTACTTTTATTAAACTATCGCTTATAGATTGCAAATCTTAAAAAAAAAATAAAGCAAAATATCTAACGTTTCGTTCTAACTTTTAACATATTGGCGATGAAATCATGTACTCGGGAATTCTTATGCATTAAGAAAAAAAATCATATATATATGTATATCTTAATTTCAATCTTAAAGTCCTTCAAAGTGGATTTAAATAACATTATGTGGGGATAATAATTGAGTAAACTTTTAAAGCTTCCCCTCTTTTAAATTCGTTTACAAACTATTGGAAATACAACGAATACTCCAAATATTCCGTAATATACTTTCAAAGTTTAAAGTAAAAAAAATAACGTAATACCATGACCATATCAAATTGAACGCCTAAACCATGCAATGTTAATAATAATCCGGACTTATGCTTCTCTCTGTTGACTATCACTAAAGCGACACTAAAAAAAAGACAAAAAGAAAAACATCTTACAACATTCTCATATTGGAATATTTTCATTCGAAAAGTACTAACTAATTCTGTTCTTCCTGTATACACCAACTCACTATGCACCCCTTGAATAAAATTAGCATTCCGGTAGAGTAAAAATTACTGCAGTCTTATCGCATCAAATACAATAATATAATAGGTAGCTATGTATAATTTCATTTTAATTATATAACATCATAACTGAACTCACGTAACTGTTAATGTGTTACACAATTACGTAAGTATATATTCAGTACTCTTACGAAATTGTATTACTAAAAAAACTCTTAAAATATAATTAATAACAACGTAGTATGAAAAATGCTCTAAATAATAAGTCGTAATATTATATTATTGCGTATAAAGTCAGCGAATATTTTATTAAGAAAACAAACAAACAAAATTGTACGATTAAAATCATTTTATTTTATTTACAGGGCAATTCTAAATTTTTATTACAGCTATTTTATTAGACAAATATTCAAAATACAGAAAAATGTTTGATACGAACGTTTTAGATTCTGAGTAGAGCGAGGAATGTATTGATTTTACAATGATGTTTAATATTAAAATTATTGTTATATTTTTTGTGTGAAAACTTTTTCTTCCAGAAAGCATACTTTGATTATCAAGTATAGCAACTTTTCTGGAAGGATATGTTCTTTGGGTTGTACTTTAAACAGGTAATTTTTTGAAATTCTGATTTAAGAAACTCTATGATTGAGAGTGATGTAAAGTTAATACCAATTATACAGTTATAACTGAATCATGGAATCGGCGCTGCGCCACGTATAGTGACATCATTAATTATTAATTATCGGATTGCAATCAAAATGAAATTTCTAAAAAAATTAATTTTAAATTGCACTCAATCATAGAGTTTTGAATAAATTAGTGTTATTCAATGATTAAACAAATATCTTCACATAATGTTTGCAAAAAAATAAAGATTCCATTTAATTTTTAAAAGATAACCCCCAAATCCCCCTAAAAATTAAAAAACGAAATAAACATCAAATGACTGTCGTATTATACATAGTTTTTTATTTAGATTATGTATTAGATAGAATGGCCGTAACATAAATTTTGGATTTCACAGTTAAAATATAAATGTTTTTTTTTTTAAATCGAACACATTAAAAATAATAAGGTGTAGAATTTTTGAATATTCTTTTAGCTAACTTAAGTTATATTTGATTCGAGGAATCATCAAACAATTTTTATTTATCATTATGTAGGTATGCATGTATGTATTATAATTATAACATATTAATCATCAATTTTTTCGATTCAGTTTTTTAAAATAAATTTGTAGGTATCGTAGTTAGTCACGTTCGTACCTGTAGTACGAACTACAAACAGTATAATTAATAACTTGATTAATTCAACTATACACATGTAATTAAAGTCGGTCACATATTTTATTAAGTCAATAGCTTTTATCATCATAGTATTACATCTAAAAATATGATATATCCCAAAAAAAACAAATCTCACAGGTAAATTACTTTTTATGTAAAAAAAAAAAAAATGGCTTACTTTTCAACATATTCCAGACATTTTTGATTTATTTATGGGCATTTGATATTTTCGATATTTTAGTTTTTATTTGGTTGTATGTGGATGCAATCGTTATGGCACAGCAGAAATACTAGACAATTTTACATAAAGTCCATCACCATTTGTACTTAGTGGAAATTGTGTTCAGTGTGATGAAGTTTCAATTTTTAATGAGAGTGCATTTTGATAAAAATGCAAATATATGTACGATCCCGTATATTCTATTTGATATAAATAGTAGAAGTACATTAACATTTAAAGTTTTTTGTAATCTAAAAAATTTACTTTCTGGATTTACAGTTCCAGACTTGTACATTCCAGTTTTTGATGTGCTCCCTTATTTATGCGCACAATTAAAAAACTAAAATAGAGTAAATCCGCCCAACGTTTCCCATCAAACCCGCCGATCAAAGTTTTTAAAAACTTGAATTTATTGAAAATTAAATTTTCAAACGAAATATATATCCTATAATTATTCATTAGAAATATTTCACCACGTTGCTTAACATCATTATAATTATGCAGGCAGATATATACGAAAAACAAATTCAATATTTTTCCCGAGCACTTATTCAGGTGACGAATAATAACTCGATCGGTTTGTTCAGTGGCCGAGAGAAAAAAAAGAAGATTAAATTATGTGGAAAACTGTAAATAAAACCGAGCAGCCATCCGGGGCCCTTGTCCCCGGACTCAATAATTTATAAAGTCAATCCATTCAACTGAAATGTGATCGGTTCGAAAAAAAAAAGCTTTGTTGAGGTCACAAATGACAAATTTCTTTTTCAAACAATATTGGATGCGGTAAAGGGGCCTTACATAATATAAAATAGGGGTAAAATATTTTATTTCAATATAATATACATTATATATGTATATTTTATTATGTACCCTAACGTCTGTCGGTCGGACAGTAGTGCATCAAAAAAAAAAAAAAAAATGTTTAGGGTTATTTTTTTATGCGCGTACGAGCGATATACGTATATATTATATATACGTGTACACGATTTAATATTATAATAGGTCCTCTTTAATTGCATTTTATGTCGACTATTTGCATAATATACTATATACTCACGTAGTTGACCCGCGAAGTTTTAGCGCGCACGGGTGTTTATATATATATTATTATTATAATGCCAACTACCTAAGTTGAATAATTGTTGGGAATTATATGGGACATTTTTAAAAATTAAATTAAATTAAAAAAAATTTCGAAAGATAAAAACAGTTAATACGCATAATACACGGTCCGATTATAGTTGCGATGTGTGCGCGTCGAACATATTTGGAATTTATTTCGATTCCTATACACACTGCAGTAAATATATATACAATAATATACTGAGTAGGTACCGGCCAGAGAAGATTAATTTCATCCCGAGAATAAAACTACGCCATACATTCCCTTTCCATATATTATTAACATGTAAATGCGCGTTCGACCCTTTCGATTAATCGTATTTTCGTTCATTTAAATGTGCCTATTTTATAAATTCAAATTAATTTCACCCACGAGTCGAGTATTTGTCATTTTTTAGATTCTGGGCGTATAACGAACGTATTATTAAACTATTCGTTTTACTAAAAGACGAATGTTGTTTTGCCAACCAGGAAAAAAACATTTTCGGTTATTAAAAATGCTCGGATTTATTCGCGTAGTACTTTATGAGAAGTGGACTTTCCGTTCAATAGCACTTGAATTATTTTATTGAAATCCCCTATAGTTTACCCGGATAGATTCTGTTTTTGGTATTTCTCTACGGAAAGCATTATTTCGGTTTAGATTTAAAAAAAAATAAGAAAACTGATAACAAATGGCAAAACATAAATTGTGAATGATTAATCCCACTCATAGTCGTATTTTGGACATTTCTAGATGCTCCCGCACCAAATGAGCTTAAACTTGGGAATAAGTACTGATTTTGATGATCGTCATTGGAATCATATGAACATTTTTGATTTAGAAATCAGTGTTTCGAATCGTTAAAGTTCGGTCGGTGTTCTATTAAAATGAGTATACCTACTATTGTGTATAGCGATAAAACAAATAAAGGTTTTTTTTTGTTTTTTATCGTAATGATATTATCCGACGCTCCGAGTACACCGCACGGACGCATTTATGCACCGACTCAATGAACCGCGACATTGGTAGATATACGCACATACTATATAATAATATTATTATGATGCTTAATAATATATTCTTCCCGACAAAATAAAAAAAAATTAAATACATCTATTGCGTTTTTTTTATCTTGTGTGACCGCGATATCGTGTTTGCATGTCTCGAGTTTAAGAACGCGTATAGGTGACTGCAGCGGGGGCAACAAAAAGTGGTCCACATCTGGGTGGATTCCCAAGTTAAGCGCGTGACTTGTGTACTTACGTATACGTAACACACCGCACCGCGACCGCGTACGCCATAAATTATTAACTTCTTGTGTCTTCCGATTGGACTTGGAAGACGCGAAACGTTGGGGAGGAAAAAAATCCGATGTAACAAAGTCTGTATATAGTGTACAAACATCGTTAACGCAGTTTATATTGATTAAGAAAGAGAGACATTGGCCGTCTCGTACCGCGGTCTGCAGCCAATGGCGCAGTGCGTGTGGCCATAATATTATACTGGTAATTGGAACATCTTTCAAATACCATATTATTCCAATCTAATAATATTATGGTAATGGGAAAATTTGCTTGCGGATCGAACGACATTTCAAGTAATAAATCTTAATAATTGTTAAGACTATCAGTTTAGAACATTAATTTAGCATGTGCGGGTAATGATTAGTGATCAAGATTATTGATAAAAACATAATTTTGTTTATTAAAAAAAAAAAAATAGATTTTCCCTTTCTTATATTTCCGAAAAATTAAAAAAATTGTAAAAACTGTTTTTTTTTTTTTGACTTTGAAAGAATCGATGGTATCGGTTTTACTATGATGTCATATTTTTGCTTATAATTGTAAACAATTGTTCAGAAATCTTGCTCCGATCAAATACTTTATACGATTTTTTTGTAAAATTGTCAATCCACATTGAGGTGTTTATTTTTTTATGTTTCATGTAGCTTTCACAACAAATGGGAAAATGTGACAATTGTTGGTATATTTTTAACATTGCTCAGAATCGTTAATCCTTTGAAAATGATTTATCGTTGCATACAGATATAAATTAAATAACTATCTATGCATCCTCCTTCCAGTTTCCCAGTTAAAACAGTGGCACATATCGGCACTGTTGCATTTGGTAACTTTAAAAAATAATCGTTTTCGGACTAAAGGATTTTCTTGGAAAACCTAATGTATTTACGTGTAAAACCGGCCTCTTAAAATCGATTCCAAGTTACCAAATGGATAAATAAACTATTATCGGCTGCCGTAAATTAATTCAATATTTTACCAGACCACTTGTTTTGTTCGGACCGGATTTAGGATAGCGGGTAGTTTTTGGGCTCTCGTTCCGGGCATGACCTCTATAAAGTACCATATGTGTTCAATTACCTATAGGTATATATCGATAAAACCGAAGCGAGAAACTTTTCGGCCGTTTTCTGAAATAAAAACAAACTAACAAACCGTATCAATCACGATCTACACGCACTATTTATTAAATAAAATAACAATAATCCTTTCATATTACGTGCTGAATTTCAGTCTCGATATTAATTAACGTATCGTGTTGTTATTTTGTTTTAGATTCTGAGCAAGTGTACAGTTACGGATGCATATGCGTGTGTGTGTGGTTTTTTTGACCTAATTTCGGTCGGCTATTTTGACACACTTTTTTTGTGAATACTAATTTTGGGATGATTTTTTGATATTGTATTTGGGGAACTAATAAAGTTGTATGAAGGATAAAAATGTTTGATATAGTGTTTCCTAGTTTCGATTCGTAGATTTGAATTTAAAAAAATTATGTATCTTAACTTCTCAATTTTTCACCTATGACGCACACCCGTCAGCAGTTATAGTTTTTTATTATTATTATTATTTACCAAGAAAATTTAAAATCCAAATTTGATATTAAGGTGATAAACTTTTAATAAACATTTGCATATGAATTCATATAGAATAGATAAGTATACATGTAGGTACAACTAAAATATTGTCAATTCATTATTACCGGTTTTTTTTTTTTTTTGTTTCTATACCGTAGGTGAACTGATACAAAGCAATGTCATAAAAGTTCCAAGTTGCTTATCTACAGGGATAATATATCTATACGGTGATTTAAAAAAATATACATTATAGATACTCGTGAATTTTTAAAAATCACTATTTTTTAACATGTTTTAGATTTATGAACATTTATGAAACGATTTATTAGCTACAATGATTGAAAGTTGTTATGGGTAGGTACCTACTGAACGTAAAGCGTGTGGTAAAAAATAAAAATGAACGCATGAGGAAAATATTTCTCGTTTATCACCCGACTCGCTTCCATATCATAAATCAATTTCGAAAATAAATTTAAATTTAAAGCGGAAACGATATTTTGATACTACACCCACCTACCCGGCGAATAAAATATATCGCCGAAAGAATTAAATTTAATTATGTGTGGAAGTTGAAATAAATTTTTAACGAAAATATTATTTGGCTCATGGGAATTAATTTAGGGTTAAATCTCGATCAAAGAATAACACTGCAGTGGTGAAAAACATTTCCCTCGGATAAATGATGGTTACCTATTCTGGATTTACACCCAGTATAGTTATTATATAGTATTATCGTATCCGATTAAAAGGTTGTAAATATCGTTTCTGAAAGCTATTTTTTAGCTATTATTATTATAATCTCGTGAATCTTTCAGTTTTCGTTGTATAAATTTCCCGGGCAACGAACTGTGAAATTCGAAAAACGCTGGAAAGTAGGTGCCATCTGTGAGCAATTATTAATTATCTTTAAAGTTATAGCTGTGTAAAGTTTTTGATCTGGTTCACAAAAAAAAAGAAAAAAATGTTATTTTATATAATATTTATATATATATTTGTTAATTTATAGAATGCCTATGTCTCGTTTTGAATCCACCTCATCTATTTTTTGTCCATAGTATTGTTACAATTGAAATATGAAAATAATTCACGACGAAAAGACCTTAGTAAAGAGGTGAAACTTTTTTGAATATTTAAATCAACAATGAAATTACTGAACTCAAAAAACAAAGATTCTACTGCGGCACTGATTTTGTGAATCATTTTCAAATAAATAACATAGTTTTTTTTTTTTATGTCAGTGAGCAGTAAAAAATCTAGCTCCATTGTATTAAGTATAGCACCTTTTCTAATAGAAAATATTATCTAATTGGTACAATGACGAAAGTTTTTTTTTTTTTTTTATTTTAGAAGTTTTTTTTATAAGAGTTTGTATCAAATTTTGATGAAAATTGTAAATATTATGGCCTTTCAAACATGTTTATAACCGGACTTCACGCCAAATCGTTTTTCGTTAGCAATAGTTTATCGCTGATTACAAATATAAATTAAATAAATTTTATTTCCTACCTTCCCAACTTCCCACCTACTACAGTTTCATATCCATCAGTATTTTCAGTTCTTTTTTATTTTTTAAAGCTCGTGTGTTACATTTAACCGTTTGTATCCACTATATTTTTGTAGTAATTTTGAAAGCTTAAAGAAACGACTAGCATTTTGAAAATCTACTAAATTTCCTCTGTATGCTGTGTAATATCACGTGTGTCCAATTAACTGTATTAATAGAAATGTTGAATAAACTTTTTGTGTATTTTCAATTTATTTGTAAAGGAAAAAAAAACATGTATCATTTCGAAACTATAATACAATTTCTCACTATATTAAGTATATAAAATGTTCGGAAGGTTTAAAATTTAAAATTAGACAAAAAAAAAATATAATAGTATGTATCATTTTTCTTTACATGGTTTAATTGGTGATTTTTATAAATAGAAATCAAACTTAACTTGTTAGAGTGTTTCGAAGATGATTTATCGATTAGTTATAAGTACGAGGAATATTTTACTACCTATACTGACGTTTAAAATTATTTATAATTATACGAATAAATCATTTTACTTAAAACTACTGTTGTTCAGTACTTATTTATTGTAGATATCTTTTAAACCGAATAAATTATTTTTAAATAATAAAAAAATATATTTAATAATATAAATAAATTTAGTTGTATACGATACAATTGATGATTACTTACTATTTTCTACGGAATAATTTGTTGCTCTTGGACCTAAAACAAAATATTTGTATTTATTAGTATCGTATTAAATGTTAGTATAGTAACAAAGTGTAATATATTTTGATGTATTGTAAACCTTGAATTGCAGTATATGTATTGGAAATGCGTTTTTGTATAGTCTTAGTTTCTATACAAACACTTTCTATGTACCTAGGTTAGTTTTTTTTTTTTTAGATAATAATAATTTTTAGGTATAACGAAATTCTTGAATATCGATTGCTGGTAAATATTAACTACTTTACCGATTTGTAGACAGTTTTAGTGTAGCAAATATTTTATATGTTTGTGAAAGTATTTTTAATGTAGATGAAAACAATTGAATGTATAATATTATTATCCGTTAGGTATACGATTCTGCGTTAAGTTAAATATTATTAATTCGATGTTGTTTGAGTATTTATTTTTACTTTGATAATTTGATTAATATTAACTTGATGGTAAGCTATATCAATTTCGCGAACTTAAAAGTTTCGAGTGTTTTGTTGAGTTAGGAAAACAAACGGGAGTGTAGTAGATACTTCCGAGTGGTAACATGAATTTTAAACAATAATAAGAGGTGCCATTCCGTAATTGAGTTAAATTTAAGAAATTAAGGGCTCTACCTGAAACTCATTACCAAGAACAGTAACTTGAGTTGCCCTAAGGCACACCCCAATACGGGAGTAAGTTCAATTCGTTTTGTTAAAAAGTACAATATCATGTAATTTATAAACATTACACGTGTTCTTGCATTAATGCTATTCTTGTTTTCTGACACCTTTTAATTATACTGCAATGCACCTGCTAAACAGCATTTTTAATAAGTTAAAATTTGAAACAAAAATATAATCTAAGAATTAATATTCAACGAATATTGACGTTTTTATAATAGTTTTAATAATCCCTGAAACACAGGGAAATTCAGTCTTTATGATCTCGAAGGATTTTAAGTTAATATAATTTCTGTTTTTTTTTTTTCAATCATTATGTTTAACCATTTAAGTTTTATTTCAACAAGTTTCATTTTCCTATTTATTTTTAAACCTAAACAATTTAAAATAGTGCAAGATAAAAATCAAACGTCTCCATAATGGTCGAAAAAACTGAACATAAATTCACTTAAAATTCCTTTATAGAAAAACACTGGTTCATAAAAAATTTAGAACACCCTACATAAATACGTTTACAAAATCGCTATGAAAGCAACCAAAATGTTATTAAATTATAAATTATATGCTTTTAGCAACGGTATCTCGGACGATGTATACATTTTTCAACAGCTCACTGCACATACCTATAATAATACCCGAATAATTAATTAATTAATCGTATTGTAGCAATAGTACACGGTATACTCGCACAATAGTTGTAGTCTAATTATTACTGCAGTACGTATGCTATTATACAATTTGTCGGTAATCGCAATGGCGTATCCAGGGGGGGTTAGGGAGTTGTAATCCCTACTCCCGAAATGTCTTCAAAATAAAAAAAAACTAATAGTTTGAAAAAATAATAGAGTGCTATGACACTTAATAGCTTACACAAATAATAAAAATCAATAATATACATGTCCAGTCTAGTGTAGTTTGTATTTATATTATAATAATAGGTAGCTCAATGTTATCAAGTATCACTTTCGGTTATCCAAAAAAAACAAAATATTTTGCAATTATTAATAGAAGAAGTATATCCACAGACTAATTGTTTTAAACTAAAACATATATGTGCAACTCGATGAGTCGATCGTCATGATGCAGTTATATTATTTGAAGAACTTAACCAGCCATTTTATATGCACTAAATAAAATTACACTTTGGGCAGATTCTGACACTTCTAGTTCTGCAAGTCATCTTCTTACTGCGATAAAACAGTTAAAATTTCAAACAGCTTTATCTATTTAGTGAAAATACTTTCCATACGTTTTCCATTTAGCCGATATCTTCAAACAATAAATTTTGATTTAAAAACTGCATTAGAAGCTGCTAATGTTCAAAATAATATTCAGGATATTAGAGAAAATTGTGACGTAAGAGTTACGATTGCCGTATTTGTAAAAATTAATATATTTAAACGATACTCTTAATACAACAACAAAACAGATACAGGTAGGTATTATTAGATGCTGTACGACTATAATATCAAGTAATACGTTTGAATAATGCCAGACTTAATTAAAACAATATTCATTCAAATAATTGTCTACAACTTCTACGCCATAGTTATCAAATAAATATTAGGTAAAGTTTTGGTTTACGTATACATAATAATATTTTAATAAATAGATATTCGTTTTCGAAATCTCCGTGGAACTATTAACAACGTTTGTAATTAATTTTCACTGTGTACATAACAGGTTTGGAAATTTTGATATTATATAAGCGTATTTATTTTTTAGAATTTTAAACTATAACAGATAATCATTTTACTAGAGCCTACGATTGTCCAACTATATTACTCATCGTAGAAAAAGAGAAAAAATAATATATTTTTTTATTGATATATGTATAATTATATTATTATATAGTGACTGGATGTGAAACAAAATAATATTGAAAAAAAAAACATATAAATATATGCAAAACATGAACAGAATACCAAAAACAGTATTAAAATTTAAAGTGGTATTAGCGCGAGTAGAATACAATGCATTCGGTAGATAACGCTCACTGACGTGACGTATATAATATTTAAAATATATAATATACATGTTCTGCTTCACCGCGATAAATTCAAGTAAAATATCACAATAACAATAGTAATTACTCTAAGTTTTATTTGACTGTAATTTCGATTTGAAACGCTTTAGTAATATTGTACTATACATATTAGATTCTGAGCAGAGCTTTCACAACTTGTCCACCGGAAATTTTGCTTCATTTTTCAAGTGTAGTAATTTTTCTGAATGGAAATCTGACTGGGGTGGTACACTAAGGCGGTCATTTGCTTTGTCCATGATAAATGTAAAAACCCTAAGAAAAAGAGGATAATTTACGAAGTATATTATTTTTTAAAAACGTAAATATTACGGCCTTTCAAAACATGCACAACCGAACTCTGCTCAGAATCGTTTTTCGTTAGCGATGATTATTCTTTGCGCACACATATACATTCAATTTTCTCTCTATCTTCCTGACTTCTAACCTGTAACAGTGGCACACCAATCGTACCATCGCATGTCTGTTTTTTTATTATTTATTTTTTTTTTTTTTTGCGATATAACGTGTTAGCTAGCTGTTCATGACACGGAAATTGGCGATAGACCCTGTCACCGTACTTAACAACTTCAGGTAGCTTACGGTAGAGAAATCATTAGAGACTTTAGTTCGATCCCATTCCGGAGTCTGACTTTTAACCAGTTTTTCAAAAATTTAATAATCGTGTTTAGTTATTATACACCGAAACTAGGTATATAATAACTTTTTTGTTACCTATATTTTTGGGATTGAAACCACTGACCGCTTAATTTCCAAATTGCAATTTATATTAAAAATACCATAAATAGACGGATTTTTGGTTTAAATACATTTTAGTGCAATAGACTCTCGTAAATCTGTAAACGAGTGGTGACGAAAACAAAATGGTACATAAATTAGTGTTTAAATTTACGGTCCACTCATGGCATAAACGTATTGAACGTTTTTGGGTGGCCCTAACTCCACCTGGATACCTTTAAAACCGACGATTACGTTATTATATTTTTAGTAGTGACGAGGATTTGAATAATATTCTTGCTCTTTTATTTTATTTTTTGTAAAAAAAAGAGCCCACCCCCACTTGTTATAGAACTAACGAACCCATCCATCATCGGATCCAAACTACCGTTTTATTTTTATAAAAAAAATTGTTTCGATACGAGTTTCAAACGCGTGTGTGTGCTTTTTAATTTCGCGTAACCGTTAAAAGTTTAAATTTAAAAACTTATCATAAACATTATAGCCACCCATATTCAGTCAAACAACAAAATTCTTAGAGACGGATTAAAATTATTGTTCGAGAACTGATATAGTTTTCGCAAGTCATTCACAACATGACGCGAGTTGTTACGCGAAACGCACGTCGCAGTCCGCTTTACACTTAGGCACCTACTTTTAATTTCGGCTGATGGTATTTAAAATTAAAAACACAGCAGTTGGTATATAATTGAACCTATAAAAATAAAACGTAATGGCGTTTTTCTGTAAGGAAAACAAAGTTTTCGAGAACGGTACACTACTGCACGTACCTATACAATTTCGTTTCGGAGTAAGGTCGTACGGATTCAAATAAGACGAATTATTTCGACGTGGTGACGCGTATTATTGTATAATATAAATATATGGCTGAAACCATCTGTCGCGAGAAAATTAAAAAACCAACCAACGAATGAATACATTGTTGAATTTTGTAAATTTTTTTTAATCATCCGCGAATGAATTCAACTCGAGAATATTGGAAAAATATATACAATTACGACGTGAAAAGACGTGGAAACTTCACGGCGCAACCGGAAAATGGCAAATTAAACGGACAAAATATACATATATATTTTTTCAATTAAAAAGGTTAGAACGCGTAATGTATATCTTTTTTTTTAATTAAAACTATGAATATTTCACGTTATAATATCAAAACGATATCATAATCCTCGAAAGACATCGCCATCTATTGATTTACGCGTTCGACAATATTATATTGTACTGGGAAATGAATTAAAACGGTCTTTTGGCAAACATCGTTTAATGTTATATAATATACTTATATTTTTAATTGGAGATTAAATCAAGCGGGAATAATAACATTTGTTTTATTTTTTTTTTTTTTTGTAACAATAACTAACGATATTTTTTTAGTTTTTGAGCGAATAATATGTTCTTCTTTGATTCGGGTTTTTTTTACATTCTTTTTTTGTATCAACTTTCCAAAAATGTTGCTCCAATCAAAAAACGATAAGAGTTTTTTTGTGGATTTTTTTATATACATATAAACGTTGATTTATTGTTGCGTAGAGATATAAATTAAATAACTCTATGCAATATGCATCCTACCTTTCCAACTTTTTTTTTTATTTCGGTCATATATTACTTTTTAATTGAAATTACAGTGTTTAAAAACGTCTCACGTATATATATTATAATATTAAGTGATAATACTTTGATAATTCAACATTTGTTTAAAAAATCAATGATTTTCCCCGTCGATTACATAAGTAGGTTTATTTTAACAAACATAATAAAAAAAACATTTGCATATTATAATTTGTTTTTATTTTATCATTAGGAACGACGATGTTTATACTCTTACTTTTAGCTTGTACATGTCAGATTTTGAGTGTAACGAAGAAGCAAAAAATTAACTGAAATTAATTTTTTTACGGTAGCGAACAGTGTATTATTCTTTTTACTATGGTCAGGTTTTTTTTTTTTTTTTTAATATTTTGTTTTGTCTGTAACCACTATTTTTCAACCAAACATTTTATTCCGATCACCAAGGGTGGTTTCTGGTATATCAAATTTTGGCGCAGTGGTCATTGTAGTTTTCGTAAAAATTTGGAAAAATTAAAAAAATCATCGGAAAACGAGAAGATATAAAAAAAAAAAAAACTACAGGTAAAAATGTTTTTGGAGGTAGGTAAATTTGGTGAAATTTTTAATCATATCCATTTCTATTAGTAACGGCTCTGCCCAGATAAGAACCACTAACTATACAGTGTTACATAGAAAAATTGTGTTGATAATTGATTAAGCAACTTTCGTAATCGTAAAACTGAATTAATCTTAATAACTGTCGTATTAAGATTCGGCACAAAATAATTTCTCTCCGGTTCACGGTGTGTCGCAGATTGTCGTTCCTAGATCTCGAATAGTTTCATTCTGTCAATTCGGAATTAGACATAAATGAATTATCTTCAAGATTTCCGATTTCCTATTCCTCCCCCTGGTAGTCCTTTCCACTTTTCGACAGACTCGTCACTTGTCTGAATTCGTGAATGCGTCATTATATTGTCCACTTCTGTTAAATGATAAATAACATTAAATACCTATACAATTGCAAGGAACTGTGAACTATGAACTACACGGAATTTCATATTCCCGTTCATATAATTATATTATTTTCTTATATATTAAAATAAAATTTCCCGATGTCAACGGTATATTATTCGGGCTAACCAATATAATGTTTTATAAAATATTATGTACATGAAAAAAAAAAGGGGACAAGTGAATCCACTGTTATAAGTAATTTAATGCATATTTGAAAGCAACGATTAACCATTTCTAATGAAAAAACGATTCTGAACAGAGTTCAGTTAATAGTGTTGCTTTTTCAACAATATTTATATGTCATATTATGATGAAATAATAACATATGTATATTTTACGTTTATTTTTTTTATAAATATTTGTTTAATATTGTATCTAGTTTCCCTTTTTCCCGGGTTTTCTCATTTATTGGGAAAAATCCTGAGAAAATCAAAAAATGGCCTCTTCAAAGTACCCCAGTCAGATTTCTTTTCAGAAAAAGTGCTATCATTGTAAACTGGAGCAAAAAAAGAAGTAAACATTGTAAAACCATTAAATTCCTGGTTCCATTTAGAATCTAAAACTTTATTAACCTACATCGATAAACGAACTATAATTCATTTCAATAGATAATTCAGTAGATACATATGCATAATTTAGTTTAATAAATGCAAGTAAGTAAATCGATTAAGATGAACACTGACTCTAGCGTGTAAGGATAAACGGGAAATCAACAAACTATACATAGGTACTGTTACAATGTAGTCGAGATGAAAAAAAAAAATATTAGGGGTCATTTTTATGGCATTTTATTTTTTATAGGAAAAGCATTAAAGTATAGTGCAAGTGGTCACGTGCGACAGTCACATAATATTCATAATATACATATCTTTATTCAAATTGAATATATTTTTTTCACTAATGCACTTTCCAATGCAAATAAAATTCGATCGGTCTGTCAATACCATACACGTCTGTAATATTAAAAATTATATACACTTGAATAACAATTCGTTTCGATCCAGTTGACATTTCATTTTCGAAAATATGCTACTGATATTAAATTCAGAAGTGCAATGATTTTATTTAGTGGTATACATAATGGTAAAAATCAATCTACACTCGCGTACATTTATACCATACATGATATAATATTTTATTGCGGAAATCATAGTGTAATATTCATTGTCGAAAAAAAAAAAATGACTACACACCATACATTAAAATTAAACAATGTAAAAAAAAAAAAGAATTAATTTTAACAAGATATTATTTACTCAGTATTTTATACTTCAAGATCATTTATAACTAAAGATAAAGGTACACACGGTTTATTATTTTATGATACGTTAAATAATGTATATTTTCGTAGCATTTATAAACTACCAAACCAAAGTTTATATTATATACGTTTTGTGAATGGTTTACTTATATAACCATTTATATGATACGACGATAAATTTTTTAAAATATATATTTATATATATTATAATTACGTATTTAAACAGACATTTTTTAAAGTCAAAATTTACGGATGACAAAACTATTTTAATATTTGATCAGTTGTATCTAATATTGTACGTCCAATAATAATTATTGCATACGATTTACTGTCAATACCCACCTCTTATATTTCGGAATTACGTTTTACGGACCGAGTTATAACATTTTATTCTGTGCTTTTGAGCGATTGGTATTCAACGTTTCTGATGACATACATATATATTAAGTATAAATATTTAACCACACTTCCACATATTGTTCAATATTCTTTGTGGGTACATAATAAATATGGAGAACGGTCTTCTTATTTCCGGGTATATGAACCTAATTTGAACCTATGATGTTCTCGGTGGAACATCGAAACGAGCCACTGATGGAATTTCCTAAAGAGAACGTATCGATAAGATTGCGTTCTATTTCCATAGTTACCATATTTACGGTTGCAGGTGGTTGGAATTCGGTAAATTATGTTTGGTGTCACCGAATTTAATAAAACGCGTTCAATCGTACATAATGCGACCTTTACGTTTAGTATAAATTCTACAGGACTATTGCGGGTTTTTGTAAACGTCTATAATAGTCTATACACATAGTATGTGTGTCAAACGAGTACGGGAAATACCTCTCATCGAGTGTCTTCGAGTGAGTTCTTCATGCAGGTCTCGAACATGACGGAATATTTCTATACAAAAGAGTCTGGGAAAGTAAAGGGGTTGACGCAGAGAATTTTTACTTCCCGTAAACGTCACCAAAAATCTTATACGCATTCGGTTATATCAACCACATAACAACTCTAAAGAAATAAAATTAAACTAAAAATATATATATATATATATATTTTTTTTTTTATCACAACACTGTTATTTGCTTACCTAACTTATTATGTTTTAGATTTAAAATATTTTTAAAAATAGATAATATTTCTGATGGTTGTGCCTCTATATTGTTGGCGGGGAGTTGGGAAGGTAGATATAATCTAATAGATTTCCAATATCTATACTCTATGTGTTTTGATAATGATGATTGGGTCATCGCAGTAGAATAAAACAATTGTATTTAAATACGGCTGTAAGTAGAAGATTGCTGCAGTCGGATAACCATGTGTGCAATCACATATTTAATCGATTCAATTTGTGCCTGTTCGAATTCTATGTAGTTTAATCCAACTCATCGTTATAGTTGTAGTATTTCATTTTATAAAATCGTACTCTTGTACATAAATATAAAAAAGGAGGGCGTATTTCGTGATATGGGACATGGGTGGGTCACTGTTCTAGGGAAGAAAGTAGAAAATGTATAATGTATAGGGTATAATTTATTTTATGTACCGAAAACAACGGTAAATCATTGTAATTAAAAACCGATTGTGAGCGGACCTTGATAGTATACGATTTCTCCTTGTAATTGTCGAGGTAACCGGAAATCAAAATTAAACTTTTTATCATAATTTGTTGTCGTTATTTTTCAAAATGTTAAGTAAAACTATTGTGTTCTATAGAAAAATTCAAATATTTCTAATGGCAATCAATTATTGTAGAAAAACTGAAAATTGTAGATATTCAAGAAAGATAAATAAAAGCTATTTTTAAGTAAAGTAAAATGAATTTCGAAGAAATAATCAAATAAAAACACCAACGAGCGAAAAATCCACATCTTATAAAATACTGTGTGATAAAATTTTAGTATTTTTACTAACCGAAGTGTATTCCCAGAAAAAAAAAAAAAACATTTCTTAATAAAACTATAATAACTTTTTTGCTACATTCAAGATCTAAACTTTAATTCCCATACAGAAATTAAACATATTAAATATTATTGTACTGTAAGGTTATTAGTTTTTCCATTAAAAAACAGATATAAATATATTCAAACAAAAAAAATATTATCTTCTTGACCGTAAAACATGGATAAACGACTGACATAATAAAACATTATGTATTTATCGTTGTACATTTTTACATTAGAACTTACTGTGTTTTGCTCGACAGCAGTCTGTTATTTATCCCCGTGTAGTCGTAGTTGGGAATAAACAATTTCAGTTACGCGCGAAATACTTGGATATTATATTAAATGTAAAATATATATTTATTTATTATTAGTTCAAATTTACGATTAAAACGATTTATCACAATTAGAAAAACAAAGTAAATGAAATAAATATTGCGCTGTTGTAGTATAATACGGTAGCAACCCATAACGGTATACCCGGCAAAGTAAATTCTTTTACTGGGACCACGGTAAAAAAAAAAAACAATTCATTTGTTTGGTTTCGGTTTTTTTATTTTATATTTATTATTATGTTTCTAACTGTTTACGTGTTAATTATTTAAACCATTGTTTTCTCTCCTTCGTTTTTTTTTTTTTTTATTATTCGAATTGTACGTATCTGTATAATAAAGTTATTATTTTAAGGCTTAAACAAGTTAATAAAAAATGAACTCAATAGTTTTACCCGTAAACAAATTATTATTTATACATAATAAAAACACCAATAAATACTAAGTTTTATTTTTTTTTTAATATGCGTTTTGCTATTATTTTAATAATATACTTATACAGACGTTTTATAAAACCACGACAAGTGTATTATAAAAATTCATATTTTTTTTTTTATAAAATTTGAAAACGTAAATTTATAAAATATTTACTGTTGATATACATAATACAATAAAAAATCATGTATAGAAATCTCTGTGGAAATCCGTTCAAAATGAATAAGTAGGACTTTCAAAGGAATATATTATTTTACGAGTAAAGGGATTTTTTCATAATACGAAAAAAAATTATTTGAAAAATTAGGCCTAGTTGTATTCTAGGCAAAAATGATATATTATTTTATACAAGTACTTTTTACTTTTCATACGTATGTATATAACATTAATTAAAACAAAGGGAACAATTCAACACAAAATTTATCACCATTTTTAACAAGCTAGTTATTAAATTAAACTTTTTTTTTCATTTTTAATTCAATTTAAAGTTTAAAATGTTTGATTTTATAAGTTTTAAACGTTTCAAACTGCGGTGAGCTTTTCTCGAACACCGATAAGTGTAAAACGTTTATTGTGAAAATACCTATACAAAGTATACGCTTGTAGTTACCCATTAGTAATTCATTTAGCAAAATGGAAAATAATTCGTTTTAGAGAGGTTAGACAACTAATAAGAGAACCACCGATTCAATAAAGAGTCATCGTGTTTATTACAAAATACAAATATTTCAAAAACCCCAAATATTAATTTAAAATATTTACACCATAAAACTTGAATAAATCCAAATGAATGTCGTGTGTCAAAACAACTTATTTTATGAATTTAATCAGGAACGGATTAGCATACACTTTTGCCCTCGGAAAATAATGAAGACCACTCAATGTAATAGGCATACTAATTATTTAAACAAATAAAATATATTAAAAACATTGAATAGAAAAAAAAGAATTAGTGGATGAGTAGAGAGGTGAGAGAATATTGGATAAAGAATGAATACATAAGAGTTAGCTTAATCGTGATTTCAATAGTAGACAGAGTGAGAGAAAATAGACTGATATGGTTTGGGAATGTCATGAGGAGAGAGGAATTCGAAGAAATAAGAATTGCAATGGGAATAAATAGGACAAATTAGAAGAAGAAGAACAGTGGCACACCTGTCTCTTGTATTATCTTTTTGAATTTTAAGCGCAGTAAATAATGTATCGATTGACTATGATGTGTGCTTTTTTTTTTTTTGCCAATGTATAACTTTTTATTTTTTTATTTTCCAAATAGATTTTATGATAATTGGAAAAATCGACAAAAAACGTAAAAAAAAAAAACCGGGAAAGTTTACGACATTAAAACGGTTACATTAATTCCGATTTTATGTTTTTGTTGTAATATGGTTAAAAATAATCGTAAATACAGAGCATTTTTACAAAATACTTGTAATGGCATTTTCTAGACATGGACAATTTAGAACATTCTAGACAATTTTCAGATATTTATAGGCATTTGATATTTTCGTTTTTTTTTAGGTCAAACAACAAGATGTACTTATCTAAACTTTAAATAACTAACCATTGGTTCAACATTCAATAAATCAATAAATCCAATTTAAAATTACACATACATTTTTACACATTATTTAGCTTTATAATGTAAAATTAAAATACAAGTTACTATTATTAATTTTTTTTTTATTTCATATGTAAACCAATTTACTTCAGCTTTCAATAATCCATCTTATAGAATATATACGTGTATAGCCTGTTGAACATTTGTCTGTACTATTTTTATTTGAGGTTCTGAGCAATGATACCCTTGGTAATATTTCTGCGCTCCATTACGTCTTCTTCTTGTGCACTATACACGAAAAGATATATAATACCACGACGTTAGTCAAACTTTTTTTGGAGTAAAATGACATATTGGTAACATGTGTGTTGTATGTGTGGTAATTTTTATTTTTAATTTTAGAATGGTATTTATTATTATTATTATCCTTAGTAGTTTATCGACGATATGAAAATATGTATTCAGCTATATTACGTGAAACACCCTTGTTTTTCTTTTTAAATTAATGAAAAAAAATACATATTCGGTCGATATATCTTGTGAATATTATATACATATTTATATAATAAATTACTTAAATCCATAAATAAGAAAATTACACAGCACAAAATGACAAACGACACATGTATAATATAAATTATGATAATAGTTTTCTACCTAAAAAAAAAAAAGTTCTCTATACCAATAGCATGATATAAAATGTCCTTTAAAATTTTGAAAGCGGAAAATGATTTATTAAAATCTGATATAAATATATTACCTTTAGGTATCTACGTAAAAAGTTCAAAATTAGAACTCGAAGATGTGAACAAATTCGAATCCGTATATAAATGAAAGGCGGGGAGACATAATTTCGAAAGCACGTAATATTATAATTTTTCATATCCCCAAAAACTCGGAGGAAACTATATTATGTAGGAACACGACATAATGATACATAAGTTCTTTAAGAACTTAATATCTTCTATGGGATTAAATTATTTATCGTTCGGTAATGTACATAACTTGAAAAACCAACGTCTATTAGTCGACCAACTTTAATAATATATTTCATGATGCTATAATGCGATAATACGAGTAATTATTATTGTACAATAATAGGAGATATTTTTATATATTATTTAAACATTATTGAACATTTCTAGTGAAAACTTTTACTTAAGCCTGGCTCACACGTTGATATGTTACTATCGTTGTATTTGCGACATTCAAAACCTCGAGTTTTTATCATGCACTTTATTATCGCCGTGTAAACAGCGCAGAACAGTAATATCATCGAACTATTGTGAAAAAAACTATCACGCTATCGTACATGCACAATAATTAGTAGTTACTATTGCAACAGTGACAATACAACTACCTAGCATCGGGGAAAACATACTTATTTTACTGTTGTGTCACATGTTTACAGAAATTAAAATATACAATCCAAAGTATTCAAAATATACGTTCTTCTATTATGCCTATTGTCAATACAAATTAAGTATATTTTAAAATTTAATATTCAATACAGTTTCAAAATTAATGTTTTTATAAAATGTTGGGGAAACGATAAAAATTATTCACTATTACAAGTTTTTGCATAAATATTTTATCTGTGTTTGAAACAACTTTATGTAATATTTCAGTACCGTAGCCAGAAAAAATGTTTGGAGGGGAGCAGTCAATTTTTTATCTAGTTTTTGTTTAGCTTCAATAGTCATTACCTGTTATTTTATAACTCTTTTATTTTTCTATCATTTATTATTTATACCCCCTTAGTTTTAGAACGTTAAGTTAAAACAAAGTTTGTAGCCTTGAATAAGATGATGCATGAATAATTAATTGTAAAAAGGGGACATGTCCTTAAAACCAAATTTTACAGTAGATACAACAAACTGTCTAGGCAAGACTCAAAACTGATATTTTTCAAAAATTAATGTGAACTGTCGGCCGCCATTTTAAATTGTTGGACATATCTTCTTTCTGCACTTAACCGTTTAAAATGCATTTAAAGCACTGAGATAGTAGTAAAATCTCCCCATGTTTTTTTTTTTTTTTTTTGAAATGAAAAATCTTTTATTCCTTTGAGCAATTTGAAAATGTAATAATATAGTTATTTATTTAAAATTAAAGTTTATTATTTAAGTTGCTAGTGAGTTGGTCACTCGTAAATTGTTCCCCAGACCTAAAAACAGATTTTCATAATTTGTGAATATTTAAAATCAAAAAGATTGAATAATATTTTACACAACACAAACTCAAAAATAGATAATCCCAAAATAAAATTAATAAATAATGGTATGAAAAATTGTTAACTGATAACGATAAGATTTTAACAAAACCCATACTGTTGTCACAGTCACATACTAAGATACTAAGCGCCGAAAGAAGACTTGTCCTGAACATTGTCCCATTTCTGCACCAAACACTATCTATAGCTGTTGATATTCCTATAACAGTTCAATGAACTAGCCTTATTTTGACACAAAATATGTATTCAAGATAGATAAATATAGATCGGGTTATAACTCATTTTCATCAGAAATTGGATACGTCCCCTTTATGATTCGCTATTCATATACCATATAATATAAAAATATAAAGAAATTTAATTATAATACTTATAATATTACTAGTAAAAATAAATTGTATTAATATAACGAATTTATGTAAACTACACTACAGCATAACGAAAAAAATACTACCCCTAGTGTCACCCCTTTCCTCCTTGGAAACGGCCCTGTCATATTTGATTGTACATTTTACAATATGAAATATATTAAATTAAAAGAAATCGAATAATATAGTAAATGAAACATTTAGTCACTTTCTTCGTGTTTCCACTTTAAAAATAGAAGTTGATTTTGCTGCATATTCTTAACACTCAGATTATACAAAATTATTTTTATTACTTTTTTCCCTTTTTTGCTCTTGCCCGCAAGATTTTAAAGTGCTACAACAAAAATTGGCTCTTTAATAACTTTGCGTTACCCAGTTTATATCATCGTATGGATGTTTATTTATTTATTTATTTATTAATACGGACAAAAGTCCAATTCACAATATATTTGTATAGATAACAATAAAAAATAACTTATATAAATTATAAATTTATATAATTTAAAATAATAAAATATAACATAATTTTTTGTTGTCTTTACTCTCAATGAAAATTACTATCACGATAGTTGTAAACTATGCTTTACGAATGAATAGTTTTAATAGTCAAAATGAGTAGTAAACATATATTATTTGAACATCTGTTTAGTTTTTCTATCTAATGATTCGAGTTAAGCTGTCTTAAAATTATTATTTTTTTACAACTAAAGTAATTGTGGAACAACGCACAGCATTAATACTTTCAATTGATTCGTCATTTATTGAACATGATAATGTTTCAGAATTTTTTTTCAAATACCATGCTGTATACATTTCACCATTTTATAAAAAAAATAACTCTCCCCCCTATTCCAAAAAAAAGGTTTTCAGATCGTTCAGACATTTTTGGAAACGACGTAATAATCTCGGCAAAAACGGTTACATTTTTATCGGGGACTATAAGGAATAAGATAAGCTAAATGGTACTCTTCTGTAGCTTCTATATAGGTAATACAAAATGAAATAAAACCAGAAAAATAATGGTACACAATATGAACGTCAGCATACTCAACATTAACTAGGCCTCGGAAATCCAAGAAACACATCTTCGTGGCCAAACAATTTTTTATTGGACAAGAGCTTACACTAAAAAATACAAGCAGTATTATAGCTGGGCCCATTGCGGCTGAATACGGATACAATATTAAATAAATCTAGAACGGTTCCACACTAGGTACTATAATTCCATAAAGTCCGTCGGATATCATGCGGACAAGATCTAACCTTATTATTATTATTTTGTTTTTTTTGGAAATGCAAAATATAATCGTATGTTATGAAAAAAATCAGTTTTTATAATTCTAATATTATTGAAGACCTTTTGTTATAGACAAAATAATAGTTTTATAATTTATTTTCGCTCAACAACCGCTATATGCTCATACAATGTGATCATAATGCCGTCACTGATCACTTTAGTCTATGATATATCAATATTTCTATAAGTTTACCTCGTTAATTCGAAACAACAACAATATTACAGCGTATATAAACATATAAGCCATAAGGTATTGTTTAAAATTTAAATGATTCCTCATCTTATCGGATAAATGATTTTGAATTTAAATTCAGAGTATATCGAAAGAAGACAATATTTAAAAAAGATGTCCTAGAATAATAGAGTCGGGTGCAGCCACTATTATGAGTAATTTAATGTATACTTGTAAGCAACGATAAACCATTGGTAACAGAAAAACGATCCTGAGCAGAGTTTAGTTGATAATGATGTTTTGTAACAATATAAATGTCATATTATGGTAAAATATTAAATTGAGATTATAGTTTTCTTTAATAATATTTGTTTAATATTGTACCGATTTTCCTGTTTTTCTTCCGTTTTTTTTTCAGATCATTTCAGATTTTTTTAGATCATAATTCATATGTAATATATTAAAGTACAGACAACATATCTTGCCAAATATTTTACAATATTTTTTCCCCAAAAGTAATGGTACTGTAAAATAGAAACCTTTTGCGCATCAATTCGTTGCACAGAACGTTTTAGGGAAGGCCTCTTTATATTACTCTATGATTCATACAGTGTTGGGGGGGGGAGTGGTAATAGGATAGAAATGTTCAATTAGTATGACTATTGCACTTATTATTAGTTATGGCCGTTATGGGTCTCGTTATTGTCAACAATATAAAATTTCGTTTTGATTTCTGGTTTTTACTGATGGGTTTAATAAATTGCCCAGTATCAGTAATTTTAACGAATATAAGTTAAACGTTAATAAGTCGCAAGCGAATTACTCAAATTAATTACTGTAAACGTTAAAATGATTTTTTTCAATATGTTTATAGATTTCCATTATCAAAAATAGGTGTTGCTAATTGAAAATCAAAAGTTGATATTGTTTTATCAAATAAGGAAGGCAGTCAATATTTTCAAAATTTTGTTCTTATCTTTCATTTGAGTTTGATAATAGGTTAATTCACTGTTGTATTAAAACTAGCGGCATAAAGTTGTCCATGTTGAACGTAAATTTGCTATGTTGTACGTTGTAAAACGGAAACAGCAAATGTTGATATAATGGCCTTTTAAATGTAAAGATTTAAATATTATCCACTTGGTTATCCATAATTTCAAAATTTGTACAGCGTCAAGATAGGATTTACATGAGGTAGAGTTTTTTGACATGTGTGAAACTCGTGGAGGGGGGAATACACGGGGATAAAACATAGGGAATGCTTTCATATTAATACTAACCATGTACCAAGAATTTTTAACTAATTTGCAACTATTTACAACTTAATTCTCTCAACACAATTCAACACACATTTTTTTTTATAGGGGGCCGATTTCACGCAGTAATTTTGCTGTGTGTCCCTTCGCTTTACACTTACTACATTAAAGCGGCCTTTGGAACTGTTTAATATTTCTTGAGATGTGCCCTGTCCATTGGCAGTTGTAATACCGTAGTGCAACGTTAAATTGACACGTGATTCCTTTGTTTGACTAAATATACGATTTTACAAGCCACTGGCAAATTATTTAGATAATTCGGATTAAATAAAGGAATATAAAATATATAGGTATGTAATAATATATCTGACCAATATAGTTTCGCGTTTTAAAATATTTAAACCAAATGGTAATTTCCATATATTGTAATATAATATAAGTAGCCGCATTTGGAACGATTCTTATGAATTTTTTCTAAATAGCCTGTAAGATTAACGACCACAGGTAAAAAAAAAAAAATAATCTAGTATAATCCTGGCCGTTTATAAAATGTATTAAAAAAAAAAAAAAAAAAAAACAAACTCCGTAGATCAAAAATTGCACAAAGATTAGTCGGTTTTTGGAAATACAAAAATAAATGGACAAATTAATTTATCTCGTAGGTTCTCCTCTGACAAACATAAAATAATAAAAGCCGTATTGAATTTATAATTTTAGACCAAAGACGATAAATTATCCTAAAGTACGTTCACACAAATATTAAATGGGAATTACTTATCGAAAAAAAGCTCTACTAAAATGTCAATAGAAAATATACATTAGTCTTCGAAGCAATTCCTTCTTCAAACACTTAGCTAAATGTTTTTCTATTGTAAATTTCCGAGGGTAAACGTTTAAAGGTTTATTTTCCGTAATAATATGTTTAGTGAATCTAATGGATTCGCGATTCATTCACGTTTTCCGGACAAATTAAAATTGTTTACTATAAAGTAAAATGTGTGTATAATAAATATAAGATAAATTAAATGTTCTTTTACGCGAAAAAAAAAACTATTTAATTATGCGAGGAAAAAAGTATAATGTAGGTATTGAACGTAGATAAATTTAAATAACTATAAAGTCATAAATCGGAAGTTGGCAGTTATATTTATCAAGATGAACAACTGTATCGATTAACCAATGAAATATGTGTCAACACTGTGAATTAGTTGATAAATAGTTATGTATGAAAAATGGCTGAAATCGTTTCTTTCAATTTTAATCTAGGTTTCTACATTATACGATCACATAATTCACGATATAAAAAAATTAAACAAATATTTCATGGATCAGTCAATAAAATCTGCTCTCTTAGTAAAAAAAGGCTGTCAAATATCATCATATCTCTCACAGGAATCTATCATCATAAATTCGGCCGTTTATATACAGTTGTTTTATAGTTATTGATTATCTAACTGGTATTGAATTAATATTGTATTTAAAGTTCAAACTATAATTTTGTCATGATACGTGAACAATCAATATCAAAGCCATATCAATTGTAATTATTTTTAAAACCCGTTTTATATACATTGTTATTATAAGTGTTATCGGGCCACTCTTTAAACGCATATTTATAGAGTTGCCGGCTGCGGTGGAATGCGATATCTATATATTATACTAATCCGTTCAGTTCATTATTCTCCTATATAGGAATATACGAGTGGTAAATCTCCATTTCAAAATATTTCAATTCCGCGGCCCCATTAATCTGTGTCACATTTATAAAACAGGTATTATATACGACCTCCTCACAATCGATTTGGGGCTTTTTGGAAATCCTTGTATGGCGTACTATTTGAGACCATTAGCGCGCGCATTTTAGGTGTTCTAACTACTTTTATACCGGAACGCTGGCCCGATATACGTTTATTATATCACTCGTGATATAATAATATTTTAACGATTATTATTGTGATAATATTGTACGGAAATCATAATAATATGATTACGATGGTATAATTACTATTGCCGGCCGGACACACCATAAACTATTTGGCCGATTTGTATAGCGAAAATATTATAAACCGTACTTTGTTGTCATGCATCAAGTTGAAAATATTCACGTACAACAAAAATCTCCTAAACTTTTTGTTTTTCCTGTTGAATCCCAGAATATTATTTTGATCTCCGAGTAGTTGGTTTTTTTTTATTTTTTAATGCAACGAAGAAATTATGAGTTTTATTAAGATTATTTTTTTTCTGAAGAATACATTTTTCGGTTTGTAAAAATGCTCCATTTTTCTCATGTCATACCTCAAAAGATCCGGATTTTTCGCTTAACATGATTTTATTTGAAATATTCACCGATATTTTCAACAGTTCACCCTATCTAAGGGTTTTTCGGTTCAGAATAAACGAAAAACCAATGTATTTCAAATGGAAAACTTTACCTCGTTACAGGAGGACGAAAAAATTATACTAGGAAGTTCAAATAGAGCTCAACATTTTTTTTCGAACACAGTTAAGGGGCGCCAAACAAAATTTCATCATCACTCAAATAAGAACCTGCACCCTAATATATACAATATACATATGTATACAAACTAAATTATACCCTCGTATATTCTACCTTCCTGGCTATAACCTATAGGGGCTGTAACTACAACCCAGTGGCCTGCCTGCGAGCTGCTGGCAGTATCAACTTTTTGTCTCCCACTAATACGCACGCCGTAAAATCTGTTTAATAATAATATGATGGTAAGCGCTTTTGCCGTCACCTCGGCCTTTTTAATACGAAATCAAATGCGCTAAAATTAGTATATCTCTTGTGTACATACACACACATACATACATACATACTTACATACATACATACAAACCAGAGTATACGGAGCGAGTACAATACGCGGGGTTTGGATTACGCGTTCACGTGACGGGAAATATAATTAATTTACCGAAACGACGGCGGCCAACTAAAACTTCTCTCTTACACAAACACATTCGTATAAGTATATACATATACGTATATATTTATATATATATATATATATATATACATATATAGGTATGTTTCGAACAATTTATATATCCGGCAGCGTAAGTATAATAATAATAATAATAATATAATAATATATTATCGTCTGTCCCGGTTGGTGGCCCGTTGAATCAACTCTCACGCGTGTGACAATATTATGTAGGTATACAAGTATATGAATATTCCGTACACGAAATCTTCACTACGACGATAAGATACAGACGGAATACAGATAAGTAGGGCTGCGAACTTAACGCACTATTAAACTACCCCCCCCTCCCAAAAAAAAAAACACCTTAAAAAAAATACATTAAACCTTAAAAACTTATAAACAATAATGCACTATTAAAATGCACTACGATTGTTTTATTTTTAATAATTTTTGACAATAAATTCCAAACAATTTCTAAAAACTGCAGAACTGAATGACTTCAATTTAAGCTTCTGTTAATCTGGACAAATTCGTACTAAACGGCATCGGAAGTCGTCGATATCGATTCTATTGTTCCAACATATTATTAAACAGAGAAACTAGTGATTTTATATATATTTACCGCATTACTATAGACACAGTCACGACGCGTTATCTAGGTTTCGAAATTACTATTGTCCGATAATATAACACGAGTATCAATTTAATAGACTGTTATATAAAGCCTGGTTCACACGATAAAATATTTTGTCAAATATTTGGTGAACGGCAAACCTTGAAAATTTGTTTGAAAAATGATTCATACGATTAAATATTTGATCAAATTATCCATAACTAAAACTCAGTAATGATTAGTAAAATATAGCTCGCGCAAATTTAATTTGTATAATAATTATTATCATAGGTAGTACCATTGATTACCTATTGATTTATAATCAGTGGCAGTAGGTACTAATGACGATGCAGATAAAATTTCATCAAACATCGTGGTACTAAGTCATTACTTATTATTCATTAGGATATTCTTAAATTAGAGCTACAACATGAGTTACGACCGTAGAAAATTAATAAAATTACATACATTTTAGAAACTAAGGAAATTGTTCAAAAATAAAAGGTAAGATTAGGAAATAAGTAAATAAATAGGTAATAATATAATTACCTACTTTAACTTTCTATGTCGTTGCCAGTAGGTATGCATTAGTATTTCCTTAAGTATTATATTCGGAGCGAAGCGAGAGATCCATTGGTTTTACTATGATGTTTGTCTTGTGTGTATTACAATTAAAGACATTTCCTCGTAATTTTGAATACGTGTTCATCGCCCACATAATATTATGTACCTAATATAATAATTTATTCTCCCAAGAACCCAAAAACTCAAATTCTTAAATGTAAATAATTTGTGCCCACCAGTTTTTAATGGTACCTACCTATCGAACTGTTCAGTGTTCAGTCTAATAATACATACTTTTGCTCTCTTCGGTGTTATTGAAAATCTATTTGATTTTGCCTATAATGTTATATAACTAATAAAGTGTAAAAATACAATATAATAATTACAATAATTGGACTAAATGTAGCAATTCCTTTTTATAAAATGTGTAAATACGGTAAATTATAATTCATTATAATGATATACGATGATTGTTGTCAATCCATTAATCCAATATTAGATAAACTGTCAAATATTTTAGAAATGTTTCTGAAATATTTGAAGTCTGACAGACGCCAAATATTTGAAAAAATATTTGATCGGGTGAACCGGGCTTAAAAATCATGTGATATAATTATCATGTAGTGCAAAAAATCTTAAAACGAAATATCAAATTTGAAAAATTGTGAATCCAAAAATGCCCCCAGTACATAAAATTCTCTGAAAAATAATAATTAAGAAAATAACTTTAAATCAAAAATTAAAAATACAATTCTATGTTTTTAATTTTATACGTAGAACGAGTGTGTAACAATATAAGCATCGCATAGCAAGCTTTGGAAAACAATGCAATTTACATAGAAATCGCAGCCCCGCAGATAAGTAATTGACGCTCAAAAGCGAACCCCGAAAAAGAAAGGGGGCGTTAGGATAAATCGATAAAAAATACACTGGCCGAGATATTTTTTATTTTAATGCATGATCGTGTCTTTGGCATTTAACATTTAAATGAGGGCTAATATAATACAATATGCGTATAATGCGTACCTACCCGTTCGTTTCCGGTACACTATTCAAACGGCCGTATATTCATAATATCGAAACAAAAAGAACGCTTATTAAAACCCTTTAATGGACGGGAATGAAAAATATTGACATTTGTATTGGACTGTTTTTTTTTTTGTCACTATAAAAATTAAAAACAAAAAAAATTAAAGTAATGGAGTAAGAAAAAAAAACCGAACCGTTAAGACCGAGACAATTAAATAACTATCTATTACACTAAAAGCGTCAATATGTACTTGATTGTAAAAAAAAAAAAATCAAAATTAAAAATGTTCGCATGAGCGTTTACAAAATAAAACAATGCGGAAAATTGAATTTAAAAACGGCATTATATTCGAAAGAATAACACTTTGAAAGAGCCGATCGATAAAAAAAAGTCTCAAATAAAAAACAAAATATATAATGTACAATATTATAATCAATTGGATATTGCCTTGATTGAGTATTATAGTGCAACATAATAATAATAATAATAATAATATGTTAAAATCAAAGAAATTATAAAACCTTTTTATTTTGAAAAAGCGTTTTAAACAATATTAGTAGATCAATCGAAACGAAAAATGTTTCGTCGTATTATGACATTAATAATATTTCCGATAAAACGTTTTCCCTAAGAAAAGTAGATATAGCTATAGAATACCAATTTTTAATAAATATTTAATAAAATTGCCTTTATTTCCTTAAATTTTAAAATGAATATTAACTGAAGTGTACCTAAGTATATAGAATATGAAATATAAAATAAATAAAATGGTACGTCTTGTTCAATTCAAACACACCTATACATAGAGCACATCACGTCATGTATAGTTTTGGATTCGTTACTTATTCGTTAGATTTGTTTGAAGTTTTTAAAGCAGTGTTATTGCATTCTCATTTGAAGCAATCGTGACCAACAATATAAAATTAGATTATCCATATTCAGAATTATTTTCAAAACTATACACCGTGTCACATCAAAGGCATTTGATTTAAAACACCTCTGGCATATTAATATTAGGTAAACATATAAAGTTTGCACGTTGTTTTTGGCAATAATAAGTTCGGTATATTATATTTTCGAATATGTTTGTAGTTTTTTACATCTCGTACAAACTAATCAAAAAAAAAAAAAGGACTAGCATATTTCGCACGGTACCCATCTCCACTAGTGTAGGTGAGACGTCGGGAAGGTAGGCTAAAGAGAGGAATTTAAGTTATTTTTGTATTCAATGATTAATCATTGCTAATGAAAAACGATTATGAGCAAAGTTCGGTTATACATATTTTAAAAGGCCGTAATATTTATAATTTTCTTCAAAATTTGATATTACAATTCTCTAAAAAAAAATACTATATAAACTCAACTTTTTATTGTTAACCATCAAATACAACTTATAATGAACCTCTTGTTAAATTTTTAAGCATTTCAGTTCGGTTTAACATCAGTGTAAAACCAATCCGCTTCGCTCAGAATCTAAAAGAAAAAACTGATACTACTTATGAGTCACATTGATGTCACTGTTATTGAGGGGAAGTTCAAAAGGCAGGATAAATAATTAATCTATTAAATAATTAATTAATTTTTTTTCGCATACATAATTACTGACATATGCGATTCTGAGAAAAGACATGTTTTAGAATGTAGTAACGTGTACAATTTTCATTGAAATTTGAACTATTATTAAGCTATTATGAAAACTGATACAAGTAAAATAGTGTTCATTGACTAAAAAAAAAGGGTCGAATTCAGGTGATTAGTTTTTTTTAAAATCTAATTTTTACGAATCATTTTAATACAAACGTATTTTATTACCGAAATTTTAGTTTTAATAATTTTTTTTTTTTATGATTCTTCGGTTACAAATAGTTTAGACCTGGAAATATCGCGGTAGAATTAATAAATATCCCTTTGGAGCCACCGAGTGGACAAACCGGTAAATGCAGAAACACGCGAGTTTTCCGCCCTAACGTCCATAATATTATCTTCTGTACAGACTAGTAAACACGGTAATTAGACGAACGACGTCTGCAATCAATTACAGTCAGAATGGATGGACACGCCGACACCGGTCTCCTAGGGACGAGCATAACGCGCTTAATGAAAATAACAGAGAGAAGACGGAATAGCGCGTAAGCTCTAACGACGACGATCGCGACGGTTGCTGAAACGACGATGACTCATAATAAAATAAAAACCGATATATTTATGTAATAGCGAGAATAAAAATCACAGAAATGAACTGAAACACCTCGCAAATAAACCTAATATAATTCACAAACGGTTATTTTATCTCGGTGATCCCGGCAAAATATAATAATACAAATATTATGATTACTTCTGGTGGAAAATATATTTATTTTTTTTCCCCCGACGACTTTTTCGCTCAGAACTAAATTGCGATGACTAACGGTTCCAATAATAATATTATAGGATTATTGTGTATACTGTCCGTCATACAGCAAATATCACTTTTCCGGGGCGATAAGAAACATAATCTCAAAAAAAAAAAAAATGCAGACTATTAAAATTTGAATTTATTATCAGTACGAATTTAATTCCAACGAATTGATGACCCGAGATGATAATTATCGACTCTCATACTTCAAAATGTGACATAAAAGACGAAAATTACTTAAGTGTTGTATCTACTATAGTGATATCGATAATAATACATCATCTTTACATATGTTTATTTTATTTTCGCTAAAAATGTTTTTCTCGTGGCGATTGGATTTAAATAAATATTATTAAATTAATAAATAAACAAAGTTTGAGTTGTATATGTTTTAGGAATTTATATTTTATTTTTGGTTTAAGTAATTTAGAAAAACCAATGATACCTCTGCGAAAACAACGACACTTATTTGTAACATGAGTAGAATAGTACACAACTTACATATTTAACATTATTGTAATGAGGTGGAGTGCATAGCGGCTATCGACGTATGTCGCAGGTATGTTATAGCAAAAGAAAGATTGTTAGTAAAATCGGATGACGACAAAAAAGGACGGCGACGTGGGAACACACGGGTTTTTAAATCTCGAAAGAGTTTTGGTTTTAGGTTAACACTTAGGACATTTACTTCGTTTTTGCAGTACCTTCAGGTTTACAGTTTGGACGAGATTTTAATGTCTCAAAGTTGGTATACCTGGATTTCGATTTTTCCAACGTTTTATTTTATTTATTTTTTTATCACCCAGAGAGAAGTGAGTGCATCCTTCTGGGTTATTTACTAACGACAAATTGTATAGACGTTGTACGCGTCATACGTAAAATTAAAAATATATTCACATAAAAAATAAAAACAAAGTATATAAGAATGAAATGACGGATCATGTACAGGCGATAAGCTCATTTTGTAAATATTTCCAACCGGATTAACTCTATAGAACAAGAGTTTATAATATGCATATATTTTGTATAATAATAATATTACAGTCGTCTAATATTATGTTGTATTCTTTAGGTACCTTCTGGCAACAAATTATTTACAAGTTTTGCGTACACAAGCTGATTCACTGAGCGTGCTAATCTTTTTTTTTTGGTTATATGTTGTATGAATCCAAATTCTCATTTTTGGAATTTTTAAGTATAGTAAAAGCCGATATTTTCGAATAGTTAGATTTCTCTCAACATTTAAGGAGTATTCTATGGTGATGTCAACTTTGGTTTTTCAAAAGAGAATCTATGTTTAAAATTCCATAAATAGATGGAATATTTGTTTAAATAAATTTTGGTGTCAAAATTCTTGATTTCCATCAACTCGTTGATTGATTGCTACTCTATGACACTAATAACTATACGCGTAACCATCGGTATAGTAGTTTTTGGACCATCAAGTTACCATGAGAGACCATTTTGGGTTAGCCACATAACCGCCATGGATATCACGGTGTACAGGAAACTACATTCGGAAGCGAGAAAGTCATGAACCTTAAGGCCTTACAGGTACTACATGAACCGGCGGTTACGTCTTTGGCATGAGCCAGTGCAAAAAAAAAAATAAAAATAAACGGATACATGGACATATTTTATATGACGTTGATTTACCAGATACCAAATAGGGACAGACTATAGTTGAGAAGTTCCATTATTCGAACAATAGAATTAATCAGAATTAATTTGATTTAAAAAGTAACAATAAAAAAGTAATAACTAGATCCTGAACACAAAACTAACTGTAAATAATAGTATCTTAAATTTTGACATTGCTATACTCTTCTTGTACAAAATACTTGAAAGAATATTGCTCATGGGTAGGTAAGTGTTGTAAGCGGGAAGTTAAGAAGGTAGGCTATTATTTATAGTGAGTAATTTTATTTATTCCTATGTAACATGATAAACCATTGGTTAACAAAAAATGATTCTGAACAATGTTCGGTTATTTAAATTTTGATAAACTTAAATCAAAATTTTTTTTAATTTACAACTGCGCATAAATTATAATTATTGTTAGCATTTTATATAAAATTGTTGATCGTTTTATCTATATAAATCGAAGTATTCGAAGAGATTTTTAGAATTTTCATCAAAATTTTAAATTTATTAGCTTTTAAAAAAAATCCTAGAGATTTTCTATAGTTTTATAGTGCCATAAGAACAACTTATGAAGGATTTTCTTATTACGTATTAAGTTTGTGATTAGAGCAAGATTTCTGGTAGAAGAGTGAATGGGCATAAAAAATAAAAAATACACATATTAAAACCAATATACCTCACTACGTTCAGAATCTATAAGACACCCAAGAGTATAAATGCCACATAAGTTAAAAAATAATCTAAAAAAAATATGAAATAGATAAAATTGTAGATTAATTAAATTTTGTTTTGTCAATATAGAATTATATATTATATTTGTCTATAAATCAAGTAATATATATGTACCAACTACCACCACGTTCTGCAATACTCGTATATAATACCATGTACACCACCTTTAAATATATCTATAACAGTTCCCCCTCTTGACGTGACGTTGCTTCGAACATATTATGTCGGATGGAAAAACACCGAAAACTTAATAACCTAATATAGCGTGTCGCACGGACTATAATTTGTAAAGGCAGCTGTCATATCCACAGCGAGTAAGAAAGGTAGCAATAAAGAAGAGAAAATACCCGAGAATCAATTAGACGTAATATGATCGGACTCAATTCTCGGTCATGTCTATACAATTGATTGTCTGCTACTGAGCTACAGTAAAACAACTCCTCAAATCCGTAACATATTGGAAAACCGACGCCTTCTACTTCTATATCGTTGCCTAAGCCATTGTTATTGAGACCCCTTGTGTGAGGTGGATGATTTCTAGTAAGAAAATCCTACTATTGTCACTAATTCTGTATAGTATATATCTGTTTTAATAGCAACGAGTACTATATATACAAAATTTGTTCTCTTATTACAATTTCTAATCACTATATAAAAACAACAAAAAAAAAAAAATTAAGATAGTGGAACACTTATATCGGACAGAAAAGTTAGTGATTTTGCTATTTATGAAAACTATAATATAATACAATAACACCATGGCATTTAATGATCTAAATATAATAATAATAATAAACAGTTTTTCAATTACAATATACTTAAACCATAATATTGATTATTCTAGGAAAAACATTTTTCTAGTCAAAGAAACAAACATGAATTTCAGCGTTTTTACTACTTGTTGAGACTGCATATAAATTTGATGCCATTTTCGGGTTTTAAATAAATGTGAATATTAAAGGAAGTTATCAGCTATTCAAATATATATTTATTAAAGGGTATCCACGAAAGAATTATTTTTTTTTTAATTAGAATAAAAAAAAATATGATTTTATATTTAGGAAATTCTGAAGTTTAAGTATGAAACACAATACTCTCCCTCCTCTACTAGCCCTACAGGCATTTTAACTGTCCATACAATTCACGATGATGCGCTCACACATTTCGCCGTCCAGTTTTCCTATCACACTTCGGATTCCTTGTTTGAGTTGGGTGAAATCATGAAAATTATTCTCGTACACTTTCGACTTAATAAAATGTCAAAAAAAAAAAAATTCGCAGGGGTTAGGTCCCGAGATCGTGGTGATCAACTTTGGTCCCCACGCAATGAAATTAGTCTGTCCGGAAACCAAAACGTGCGTTTCCATAGACAATATTTCCATGATTACGAACGCCTTTAGAAAACTCGAAAACAAAAGTGGATTAGGTATTGAAATAATTAAGGCTTAAGAACTGCTTTCGAAAAATCGGAAATTGGATTTACAATGATTTTTTTTTTAACTACTGATGACCAATAAGAACCAATTAGAACAAAAATTAACGTGTTACCCTGTTGTACTCGAATAGTTCACTTTACTAATAATTGTATAGATATGTTATATTTATCTATTGCGTTGTCGTGCAAATTTGTTTTTAACGCCTTGCATGTTTTGGCGAGTTAATTTTAGTAGGTAATCTTTTTGCTTACTGATTGAATAATGCGTTTTAATAATGAGATTCTTTAGTGCAACTGTTTAACTGTTTGCTAGTTGCTTACATGAATGAACTTTTCAACAAACTGTTTGTCGGATTCGTCATTTACTGGTGTTGTTTACTCATTACAATGTAGAAAACATGATGCTATTAGTATAGTAAACATTTTTTATTTATCGTTTTTATAATATTTTCGTACTATAATAACAATTTGTATTTGAAAATACAAAATTGCCTACAGGCAACTTAGTATTCGTAACGGTAATATCTCGGTTTAAAAATATGTATAGGTAGTTGTTAAATTATTTTGTTTAACTGAAACAATCAAGTACACGAGTAAAGTCGAGTACTCAAAAAAAAAAAAAAAAACAATAACGAAATGTCGTAAACTAGTAGTGATAGGGCATCGCGGTTATCAATGTATTATGATATGATTACCATATGAGACAATTCTAGAAATAGTTTGGAGTTATTATTATTTTATTGAGAAACTGAAATGAAGAAAAAATAAGAAATATTGTTATAAATAAATAGTTATCTGGGACCAACATGACTGGACAGGAAATTACAAGGTGGACGGATGAGGGGGTGATGGTTCTGCTAACGGTGACTACTGTGATAATGTGATATTTTTAGAAGAACATCAAACTGTCTGGTAGTATTATTTAATATAATATGACACTGAAAAAAAAATATTTTATAAATTCAAAATAGCTAAAAAATTTAATTAAATTATATCATAGTGCTCAAAAACTTAACACGGGGTATATTTTAAGTGGCATAATCTGTATACAGTAATATTTTTAATTATAAGTATTTAAAGTTAAAATTTTACTAAAAATCGTATAGAAATAATGACAGTATTTCAAAACATAAATTAAATTACTTTATATAACATTTTCCCGACTTCTCATTTATATAACGACAGAACTCCTTGTCAACAGTATCAGTTCATTCAATTTTATTTGTATTTTATTTTATACACATAACTACACTTTTATATAATATATATTATCTTTCATTTAGTTAAAAATAATACTCAACATTTGTACACTTACTGCTTGTGTCCTACAATAAATAAATTACGAATAATTGAGTATATAAATAGGACTCTTTTTTAGAAATTATCGTTTAATTTAACTCAATGCATCAGTTGAAAGCATAAAAGACAACTAGGACATAACAGTACAATTCATCTATCAGTGATACCATAAAACTAGTTTTTCAAGAACAGCATACAACAAAAATTTACACGGCACGTTCGATCAATCAGAGAAAGTCTGAAGTTACTATAAAAAATTACTATAAAACCCACGATATTCATGGGTTTAGATCGAATGGAAAGCATTACGTCATGCCCTGAAAAAATTTAAGTACCTATAGGAATTAATTATATTTATAGTAAAAATGAAATGATCGAAAAACCTATTTGAGTATTACCTATGGTATTACATGGTATACCTATCTGACCCTGATTATATACAAAGAAACGAACTTTGTGAAATATGTTCAACGGGACCGCTTTCAACAAAATCAAAGTTTTTGAAAGCATCGTCTTGTCTTCTGAAATATTATATTCTTTTAATTTTATAATAGGTTTTTTTACTCTAAAACCAAAATTAAGCGAGTTCTACGCAGTTTTCGTTATTTAGATTTTGCTACATTGCTCTTTGATTGAACTGAGACAGCACATGTGGGTGAAGCGATCTCTTAAATGATTATTATTCGTGAAATTTTGAAATATGTTTATTAGTACCACGAATTTATCAAGTTTCAAACGCCCGCCCATGCGACTACCGCGGATCCGAGTAGAGGATACCACACATTTCAGTGGTATTATTGGTGGTGGCGTTATTTACCATTACAATGGTCTCAGTTATACCACCACCGGAATTGCTCCAGTGTATGAAACAATGCTTTACCAAAACAACCAGTTGAGACCAGAAGTTTGTTACTACCATTATGAAAAAAATTCTTTCGTCGTTTTCGTCGTGTATGCGTCAAGCGAAGGTATTGGCGAGTGCGGTACAATAATTATTGCACAAAATAAAAATATGTTATGCAAATATCAATATAATAAGTTCATATTGCAATACGTCATAATAGATTGGCATATTGTTTTTCAACTACATTCATAAAATATATATGTATTCGATGTAAACAAAATATTTCATAGAATAACTATTATGCGTTAAACTGTTTACTTGAAAAAGTACTGACCGATAGAAAAAAAAATCATAGTTATTTTAAAACTGAAAATGTTTTACTCTGTTTAAAACACGAAAGCAATGAAAATAATACAGAAATTATTTTATTTTTATTATTATTATGTTTAGTTTTCTCTATTAAATTGGAAAATAAATACGTACTTCATCTATATTATAACAATTTAAAACGATACATAAAAATACTTTTAAGAAAATAGAAAACTTTATATTTAAATTTATTAGGCGCTAAATAATATGTATTATTACTGTGATAGATCAATTGATTTATATCCATGTTAACTAATTTGACGTTAACTTAGTAATTTATTTGCTTTTAAACTTATAAAATAAATAATTTATATTATAAAAAAAACTTTTATACAAATTATTTGGGACTATTATGATCGTAAGTTATTTTCAATTACAATTACATTATTCATATTCATCCATATCCATTAGTTCATATTTTTTATCAGAGTTTATATTTATTTTGTTTAGTGTCTGAACAATGAAAAACAAGGAAATAAAAATGTAACTTGTTTTCAAGTTGATCTTATTATTTTTTAAAGCCATGTATTTATTGTTAAAATTAATAATTATATTTAAGTAAATAGCAAAACTGCAGCTATCTAATTTATTAGATTAATTTGGCTTAACAAAAAGTAATACTTTTAAAATAAAATGAATGTAAATAAGGGTCTTTGCCATCCAAAAAATCGAATTTTACAATCGTTTGCATCTAATAGTTTCCTAATCTAGGTATCGAGGTATCTAGGCATCCTCCATTATTTATCGGACAAAAAATGATATTCAATCGTTTAAATACAAGTAGATTTTTGAAAAATTTAGCAAACTCAAGAAAAAACTTGGAAATAACGGACACATCCGTAGTAGTTCAATTGTTTTCAATTTTGTTTTTCGATTCGGAGTGTAACGAGGAATATATTTGTTTTACAATGATGTTTGTTTTTTATCTGAAAACAATTTTCGTACAAGAAATCTCACTCAGATTTTTTTAAAAACAAAATATTTTATCCGGGTGGTATTTTGGGAGGTAAATTTTTGATTTTTCAAACGGTTTTAATAATAATTGGGAAAAACGTATCAAAAACGGGAAAATGCATGTACAGTGTACATGTATAAAAAAAACTTCGTTCCAAATCGTTTTCTGTTCGCAATGATTTAAATATCATTGCGTACAGATTTAAATCAAATTTCATTCTATATTTTACATTTCCAGTTTCTCACCTATAACAGTATCCCATTCATCGTGCGATGTATACCCATCTTTTTTGGTTTATGGTTCAATTGTTCATAATATTTTATGGAACTCATTAAGTATTATTTAATTAATTTGTAAAACCTAATTTTTTATTTATAATTATTTATTATGTTATTTAATTTAATCATGTATACTATACTCGCTACACTACCACAAGCTTTGCTTAAGGGTGTAGCCAATTTGTATTATTTATTTTATAATGCATTGGTTTAGTAAAAAATCTATGCAAAAAAAAAATATTTATATATGTAAATAAATCCACGAGAATTTAAATTTAAACCCTTAAATGGAATAAGTATTTTAATAAATTCTGGATTACAAAAAAATAAATTAACAGAAAATATTATGGTTGTATGTTATGGTAAGTAAATAAAAATGCAGATTTATCGACAGTTAAATTTATCGTAACCTACACAATGCACGCGCCTTATATTGAATTAGAAACCACTGTGATAATAATTTCTGAGATATTATGTGGAACCATTTATTCTGAAATCTATGTACATTTTAAGCATAGAATAATATCTCTGGAAAATAAATTTTAACGCAGTGTACATAAATGTGGATTTATAGATTTAGTTTTAGAATGCAAATAGTAGGTTTATAGAGTCCGATAAAAATAATATTGCCGATAAATATTATAGTGATGCAGTATAAATTTTTTAAAATACAAATAAAACCATTCTATTTCTAAATAACAAATATTTCAATAAATACAGAATATTTATATTGCAGAATGCAGATGTCAAATGCATATTTTAATAATAATTTTGACGTCTGCGGAGTAAAAAAAGCAGACTGACATTTATACTAGACTTGCATATTCTTTATATTTTACTGTAACAAATTTTTTATACCTTATTTATATCAACATACCGTCACCACATCACGAGTCTTACTGGTTATTAATTTCCGAGAAATGTGGGTTTTTTACATAATAATGGCCACCTTAATAATACGAATTTTTCACTAAACTACTGTCGGATACCAATTTAAGGAATTTTTAACGAGCGAATATAACGTCTCAGACCGAAAATCTATTAGACAAACCTGTAGAAATTGCGTTTGACGGACTTCATAGTATTATAATTCTTTAGGTTCTTTAAAAAAATCCTAGTACTTTATTAGGATTTTTTTTCACGATTTCCAGTAAAATAATTAAATTTCTATTTTCTACATAATATCCTAAAGAACCAAAAGAATTATAATTCGTTTTCAAAATCGAAATCTGCCAAACATAATTCCTCTACGCCTTGATTAACTATTAGATATAAATCAACTGAAATATACATCGTCACCAGTTTTTTTTTTAAACCAGAGCTTTTTAGGAATTTTTATATGAAGGATTTTTATTTACATAAACGTTCAGTTTTAAAATAATTATTAATCAAATACGTATGGCGGTATCTACACGATATTTTCGGAAAATTTCCCATTCCGGGTTATGTTTCAAAATGAAAGGGAGTTTCTATATCTATATTATAATAATAAATATTAACTCGGATGTAGTATAATAAATGTATCAATCATTCAAACATTATATGGAAAAGTTCACTAAAAATATTATGTTTACAGTCGTATAATTTAATCGATAATTTAACAAAATTCAAAGGAAATATTATATTTCATTCCGTTTTAAAAACAATATAGATATTAAATTATACAAAAATAAAATAAATATATACGCACGTTTAATAATAAACCACTTCCGTTATAATAATTTATGAGTTGTGAGTTTGTGACTATAAAAACACAGGTTACATACACACGAAGAAATATTTAAAAATGTACACTTAAGCGGTGAATTTTGAGTGGTTTTCATTCTTTATCAAAACCGAGCGAAAAAATAACAACGAAAATTTCAACAACTGACAAATACTAATGAATACATAAACGTTGGTTTGTACTGTAATATTTATAAAATATTACGGACTAGAGCGATTACTAAAAAACTAGGTTAACGTGTTAATAACACGGTGCAACTATGATCACCACAGAAAAGTAAATCAACTTAAACAAATACGATTATATGAGGATATATGCATTAAATTTCAACAGAATTCGTCATCATTATACGATCTCTAGAATTCTGTGTAATATGAAGGTACATTTGAAAATATCAAAAACAATTCATGCACGCACACACCCACATCACTTTTACCAATAAACTCTGAATAATTTCTGGTCGTATTGTAACAACTAATAATAATATAATATCACCTGATGCCATTTATCTAATATAAACATCAGTAGGTTTAATACTATCTTTTAAACTATCAAACTATATTACATTACAATTTTGGAAGATATCATATCTATGGAAATATTAATAAAAATAAAAAATTCCTGGTACAATTCATAACATGGGTAGGTCACTACGTTTTAAGTAGGAATTTTAATAAGTTTATAGGTATATTAATTATATAAGGTACAGAAAGCATCGAGAAATTATTGCCATTAAAAAGCTAATCTGAGCGTAACTAGATAAACTTACTGTCATATCACCTAGTATCATAATTATATTTTTCTAGAAAAAATATAGTTATGTTTTAAGATTCTGAGCGAAGTGAGAAGTGTATTGATTTTACAATGATGTTCATTTTTTCACAATTACTGTGTATGAAAATTCTACCAGAAATCTTACTCCGATGTATCAAAGGAAGCACCTTTTCTGAAAGCGAATTTTATGTAGTTGGTACTTAGAGATGATTATTTTTTGATTATCCAAGCAGTTTTCAATTTTGTTTTTTTGTTACAATTCAGTTAAAAATGTTCGTAGAGACTTGAAATTTGGACAGAAACACATTATATGTGCTTTTCATAGATGTGTTTCAAAATATTTGAGCTATTTTTGAGCTATTTGTAAGCATTTTAATTTTGCTAGTTTTGTATGTAATATTTATTCAATAGATAGATACTCTGTGGATAAAATTGTTAGACCAAACAAAAATGCTTAAAAATTTAATAGGAGGTTTATTAAAAGTTGTACTTAGTGATCAAGAAAAAAAAATAGTTCAATTTAGTATTTTTTTTTTTTTTTTTTTTTTTTTTTTCTTTTTTTTTATAAGAAATTTAGTATTAAATTTTGACGAAATTTGTAAATATTACGATTTTTTAAAACATATATAACCAAAAGAATCAGAATTTCCGCTCAGAATCTTTTTCGTTAGCAATGATTATTTAAAAAATAAATCAAATTTCTTTCTATAACCTATCTTCCAAACTTCTCACCTATAACAATTGCCCATCCATTCGTATGTCCGTCTTTATTCCCTTGTATCCTAAAAATCAGCAAAAATGTATATTATTTATTTACAAGTTAGATAAGAATAATTAAAATACATTTTGGTATTAAAAGAGTACTTGTAATCTAGAGCATAGCGTGTACGCAAACAAGCGAATTTTCAGGTGAAAATATCAATAATATATTTTACAGGCAGTGAATATGTGAACAAAATAAAGAGAGAGATTATTGACAAAACCCCCGTAGAAATAAAAAAAAACCTTTTTTTTAAAAAAAAAATTAAGAATTTAAAATGTCCTAACACCTAAGTCCATGGCAGATGGGGAGGAGGGGAGATAATTTGAAAGGAATTTTTTTTTTTTACCACGAATAAAAAAAAGTAGCTTGTTGTGACGATATTGTTTAGTGTGAAATTTGTTGTAGTGACAAGTTTAACTTAATAATGTAATGTTGTTAATTGTTTCCATCTTATTTATGAAGAGAGCGATTTGTTATGCGTAGGTACCAAGGAACAGAGGCTATTAAGAGGAGGAAAATTCAAGTAAAATATAGATGTCCATGTAATATTTAACGTGAAAATGATTTTATTACACCAGTAAACAGTTTAAACTTTAGAGAATATAATGTTATTACAGTAGTAATTAATATTAATTATATTTATTTAATTATACATTACTATCGGAATTATATCGCATCAGTTTGATGTAACTGTAAAAGGACGTCTACACTTCTACGATAAAATTTGTTCATGATTTTTATTGTACAATTTTATATAATTTAGAGTTATCTCATCCTACACGATAAATATAAGCAAGCAATTAAACAAAAAATACGATACGCTAAGTAGAGGGCATGACAACGCCGAAGTAAAATTCCTGTGGAACTTCTATAGGAAATTGTAGTTTGTACTTAATACTAATTCGTGAGTATTTAATAATGTAAAATTGTATTTTTTTAATTGTATGGTACCTTTAGTTTTACACAAAATGGTTATGATTTATAGAAGTAGGTAAATCAACGAAAAAATAGATTTAAACTAATTTTTGGTAGCTGGTGTTCTTTATACAGAAAGAGCGAAGAGATTTGAAAATAACAATAGTTTAAACATAGAAATGGAAACGAAAATTTGAGTTTATTGTTAACTATTACACACATGCATCTGTATATACTTATACTATATTATGTGTTTATATATATATATATACCTATACATATTCATGTAATATTTCAATGTGGATGTATCACAACAATCAAAACATCAAAAGTAAAAGAAACGTTTCATTGTTAACCATTATTTTGACCTAGAACTGTTTGATGTAAAATGTAACTAAAGAATTTTAGATATTTTCGAGTTAAGGACTTTGACTTAAAAGTAATGTTCTCGTGCAATATATATATATTGGACGCAAATATTATAGTTGATTAAGATGACGTTAACAACTCGTTAATAATCAATGTATTTAGGTTGGATTTCGTTAAGTTGCTAAATTATTTATACTCGTCATAACTTAAGTTATAACTTTAAGTAACTTATTATAATTAAACATTTATAAATTAATAGCATAACATTATGAGTCGGGGAAAAAATTGGTATCCACGTAGGTATTATGTATTGCAATATATTTGTCGTTATTTTATTTCTTAGATTCTGAGTATAGTGAAGAATGTATTGGTTTTATTATGATGTTTAGTTTTTTTTTCTTATATTTTTTTTATACTGTGTACACAAATTCTACCATAAAGATATATATATTTCAGAAAACCACAATTTCTGAAAAAAAATTTTTGTCCAAATGGTACTCTTTGGAGGCCATTTTTTTGATTTTCCGAGTGGTTTTCATAATATCTAGGAAAAACTAGGATAAAACGTAAGAAAAACGGGAAATGTACGATAAAAATGTTTTTATTAATTTGTTATTTTTTGTAATTCAGTTTAAATATTCATAGAAACTTGAAATTTAGACAAAAACTTATATTTTCTTTTTCAAAAAATTCAAGCCATTTTTGGGCTATTTATAGACATTATAATTTTGAGAGTTTTATACGTAATTTATATTCAGTGGGTATTGTGTAATAAAATTATTAGACTTTACAGTAACACGTGAAAATTTAAGTAAAATTTGAGGAAAAAATTATGCGGAACAAATCAAATTTTTCAATATTTTGCTTTGAACAAATATATATTACCGATTTAAGAACGATGAAGTCAGAATTAAGCCGATTGACTAGATTTCGAAATTATAATTTTTCGAAGTTTAGATATTATGCGGATATTTTATGTTATGTTAAATAACTCTATATTTTTTTTCTGATAGAATATCTATCATGATTTAATAGTTATACATACATATTATTATCCTAGGAAAAACAAATGCATTTTGGGTGTGCCTAAACTATTTAGTTGCAAAGTACCTCTCGATTTATTGTGCAAACTTTTCTACCAGAAATCTTGCTCTGATGGATCAAGTGTAGCTTATTTTCTAAAAGGAAATTTTCTTTCTATGGTAATTTAGGGAGGACATTTTTTCACTTTTCAAGTGGTTTTCATGTTATCTGAGAAAAATCGAAATAAAATTTCGGAAAAACGGAAAATGTACGAAATGTAGGTATTAGTAAAAAACATTATTGCCTTTTCTATTTACAACTTTTCTACTAGCAATTTTGCTCCGATTTACGATAATAGCATTTTTTCTGAAAAAAAATCTGACTGGGAAGGTATTTTAAGGAGGTAATTTTTCGATTTTCCCAGAAGTTTTCCCAACAAACTAGAAAAACTTGGGAATACCGGGAAAAACGGGAAAATTGGTTCAATAATAAACAAATATTATTATAGAAAATATTTAACTTCTATTTAATTATTTAACCATAGTATGACATATATATTGTTAAAGGCATCACAATCAACTGAGCTGCGCTCAGAATCGTTTTTTCGGTAGCAATGGTTTATCGCTGCTTACAGATGTACATTAAATCACCTATAACAATGGCTACACTTGACCTCATTATCCTAGAACATTGTTTTTTTTTTTTGTTCTTTAATATGCTTACATTTTGTTAGTGTAATATTGTCGCAAAATAAAATAGAAATTAGTTATTTTTAAAAAAAAAAAAACTTACGTCGTTCATATAATAGTAATAATATACAATAATGAATAAATATTAGTATGTTTAACGTAAACATAACAAGTCTATAGTATATGATCCGAATAACTATTATTGTACTATAATATGCATATTGCATACCAACATACAAGAAGGAGAATATAATCGATAAGACAAATGTTTAAAGTTTAAAACAAAACTATGCAGGTCGTTAATATTGGAGTAGGTAACTTAAACAATGGGTCGTGATGTTATTAACTTGGGGTCCAAGCGATCTGTATTATTAAACACACGTATTTATATATAAATATACAAAGTAATAAAGGATTACCGGAACCCCATAGGCACTTAGGTATTAGGGGATACATATTGAATGTATAAAAATGTTTAGAATATAATATCGAAAGACAGCGAAATTGAATTTTTTTTAGACAAAATCGACAAACAATTTATCATATTATTTTCTAAATAGTTTATAAATTAAATACGCATCATTAATTTTGTGTCTGCCGGTTAAGGGTATTAAATTTAATTTTGAAGCAATATTTTATAAAATATAAATTCGTAACTCCGGTTATATTATATTATTTTGTTTTTTCGGGAGAGAAATAATTTTAAAAATAATATATTTGAACAAAAATTTAACGGGGGAGGAGGGGGAGTATAGTAAAAGAGTTTGTCCTCGACAAAAGTACGTGCGTGCGTGTTTCGAAGACAAATGCGATCCGGATGTGTAATAATATTATTGTTTATAATAATATGAAAGGTTCTGTGTTGTCAAACAATGTGCGTTTGGAGGTCTGATGATGAATGGTGCAAGTTGGGGGAAGAGTGACAAGGGGGTGATCCTGAAACTTCCACGGAGAATTTGCAATCCAACAACAAACGTGATTCACCATAAACGCGTGACGGTTCTTGCGGCAATGTCGGCCTATTGATTTCGGTATACATGTAGAGAACCGACAATTATTATTATATTATATAGAACAGAGTTGGATTTGTCAGCGTCCGCGTATACGATAGCATATACTACATATTTATTCGACCATGTAAAATAGCCCGTTCAGATTTGCATCGCGTTTTACATGTAAATTAGCCGAGAAACTCGTTAGGAAGTTCGCAAAGACGTAAATATATATACCTGTATAATACATAATATAATACTACCCTATAGGCGCTGACAATAGTGATTCACGCATTAAAAATCGACCTATGTCCGATAAGCGATATGCGGATCAGCGGATTGAAAAAATTTCGAAAAGAAATTATACCGTAACTATAGCCGACTGCAAAATTAAGGAAAAAACTAAAAATGTATTTTCTCTATCGTTTCAGCGATTTCTCTCTCTTTCTCTCTCTATCTACCTATCTCTGTCTTCTATTGTCTATATTAAATTATATATATATATATATATATGATATTAAGATTGAACATATATTATCATATTATTATACTTAATGCCGACGACGACGATGATGACGACAAAGACGCACACTGGCTAATACAATATTATATCCCGGAAATTACCATAACGTCCAATTCACTCGAATCGCATAACGTACCTACGCAACGTGCTTACGACAAGGTATACGAGGTCGTACGGTATAAAAAGTCTGACTTTCTTGATCAAACACTCAGACCTGTATAATACTACATAATATGATATTATTAAATTCACTCTGCAGCTGCACGAGTGTTGGGGATTATGTTTGCGTCTGTATTATAAATGTCCGGTTGTATATACGTGTAAACAGGGATTTGTGAGATAAATGTAAAAATAGTGTTAGAATGTGTAATATGCTATAATATTTCGCGTGAAAGTAATTTATCAGTTGTAGACTATATTGTTTAAAATGACATACTGGCGTTTTATCTATAGCGATGAATACGTAAATAAAACCCGATCTAAACGGTGATATTTGCAGCTACCGTAATATTCACGAAACTCATTATCGTAATTGTAACTATGATAAACTATAATTTCGTGTAAATGCATGATTCAGGGTGTGAACAGTAACTATTCGCTACTATCATGTTATAACTCCTATATATACGCGCATACATCATTTACTATCTTTAGAGCAATGAGAGTAACCGTAACTATCATAGTGTGGATACATGTTACCGGTTTATTTCACTGTTGTGATAGCACTTTCATGGGATTAACGGTTTAAATTCGCAAATTATTTCAAAGTTCACATTATTATCATGTCTTTAACATTCGTCACGTAAATGCTGTTTCTTGTGAATTGTAATAATTATAACTATTATTGTGGTATCGCGAATACAACTACGTGGTAATAACTGGCATCGTATACACCGGGCTTAAACGGTCGACAATTATCAGTCGATTAATAGCCATGAAGATTGCCACAAATTTTGGCAAACGTAGATACCATATAACTCGTTATAATCTCGAATCATACAACGTTTGGCTCTCTAATTTCTTTTACCCCATTAAGAAAACGTACGTGCAGTTAGTCCTCACACTTCATCAAAACAAGTTCCAAATAGTGCCAATATTTTGCAAGTAATTTACAAGAATTTGCAAGTCAATCCCCTGTCCCCGAATTTGTATAACTAGCCTTTACCTCAGTATAAGCTTTTTTTTATAAAGCCTCCAATTTCCAAATATTTGGTTGTATTTAAAATTATGTATATACTTGTTTATTTATTAAATTAGATTAGTGCTGAAAGAAAAAAAAAATTGTGCTTTTTTATCGACAATCAAATGTATATGTACACGATAAAGTGTGGGTTTAAATTTTTAAACGATTCTGGGTTTTTTACTCTTTTAATTTTTATATTCAGATAATTATGCAATTCTCAGTTACCATCATATCTCCAAATGTATGTTACATAATATAGTGTTCTACTGCATAATGTATTATGGATATTAGTATGTACATGTAAATGTAAAATATTTTTAATTGAATGTACAATTTAATATAATTTAATTATACATACAATAAATAAATTGATTGAAATTATTTACGACTGGTGTTACAGCTAAATCATACTTAGGATGATCATATGCCGTCATTAAAATAAAGGTAATGAGACAAAATAAGTCCGGTTATGCAGACAAATAAAAAATGTCCTAGGATACTAGGAATATATGCGACGACTGTTGGAAATAGAAAGTTTGGAGAGTAGGATGCAGGTAAGTTCATTAATTTATATTGGTACGTAACGATAATCATTTGCTAACGAAAATACGATTCAGAGCGAAGTTTGGTCATAGCCTAAAAATATTTAGAATATTTATAATATAACAAAAGGGGGCGGGATGGTTGACTTGCAAATTGCGGGATTGGACTTGCAAATGTTTACAATTTACAACGAGTGTTTCGACACAGGTTTGAAGTTTCTAGGACATGTAAGAGCTGCGTGAAGTTAGCCCTTACTCAGTTCAATCCATAATAACTCCTTTATTATTAACTTGCACATTTTAGGAATGGACTTGCAAAATATTGGCGTTATTTAGAACTTGTTTTAATAAAGTGTAAGGGCCAAATTCACGCACGTGTTGCGAAACTGAAATTTCTAATCAGTCATTTAACGATTTATGTAAGATTTGAAATTAATTCATTTAAGTATTGAGGAATATATAAAATAATTAAATAATTTACACAAAGATTCTTAAAATAAACAAATTGTAATTGTTAACATAAAATATTGGTTACTTGTCAATTATCATATACTCATTTGGTATATAATCCACTGTTTTTATTATTTTGGTAGGTATGTATTTTTATCGGTAGCATTGTACGATATATAAATATTATAATAAATCTATAACATGATATAATTAAAGACAATGATTTTTATGTAAGAGAAACATACTGTAATAACTTAAATTTGCCATAAAGTTGAATCACAATGTCGTTTAAATTATTTAACGGGCGAGGGCGAATAAGCCAACCGGGACGTCGGGATTTTCTGAACTGCCTTCTTTTTCGGCAAAATGGGACGTAGTGATAGCGTAACGGCTACGGTATGAGTCACAAATGTTAAATTTGGCCCAGGCTGGCCTTTATCTGTAGCCTATCCCCACCGCCCTTGGCGCTTGGTTAAAACGTCCCTCTAACAATAAATTTTTGATGAAAAATCAAAAAAAGAAAATGCTGTTCTGGAAACAAAACAAATTATATTTTTACAAAGTATTATATTAGGTACTATTGAGTAAACATGATAATCAATAGGTTAGTGATAAATTGAAAATTTAGCTTGTATCCATTTAAATCACGTATAAAAATTAAATATTGTAAAACGTACCAGTGTAAAGCGTACATTTCCATGAAAAAATGCACTTATCAAAATAATTTAATCTGATTTCCCCTCCTCCCAACACGCTATGAACTTTGCCTAAAACTAAGTGATATACTGCTTTAATAAATCTGGAAAATCGACAATTGCGACACGCCTACCAAATGCGATTTACGTGATATTCTTCCCGAACGATTTTACGACCGAGATAAACGGATAGCATAAGCAACTATGTGTTGCTTATAAGCTACTAATATTATTATTATGTTTTCTATAAGTTACACATTGCAAGTTTTGTACTCGGGTAGCCTTAGTGACACGAAATTACTGTAATAATATGTTTAAAGAACAATTGTAGAATTTTCAGTGATTGTCTTTCCTATTCGTTTTTTATCGGTTTATCTCATATAATGTTGAATATTTTTTTTCCCAAAATTAACTTATAACTTCTTATCCATACCGCATACAATCATGATTATATAATATATATACCCATACTCAGATAAGATATAGATATCAAAAGGAAAATGCCCTATGAATCGTATGAACGTTCTTCAATCGTCATTATTTCAGTACGGTCAAATTCAATAATAACTACCAAAAAACCGTATCGAATAAAAGTGAGAACCTGCGAGTATAATATTATCGCATTTCACCAAATGCATATGGGAATTACTTAAATTTCGCCCCATAACACTATACGAATACTCTTTCTGCCCGAGAATCTCTACGCGAAAATATTCTCTTTTCGCGTCGCTACCTAAGGCCTATACGCGCGATATCGCGATGGTAAATGTATTAATATAATAATTATAATAGGTTTCGTTCGCGTACTTTTCGGCTACTCCCGCGAAACGGTTAACTTCGATACGCGCGGACGCGCGGCGGGGTAATAATGGCGTTTACGGAACGACTAACGTCAGGGAAACGAACGAACGCGGGGCCGGGGTCGGTGTCGGGGTCGGCGGCACGGGCGATGAGGAACGGCGAGGCGGTGTCTGCGCGTAGGTACGTCTTAATTACCTAAGTGAAACTCAAAAACCCTCGAACCGGAATGTTGTGCGTACGATTTACATAATATTCACGAGATTGTTTGTCAACAACACTTCGGGCACAAACATTCGGGCGCGCATTTAGCGAGGCGACTGTAAAACAATATTCATAAAGTGTGACTTTTCGCACGGTGATGTCTCAGTGTCGTGTGCGCGTTCGAGTATGTATGTGTGTGTGTGTGTGTGTGTGTGTGTGTGTGTGTGTGTTTGCGCGCACGCAAGTTAAAGGCTATTCCGTTACAAACGCCCCGCACAATAAAATAAGTACATGTAATAATAATCGTATTGTAATATTATCGTAATATTAGCGGCGCGAAATTTATTTCCTTAAGATTTAAACGCAAGTACATATACCTAAATAGCCGATTACGCATTGCAGTGTAGGTATACGAACAGCAGTTATAGACCTTATGCGTAATCTTTTCCGCGTTGAAATCGAATATTTTAATTTCGGACCTTTATTTTTGGTTTTTTTTTATTTTATTTAAATTTCCATTTTGACGCACTTTGAAATTTATTTTTTTTTCTCCGCGCCGTTTAATGTGTTAGGTGGGACGGTAGTGGCGGGAGAAACAATAAAACGATAAGCGCTTTTCAAGTTTCTCGAAAAATATGTGTTATTTTTCTGTTCTCTTCGCAAAGAAAAAACAACCTTTTTTCGTCGGAAAGTTTAGTTCAAAGAACGCAAGACTTAATTAAGTTTTTTTTTTTTTTTTTTTTGAAAACTAGTTAATTTAGAATAAGATAAAAGCGGGTCGGATAACTTATTCGAAATGAAATAAACGTCTAATATATAATGGCGGTGTGTTTAACTGACGTTTGGTTTGCATATATTATAATATTATCAATCACGAAAAAGTAATAATTTTAAAAGGAAATAGGTACATTATAATATTCAAGTAATTATGCTTATTCTATTATTGAATTCATCGGTGGTTGTATTGAATGTTCCATCAATACTTGTGATTATTATAAATAATTTATTAAAAGTGATGTATACATAACAAACATTATAATAATATCTCTTATAAGTCGTGACAATGAGTGCTTTGATTATATTGATCCGAAAGTATTATTGCGTATAGTATATATATATATGTATACAACGAAAGTCCTATAGACCATATATACATATACATACCTACCTTTCCATTTTATTTTTTCTCTCTCGCATTTTAAAAGCTGGACTTCGGCCAGAGATCGGATGAGGGCAAGCAGACTGCCAAGTTCAAAAAAAAAAAAAAAACTTTTTACTTTATATTTTAAGGGTGTCCGTATTATATGGTGTTTTAGGGAGAATATTGTGTTATTTTCCATTGAACTTGCTTACGCAATAGTCCAGATTATATGCGATTATTCACCTCGGGTTGGCCAAACTTTTGGAATATCGACTGAAAACGGAACTAAGTTCAGTATTGTAGTAGCCAATAGTCATTATCAGCTTCCGGTTTCCGAGTTCCAGCGCAAATAATATGTATTCGACACTATACACAATAAGTCGATTTATTTCTACAATCTACTGAGATAATCTTAATAATATTATTTACCATGTGATTTTAATAAATAAAGTGAAAAAAAATAAACTAAATAAATTTTCTAAAAAAAAAAAAACATTTTTATGAGATTTTAATTTTTTTTTTCAACAAGATACTCGATTAATAATTTTAATTGACTTTTATTTGTTTACAAATGTACCAAATATTTTTAGTTTACAAAATTATGACATTGTCTTTGAAACTGTTAAAACGCCTATTTTTTAACGCGCTCTATTCTATTTCATGTTTTTAATTCTGCTATACATTGTGTATCGAATTCAACAAAAGTTGTTCGTGTTTTAACAAAGGTTCGAGTAACGTATTTGATTGGCTTTGTTTCAAATACTCCATTAATACGAAAAAAAAAAACTTTCTTCCGTGGTCTGATTGACCTTGCTCTAATCCAACACATACTTTTACAAAACCATTATATGAACTAACTAGTTTTCTCTTCAACAAAAAGTGAATTTTACCCTGGCTATATAAAGGTATACGTTAATTGAATATTAACACAATTTTACGAAAGCTCGAACAAAAATAATTGTACATTATATCTCATAAATGAAAAATACTTTACGAGGTATTAAATCGTAAATAATATTTTTAATAATTTCACGATAAGATAAGATTAATATAATTAAACATTGTAACACAACTGGTAATATATTTATACCGAGGTGACGATGGTTGACGGTGAAACTTGAATATTATAGTAAATAAAAAGAATATAAGAAAAACAATTTTCAAATTGCTAAAGTAAAAAGAAATTAAAACGAATTATATGGCTGTTTACATTTTCAATTCAATTTCTCAAGCTCAACAACAATAATTATACACATTATAAGTGTACGTGTTATCAGAATTGTGATTATCGCGAATTATAAAGTATTAACGGTTTCACTCAGACGTTGTCATTTTCTAGAAGCCGACTAAACACTACGTTCTTTAAAATATATTGAAAATTTCGCGAGGAAATTGATCGACCCGCTGAATATATCGTAGGATTAAAATTTTTTTGGACGAAATTCAAACGACCCGAGCTATTTCTGTTGACAAAGGAATGGTGTGCGAAGGGTTCATTTGAAGCAATCTCAATCTCAATTGTTATCCAACCCAATTTACCGGTCACGTTTAATATCAGTAACATATATATATATATATATATATATTAATATATTATATGTTATAAGACTTGAACAAAGACTTATGCAGTTATACGGAAGGATAAAACGTAACAACATTTATTTTGTATCTTTTTCATTATTCCCTTCCAGAAAGGTTGTAAATGTAGATAACAACTGACTTTTTTATACACATATATATATGTGATCACATTTTATTTTTATTTTCACGAACATAAATATTCCGAGGAAAATAACTGAAAAATAAAATTGTATAGGTCACATATTAAATCATAAATAGAATTAGTTATCGTTTGCATTTATCCTAAATTTAATCTAGTTAGATCTAGTTAAATTTTTCTAAATTAACAGATTTTAAAATAAGTTCTTTGTCATTTTTCCCATTATATTATTGAAACTCTTTTAGGTTTAATAATATAAAATAGGTAGGTTTATTATTTATTTTAGATTTTAATCAATTACCGGAATTGATATGACTTTTATTACTTTATCACTTTTCTTAAAAAATAAACGAAGACAAATTGTATATTTAATCTAATATAATTATTATTAACAGCCAAATATATTTATATAATATAAGTACATTATGTTTTAGTTAAATTTCAATTGTAAATAAGTGAAAAAAAAAATGAATTATACAAAACTACATTAAGTTATTATAGTATCATAGTATCATTATTATCCATATACATACCCTCGTTTTATGTATCATGATTTAACACAGTCAAACATGCATATTATTTGATGTGCTGTAAAATAACGACGTCAAAGTCGAAAAACAAAATTTTAAATGTATACAACACGAAAACACCTCGGTTATAAACGAGATTAAATGGCAAAAAAAATGATCTTTAATTAATGTTTTTTTTTTTTTTCTATGAATATGGATTAAATTACATAACAAATATGTTGGTTATTATTAATTTAACATAGAATTATTTAAATGGTCTCAAATTAATTATGTAATATCATTTGCACAATATAATAGGGGGCTTATGGGTTGATTCTCCATCAAAAATCGGTTGAACTACTCCCCCTAATCAAATTATCACCATGTAAGCATGGTTTATTATAATCAATATTAAGTCCCCTCCCCACAAAAAAAATATATATATATATAAATATATTTGGGTTTTTTGTGCTCATATGTGTGTAATATAAGTAGGTTTATAGTTATTATATAGATTTTAAAGATAGGTTTATTAGATTAATTGAAAACTTGTATAGAAATCATAATATAAGTATATTCCAGTGACGTCATTTAGATTTAATCAAATCATTGTTAAAAGAAACAAAGGATATATTTTAAAAATGTTAATTCGAATATATACATTAAAAAAGAGACCTTAAAATAGTTGAATAAAACAAGCTAATAAAAATATATTATTATTAGAACAGGAAGTCATTAATTGAAAAAGTCAACGGGTTTTAAAACGGAAATCTTAAGTTCTGACAAACCAATTTCATTTTGGAAACAACAAAACTAGACGCCAAATAATATTTTATTTATACATTAAAACAAAATCATTCAGGAAACCTGACGGATGTACTTCCAGCAATTTATAACTACTTCATGCGCAGTTTATATTATATAACCCATACAAATTATATCATCTAGCTTACGAAAAACCAATTCAAATTTAAAATTAACAATAATTGCCCCCAGAACATTGCGAGATAATAATGTTTTTAATTTTTATTTTTATTTATTTTTTTTTATAGAAAGTATAGTTGATCTACAAGTATGATACAGATAAACTAAATGTCCGTGAAGATTCTGTTTGAACGTTTGTCATTTGTATAATTCAAACCACAAGGAAACATTTTTTTTCATTTTGCTTACCGCAATAAGAAAATTAATGGGTAAGTATATTATGATTCCAAAAAAAAAAAAATAACTGATTTTTCAAACAAATTTTAATTTAAAAGCAAAAGCTAGGTAATTTTACTCGAAATTCGATTTATCTTTAACTAATCTTTAACTTGGTTTCAGTTGAAATGTTCGCAAAAATCAATTAAAAAACGGTTCACCAACGTTCGGGTAATAAATTCTGTATCACTATTAATTTATGGAACGGATTCCAGTCGCTTTACACGCTCAATGTTTTAATTGATAATTAATAAGGGGGAGGGTTCATTTAAATAGGCATATCGCACATATTATCTGATTTACGGTGTTAAAAAAAAGAAAATAAATCTTAATAGGCGTTAACATATTTACGTTAAATAGTAATTTGAGTTAACAAAAGAAAGAAATACATAAAAGAAGACACTATTTTTTGTAGTCTTGATATTTTATATCACTTATACCTAGCACTCGGTGTGAAGCATACTCGACGATTTTACTCTTAACGTTATTACAAACACAATACCGCTAACGTTTTCGCATTACACTGTATAGCGTCTATATATAATAATACAATATTTTCTTTCTCCCCTCGGGGTAGTAATTTTTTCCCGTATAACATTTTCGAATGCAGGGGAGGGTAAATCGTTTCGTTCGATTATAGAGTACGTATATACTTAAACATTTATTTTATATATTATTTCGCCGACTTGAATTGAATACGAATATCCATATCTTATATTATTTTCCCTGTAGAATTCTGTAATAATATTGCAATATATTATTATAACACTATGTACATCATCACGGAAATGATAATGATTTTTTTAATTGTTTAAGTACGTTTTATTTTTTTTTTCTAAAAGTTCCTTTGACTTTAATAGAGGAAAAACTACATATCAAAAATTACGCCGAGACCGAGAAAATTGAGTGCTCTATATCTCCGCCGCTTGTACATGATGCCAAGCGTTTCCTCTGTTAATTACATCGGGTGTACAGGTCTGTTAGTCGACCCTTTTCACCGCTAACATTACCAGCCAAAACCTACTGCCATTTCGTTTCGGTACATTGCCTCGTGAATTTTTCTATGCTCGCATCTCTTGTATTATTATATTAATATCGTTAGGTTCCCTGAAAATATTACAAAACGTTCATCATGCAATTCCCAAATGCTTGCCTTTAATATATTATATCATTGCTCGAAACGAATATTGATAGTGCCACGAAGTTTTTAATATTTTCGTTCACCATTTCCGCCAATTAATGGAGTAGGTAGGTGAAAAAAATCTTTTCCAGAAATAGGAATTCTCCGATTACGACGAATATTTGCTTACCGGAGAAGTTTCCGTGTCCAATGAGAAGTTTTCGTTATGCACGCACCTACCTTCGTATTGTGTTGTACGGATTCCCCTATTGTTTTTTACTAAACTCGAGTTACATAACAACAACAGACGTTCAGTATTCAATTACCCCCGTTAATATCTTGCCAAATAATATTTGAGAAATTAACTTCTCTTCCCGGTAATTGCTACGAACTATATCATCGTAAAAATAAAACATTAGAATATTCAAAATAACGATAATACCTCTTATGCAATTTATTATGGATTTTAAAAAGAAAAACAAATTCAACTTTATTAGATATTATTTGAAAATGTTTAATGTTAATATAAACATCGCATAAAACCATAAAGCAAGGTTAGCTTAGGTCATATATTCCACATTTATTGTTAAACTTAAATAACATTATAGTCGTATAAAACAATAATCATATAATAGATATTAAAATAAATAGCTTTACCAATTACAATAATAACAATAATAATAATATATTTTGTGATAACATTTCGTGTTATTATAAAACAAACATAAACAAACGGATTAAAACAAGTACACATGGATTTGTAGAGTGATGAGTATCACGATTTGCTGTTTTATCAGTTTTAAATGTATCGAACTAAATTAATTATAAGAAAAAAAAAATTACCTCTATAAATATTATTAGCTCTGTCCTCTATATTTTATCTTTAAAGTTTCTGCATGTGCATTGAGAATGTTCAAAATAGTTTCTAAAATATAGTATGTATTTTATGTTTATATATTTTTATTATACAATTAATTTATAATTATCTGTATTTTTATTTCATTTTAAATTGAAAATTAAAGGTTATAAAATTGTATAGTAAAAATATGACGGTTACATTGAAAATAAAGCAAGTGTTTTAATAGTGTACACGTAAGTGCTGTAAAGTTTAAACAATTTATAATTATTATAATTTACTTTTTGCCTTTTAAGACTTCCTAAAAAAATTACTACCCAGCTTTATCTAGCTTATACATTGCAGGATAGTAATAATATTATTATATATTTTGTCGGTTTGACAATAACCACAGTAATGTCGCTGCTCAACGGTGTTCAATTATTGTGTTTCTGTAGGTAGAAATAGTTTCTACAACCTATTAAATCTAACTTAGGAATCTCTATTTATATCAGTCCTGATGTTATTCTGCCCCCAGAGGCTAGTTGTAACCAGTAGGCTCTTCCTTTCAAGAATATACTTTAGTATGTTCCTTATTATAGTATAATACCTACCCATTCATTCAAATTGTCAAAGGTATATCTTTATTAAATTATATGCAATGTATAGTGTTTATTTAGTATAAGAAATTGTATTTAAAATATTATTGTGCACATTTCGATTCGATAATACCTACAATTTTTTGTAAAAAGTTTAATAAAAAAGAATAATATTATTATGTTGTAATACGATTTATACAAATATTAGATATGCATTATACACACATAAGTTATTTCGATTTTATAAGACGGCGAGGGATACGAGGGGAGGGGAACGGAGAGTACCTACCTCATATTTTTAACATAATTTTACTGCGCCTTTTCTATTTGTTTGTAATGAATATGTGCACAAAAATATTTAATTAACCAGGTACACACATTTTTTTTTTCTACATTTTAGGGTTCTTATTTACTGATGATTTTCTAATTTCGACACTGAATTGATACAACAATATTTTAAGAATTTATTACCAATAAAATATTATAATAATATGACGAATAACGCGTAATAAATCATGTGGACAACAATACATTTTTAAATCAAACTACAAAGTAAACTATATAATATATATTGACTAATTCGTTAAAATTAATTTTACAGTTGATCAAATTTAAACAATACACCGACGTTTAATCAAATATAACTGATTAATCAGATCGATTTATTAATTTTATGGTAATTGCGTATGGGCACAGACAGTACCTAGAGGTACCTCCTATACATATAACTGAATCTGAAATTCAATAAAATATGGACACGGCCCCTCGTCAAAATACTGTTACACAATACAACGAGTACTATTATGGTCAAACGAGGCAAAATAGTTGCCTACGTTTGCACGGTATTTGTGTTTAACCGAAATCGAATTCCGGGGAAATTGTTTTCAAATTATAGTTTGTCTTCAACAAATCCAATCGCGTATACATTTTTCGTAAAAAAATAATAATAATAATAATAATAACAATAATGGATTTAATAATCTTATATAAAACTTGATTTAATTCACGATTATTATAAATCGATGCTTTTCACGGAAAAACATGAACAATGTATTTTTTCCCCTTTTTTGCTAGCAAATGTCGTATGAAGGAGCAGTCCATTAATTTATTGATCTACATAATAAAATAACAAATGAAAACGTTTCTGTAGTAACAATACACGATCTTTGTCATTATTTGTATTAATTTAATTGTTATGGGTAGGGTAGCATGGAGGGCAACGGATAGCGTGATTTTTGTATGCCTTTGCGGTATTTTATAATAAATTAGCTGTAGATAACTGTTATACTATAATATTAAATTTATTTTGAATATAGTAATATCTATCGGAATAGTCTTAAAAAAAGTTTGCCATGAATTATATTTTTTCAAAAAATAATCTATCACTTATGTGGACAACTTTTTCGATTCGTATATTCTACAATTCTTTTACATTGCTTCTATTATTTACTCTTAAGTTTGGGGGTGAAACCACTGCCATAATTTTATGTTTTTATTTTTTTGGACATCTCATCGCTATTAGTTAAAACATATTTTGGTGTTAAAATTTGTAATGGATATCAAACCGTTTACGAGAAATTTCACTTTAAAAATGGGTCATTTTGTGATTAGGATGGGTAATAGTGGAGCATAATTTGTGTGGTGGCGTAGTAATGCAACATTTTAGAAAATACCAACATGATTCCAAAAAGTTTTCGCTGCAAAAGTCAATTTTGAAAAAAAAAAAAATAATAATAAATAAGTATTTCACGTGTGAAATCGACTATAGTATACAATTTGGAAAACCCTGTATTATTATTACGCATTACAATTATTATCTAGACGTCATAGCAACCGCACGATTCTTCCCGGTGATAGTGCAGTAGATAATATTATACGCCAGTCGCCCCATAGCCGCATAGCGTCACGTAGTACGACTTTTATTATAAAGGCGGCGGTGGATTTAAGGGCTACGGGGTTTGCGGTTCACACATCTCCTCCAACCCCCCCCCCCGAAGCGGGGAGGAAACAATTATACAATATTATTATTATTGACCTTGCGTCGGTTGTTGTGCAATGCGCCTCGGCAATGTCCACGTATACCGTCTAGATTAAAATCTGCATTCCCCATAGTATTCGCGCGCGCGGAGATGCGGTCCAATTAATAATTTCGTAGGCGATACATATAAAACGACACGCGTAACAACAACGATGAAAACGGAGAGAGGAAAAAAAATAGTTAGTTAATATACGCGCGCTTGTGTGTGTAGAATCCGCCGGGGAAAACGGACACGGCGATAGAAACCGCACGGCCGGTTAAGTGAAAGGTCGACGACGACGGGGGTGTGAGGAAGGGCGGTTGATGGTGATAGGAGACGGGGGAGGACGAGTTGAAAGCATTATAACAAAGCAATAATAACGGCGGCAGCAGCGGCAACGGTCCCATTGTGCTTAAAAATCCAAAACCCTTTTGGACTGTTTCCAGAGCTTCGTGGCCGGTGGAAGCGCGGTGGCATTGTTTTAATGATTCAATTAACGTCAACCGCTGTTGAAAAAATAATTATAATAATATACCGCGTGTATGTATACACGCGCGTAAACGAGTACACGGAGACCGCGGGAAAGAATGTCTGACGCAGTAACCGGCAGCGGTGACGCGACGCGACGGGACACGGCGACCGTGCGGCGGAAACAAACGACGGGCAACAGCGGCGGCGCGCGCTCGTCGGTCGTACTTATTAGACACGGAAGCTGTCGCTTTGGTTCGAGTGTATGGTTTTACTCATATACCGGCGACGTAAACGGATCCGCCTATGTTGTCACGCTTCACGGGTATAACACCTACACGATAAATAATTCGCGACCGAGTACATTATTATTTTAGACGCTGGCTGCGGACGTGCTGCGGTTGTTCGTCAATCGCACTGAGTATTATTCGGGATCGATCCGACGATTTGTATCGCGCCAATCGTGGGCATACACAGAACGATTCACTAAGCGCGAACACATGATTTTGTTTGTTTGTTTAAATTTTGCATAGTTTGTTCAAATTCTGATTTTCGGAATTTTTAAATGTAGTTAAAGCCGATATTTTTGAATACTTAGATTTTTCGTGATTCACAAGAAGTATCCTGTGGCGAGACCGATTTTGTTTTTCAAACAAGAATCAATATTAAAAATTTCATGAATAGATGTAGAATTATTTCAAATACACTCCGGTCTTTACATTTTTACTTTAAATTTTGTGAAAAATCTAAGTATTCGAAAATAGTCACCAAATTAATTTAAATATTAAAATAAACTTATTTATCTATTTAGAAATCGATCGGTGATGTTGACCATCAGCAACCCATTACATTCAAATATCGATCGATGCCATTGATATAGGCCGTACTTAAAAGTGTTTCAGAATATCGAATATCGTTTATTACCAGCGTTTAAGGAAAATTAGAAATCCGTGCAGGGTTTCTATCCGCACTATGAATCGAAACAAGGAGGATGATCCCATAACAAACAACGAGACGATTATCCTGTTTAACGATCTTTGGATATTATATTGGTTATTATTATTCCAGTTGTCCAATATTATTATTATTATCACGATAAAAATGCTATTTTAATCCGGACGAATTGTGTCGTGAAAATGCGGTTTTAAAGGTACCTAATCGGTTTTAATGGCGGGACTGCTGTATAATACAAATCTATCGCAATAAGCTCGTTTCACAAACAATAAAAATAATTGGAAATTCACACCCGTGTGTTAACGACTGCTCGATACCTGCAGTTAATTCACACGGCCACGAGGTTTATATTGTAATAATTATATTAGATAAAGGTATTATTATTATTATTGTTAGCGTTGATTATGGATATTGAAAAAAACGAAAAAAGTGGGTTTATTTATTGTATTCAATACCAATATTCGTTTACCACTTGATAATCTAAAAAAAAAAAATATCGTGTGTTAAATTTGTTAAATTATTAAATTTAATTTACGAATATATAGTATTAACATTCTTTCATTCTCTATCACTAGTTTTTGACCTATAAAAACATTCCATCTCACACTCAATCGTTAGTTCTTCTTTATCTATTGCTTTATTTTTTCCGATAAAATTGTAGTATTAAGGTAAAGCACTGTTTAAAAGGTGTTTTAAGGAGTTAAGTATATTAAAAACAATAACTCTAGCTAATAATATGGACGAATCCTAAGATACCTGAGGTGAATAAATTGAAAAACTGGCTCGAAAAAAAATGATCAATATAGAATCATTAAACTCGCATCAGTTATTATATAAATAACATTTATTATGTATGAATTAAATACCTCGGTCTGCCCTAAATAACAATTATAGTGTACTTAATTAAATAATTAATAGTTAAATGACGATGTTAATATCGTCAGTAATTAATGAACCGAGTATGGGTTTTACATATTTTACACTTAATTAAGAAAAATATTTAATAGTTTTTTATTTGAATATGTGTTCGCTTTCTTATTTGAGCGAACATTTTTTTTACAGTAAATATAAATAGTAGGATTGGTTTTATTATTTTTTGTTTTGGCAGTTGTACTTGGTTGTCAAAAATAAAGTTGAACGTGATTTAGGTTTTATATGACTCTTATTAATTTTGTATTTTAACGAAAATCGTAAAATCGTAAAAATCATGGTATTTCAAAATATATTTAACTATACTTCGTTCAGAGTCATATTTCGTTAGCAATGAATTTCCTTTGCGTACAGATATCAATTAAATAACACTAAGTATCACAATATCTCACCTATAACAGAGACAAAACTATCAACTGCATGCACAGCTCTTTTTTTACAGTATTGTTCAAAATTAATTTCATTTAAAAAATATTGTTTTTAGTTTCTATGTTTCTACTTGTATGCTTAAAACTTCTACGAGTCTTAGTGTTTTATCAATATGACAACATTTTAACTAGTACCAAATACATATTTAAAATACTAAAATAACGTAAAAAAAACAACAAATAAATTTATCAAACTGTCATAAATAGTTTATACCATTTGATCTAATTCAATTATGTTTGAAAATTCTTCACTTAAAATTGTGTTTATTTCCAGAGTTTAACCGGCTGTCATCATTAAATAATTAAAAACATGGTTTTACTTTGTAGGGATAGCAAAAACCTATAGACTATACTATTATGGATCAGAAGTATTTACCAAAGGTATAATGTTACAGGCTCAAACCGCCTTGTAGATATTTGGTTTTGCAATTCATTTTTTGTCCGCTAGATTGGTTTAAACATGTTTTTACGATGATATTGGAACAGGGGTGTATTATACTGGTCATTTACACATATGTGCGTGAATAGAGACTATTCCCGACGGAAGAACAGGGATTTGGCTTGTACAAAAATACATATACCAACGTAAACAGTTATTATAGTCTCACAATATATTATAATTTATTATAATTTTGATTTAAAAGAATAAAGAAAAAAACTAAACGAGAGATTTATAGTTCTACAGGAAGAAGGCATTAACACTACGACAGTAGAATTATGGTATTTTTTCTTTTTAAGAAATGAAAGTCTATTAGCAATGTTGTATATAAAAGGTAAGTAAGTTTCGCAAAATATTATATATAGAGAAAAGCTACAATCTCACTTATTATTCATTTGTAGACCGGGCGCTCAACCTTTGCGGCCATAAAATACAACCTTTCAGCGTATATACGAGTACAGCGAGTGGAGCTGCAGATGATAATAAAATGGTTTCGTTAAAAGAGGCTCTCGGGCACATAATAAAAACCAGCTATACAGTACCTATATATATATATATATATGTATACTACAGTATATACAGACCAAGCAACTGACATTAATAATTCAATGAGTGGTGTGTATATACAGACAGTTTAAAGGAGGAAAAGATTTTTCGTTTTTTTTTTTTTATTATTTATTTTTTATTGCTTAGGATATTTTAATTCGATTGAACGTCTCTGGGGACGAAAACGTTCGAGTTTTATGGATGTTTCAATTAAATCTTGCACGTGAGATAGTTAAATTTTACGGTCACGAGACTATAATACAGAACCGCAGGAGTCGGTACTACGATATGCGACGACCCTCCAGGTAAAGGCGCGTTTATTATGATTAAACGTTGAGATTCCGTGTGCGTTCGCATAATATAATACCTACATACACATGAATATCGTATACATCGTATGTGTTATAATATTATATTGCATATGCGGTAGGTTATTTCCCGGGTTCTTAAGTTAAGTGAAAATGTGAAATTCACTCGAATTAATCGATATTGTAAACCCGCTTTGTAGAATGCAACGTTTCTCGATGATTATTATTTTACACAAAACAATGTATACGGCCGGATATAAAATGACCTCATATAATAAAGTCAAAGATATCCGACCGTGTTGAAGTACTTATAATAATTGTTATCACTCCCCCGCTGTGAAATCGTGTAATCTGGCCAAAGGTTGTGAATTTCTGGCAAAACAATCACTAAATATGTATAATTATATATTTTGTTGTTTTTGTTTAGTCCTTTAACACAAAAAAAAAAAAAAAATGTAAAAACGGATATGGAATTATTGCAATAGTTTTAAAATGATATATTTCATGTAAAAGTGTTTTGATTTTTTTTTTTTTTTTTAGAAGAATATAATTAATTTATATACTTTTTCGTATGCATATTTTATAAAATATTATTTCTCCCGTATTATATGTGAAACAATACGAAAAATATACTTTATGCAGACGCTATATTTTTTAAATTGTATTAACTACCAGCTGTGTTACCTGACTTAGCCTGTGCACAGTTTCGTAACGTAAAAAATACTGTTTATATATTGACGTACAACCGTGGATAAAACCATAGGTATAGTCATAGACTTATTAACTAATAGGCACTTACAGAGAGATATTATATGACGATATAAAGTGAAACAGGAATGAGATCATTTGGATCATTGGACAGTGCATTATACGTGAACATATCACCCGCTGTAAGCCATGCAGGAGATATAGAGAGTGAGAGAGAGAAAAAATATAGTTTAGTCATTGAGGTGAAATTTTTAATCTCATCGAATCAAAATATCCCCTCAAAAAAACTAGATCAAAATGTGCTATTACCTTTAGGCCATCTATTTCACTCTATATTGTCTTGATTTTCGTTAGGTAGGGAAATATGAGAAGGCAATATCTATAACTTATAAGTTGTATGTATTCATTATATATACGGGTATAATACGATTTACATCAGTGTTACCAAAATAACCCATAATTTGTTTTTCGTTATTATTTATAGAACATAACATTCATTTTTTTCCTTATAAATATTGACATCCACTTTTAATCCCATAGTGATTAAATTTTTTTAAATATTTTCTCAGTGGCTTCGTGCATTTTATAAGGAATCTTTAATCAAAATTTTAAATTTTTATATGCCCAGCAGTTCGAGCTGTGCGTTTTTGCTTTTGTATATTATATACATATTATACGATATTATAGATTACGAAAATGAAAAATAATATAGATAGCTTATATAATGTGATAATTCAATGTCGAACTGATACTAAAGTCACGAATCGTATCTACAATGCGGTTAACAGTGGAGTTGAACTTTTCGAATATAAGTGAAATAGTGTGTTCGAAATACAAAAATAAAATCCGAATATAACGTTATTTTTTTTGTCCCGACACATAGACCGCCGCCGGGCGAAATAGCCGTACACAAGACAATGATCGCTCAAAAATAAATACGCGAAACCATTAACATCTGGTTTTTATAATATAATAAAGAGAGTTGTATTTTTAAAATCCTTCTCTCTCAATTTCCGGCTTTTAATGTTAATAAATCCACTAGTCGAACCGTTTGCGGTAGCACAGTGTATATATTGTTCAAATGTTCAGTTCTTCAATGCCCCTCCCCCACTCTCGCTATTATAAACACAATTACAGTCATCCATTTCGGTGTTTAATTTGAAACCATTCGAATTTAATATATAATAGGATTGAAACTTATATTATACATCACGCTATTGTAGTGCCAAAAGCCATGGCCGTCAAGACCAGATTTTTGACCAGATATTTATTTATGTTGTATAGGTAATGATCCCAATCATCAGTCCGCAATGACTATAATATCGTTCAAAATGATAATGAGTCACGGGAATACATTTTACCAAAGTCAATTAATAAGTAAATATTTTCATCGTATAAAGCATTAAACAAAAACAATAATAATTTTACACTACAGCAGCAAAAACTAAAAATTCATTAATCTAACTATAGTATCGTTCACATTTTTGGAGATTGTACATCATAAAAAATAACCTAGCCTGGGTAAAAATTCCAGTGTCACTATAGTCGAATTTGTATTGTCAATAATATCGACAAAATCGTATGGTAACTACAAATATCTCCCGTTCAAAAATATCCACTGCTGTATTTTAATATTTTTTTTTTTTATCCTATGCACGGTTTTAATGATCATGATAATTTATTAATTTTATTAACAGTAATATTCAAATCTATAAATAATAATAGTTACAAGAGTAATATTTATCAATGAGATAAACATTACAATGTTGTTTACATAAAATACACTTTTAATTCACTCATAATCAGGTCTATCAATTAAATTCATATTTGTCTTGCACATTATTTATCTTTATCTTCGTCATTGGAATTATGTTTTCGGGGGTATTATACTGTTCCTACAGATCAGAGGTTTTCAAAACTCACACAACCATCACAAAAAACATCTGCTCGAACCCAGGCTTACTGCTATACTATAAAACATTTTTAATGTGCTTATAAACGATATGTATACTGTATATTAAACTTTTTATACATTTTTTTATATTTAAATTAAACACTATCGTCTATAGTAAATTTCGGAAAAATAATCATTAATTGTTTTTAAACAAAGTTTGATGTATATATATAATATTAATAAATAAATAATAAAAATAATAATAAACTATTTGATTGCATTTTTCGAGCATAATAAATTATGCTAATGAAGTTTTTTTTATTATACTACACTATCAAAAGTTCAGTAAGCTGGATTTCAATTATTCTCGCGAGAACATTGTAATTTATTTAAATGTATTGCTGCAATGTTTGAACTTTTTATGAGATAATATTGTTAAGTGCTCCTAAAAAACAATAATAATAATATTAGAATATACTATGATACTATATACTCGTAAATGGTTGGAACAAAATTACAAGTGTATGTTTTAAGTACGATCCATATTGATTATAATTGATTAAACATACAGTGTTCAGCAATTCAACAGAATTTATATCGCTAAAATTTTAAGTCTATAAATATAACCCGGTTATACATAATACGAGATTATAGTATTATACTCGTTACCAATTTCTCAATTTATTTGCGTTCAAAACGCATCAAAGAATATTATGAAATTAATTATATTTTTATTAATATTCCAAGATCATTCAAATTATAGATGTTTCTCCCTGTCTATCCCTATCGTTTATATTTTTTTTGAATCTCTTTATATGTATTTATTTCGGCATCTTCCATTATTATTATTATTATTATTTGATTCATAGCTTCCTTATTTTTACTGTATTTTTATCAATTATTCCTTAGATCTTAAGCGTGTTCTTGTTCCTAATTAATTATTGAGTGCCTGCCTTACGAACCCGATAAAAATACATTCTATAAAAAAAAGTACGTAAGTAATTATATTAAACTTAAGTTTATATGAAACGTTTTATATACATAAGTGGCTGATATGCTAAGTAAATTATATATTGGTTTACCCTTAGCATTATCGAACGTAGATCCAGGAAAAGCTAATGAAGGATGGGGTATTTTCAAAATTCGTATAAAACACAGAATCGCAATAAGCTTAATAATAAATCAAGCTAAGAGTATATTGGAGAGTGAATGGAGGAAGCAATCGCTCTCATGGCCCCCTTACCCCCCTTATTCACTATAAATATTAATGTATTAATTATGCTTCCGAATTTTTTAAATTTTTTTCTGACGTACAAACCCATATAAATATATAATATTATTTTTCTCAAATTGTCATCTGGTATTTTGTGTGGTGTTCCATGCAAAATATTATGTTAGTTAAACATATATTTTTCCTCGCGAATAGGAAAAAAAAATAAGAACAAGAATTTTTCAGTAGGTACCCACTTCGTAAATATAATTATTAAAAAATGTAAACAAATAAGGATGCTTAGATGTATGTTAATATTGTTTTGAACAGTTTTTTTTATTTTTAATAACTCGTATGTATTTTATTTTAATGAGTTACCCCCAATTAATTGAATTGTAAAACTATATTATTATATTAATAACATCGTTTTAATTTTATCAATAGAAATATAGATAGAACATCAATTGTGCACAGATAGTATTTATCACTGTTTTTAACTTAATTTTTTTTTCATCCTATTTATTCTCCGCTTAACAATGTAAGATCATAATATAATACAATTTTATAAATCTCGCGCACAGTTGTTTTAATTGATCTCGAAACATTTATATAAGAGATAAACATCTCTCGATTTGTTTATACTCATAAATTCTGTTTACAGATTAAAAAGAAATAAAATATTTCGAGAATAATATTTTATATAGTATTATGAACGCAAAACCCTTGATTCATTAAGTCAAATAACATTTCACTAAGGGTTTAATACGATGTCGTTAAACAGAATTTAAGTGCTTATGCAGACGAACATTAGCATACTCGTATATATTTACCGTTTTAAATTATACAAATGTAGGTTATTCACTAATTAATTATAAATATATAATAATATAATATGTACACAAGGTGCATATTTCTGACGCTTTGATTAAACGAGATCCAAAATTTTTAAATTTAAAAGGTTTTATGTAACTAATACATTCCTGGATCCACTCATAAACTAAAATCATTAGTTACAATAATATTTTTATTGCATAATTAAAATGTAAGGAAAAATAAATGGAAAACAACTGGTATTTTACGATTTTTCTAAAATATGCCTCAAAACGAAATATCCAGAAATATGCCAGTTTTATTTTATACAATCACAGGGCTTCCTTTTATAGAATTCCCGACACTCGAATGTGAATTCACAATTTGTAATGTAAATGATATTCAAATAAGTAGAGATGGGGATTTCGAAAACGAGCAGTTTATAGTTGGTGGAAAGTTTTGTTTTTATTTGTTTTAAAGAGAGAGAAAAAAACGGGACAATGGACAGCAGAATTAGGCAAAATAAAATGAAGACAAACAAAATCTGTAACAGAAGTTCATAAAAAAAAAAAAAACTCGAGCAACTTATTCCACAAATGGAAGTATATATAAGTTATTTAAAAAAATATCTGCATAATGAATGTAATTTCTTGTTCTCGGTTATATTTTAATACCGTAGGTATACTGCTTTAAAATTCCAATTACAACGTATTATTATAATAGCCAATGTTATTTTTTTTTGTTTTTAATAGGTACTTATATAGTGGCAAAGTTGAAAACTGGAGATTGTGATTGACAAAAAGCATATTATATATTATGTATGCGGAATTATTACATCGTAGTTGTGGTGAAAAAAAATATACGTTTAAATATTATATCGTTCCCAATTATTATTCTATTTAAACGATGATAGCGAAAATATTTAGTGCAATGTTATCTAAAACATAATCTGCGATTTTCGAATACGTCAACGAATAAAAATCCATTAAATTATTCTCTTGTTTTCCTTTTTCACCAATTCATTTTTGTTTTATTTTTTGTAAATAGAAAATTGAATAATATCATAATCAATAATCGCGGTTGTTTTAAAACATATTATAAAATCCAAATCATATTATTACTATTTATACTCTCTATTTAAAGTTGTTCTATTTGATGGAAAAAGAAAAGGTTTGTTTTCAGCGGAAAAGAGTCTCGCCCATTTAATGTATAGTATCGATTTAGCGTGATTTCGTCGGGTCATTTTACTATATAATTATTATGTTACCGTCGTTGTCGTCGTTCGTTCCTGGAGTTAATTTTAAACAGGTTCTACTATATTATAACAATATAACAGTGGGGATCAAACGATGGTGAGGGTGCAGTGAGGATTTCCGTGGCCTTTTTTCCTCTTAAATATTTATAATCATACGTATTGTATTACATACTATTATCTATATTAAAAGAAATAAAAAAATAATAGAATTGCAAATAATAATAACAATTATTGAAAAATCGGACTCGTGAAAAAATCAATTTAACCGCCACCTCATTATACTGTGCCTATAATGACAATATTATGTGTATTATTCAATAATATTTGTTCTTTATTTTTTTGTTCGAGAAATTTGTTTTCGGTAATTCATCCTCGAATATTTTCATAGCTATTAGACATTCGGTCCGTGGTTTATTGTACAGAAAGGACGCCCGTTTTAAAGCGTATACTTGAAAATGAACAATTTAAATCTCGACTAGTCGGCCCAGTTAACTCGTTAAGGCATAACGCCACCATATGGTAAGATTATTATAGTCATGTTTTAATGCGTTCTATTTTTAAACTGACTGGATTTTTCTGTAATCACGTTAATTCGTTTTGTTGTTAATGACCTTCCAATTATTTCGGCGTATAAATATTTACATTATGTTCATTTGTCTACGATATCTATTATCTATAGCATAAAAACCTAATTTAACATTAAAAAAAAAAAATCAAATGACGGGTAAATAATATAATATTTAAAATTATTTTTTTTTTGTACAAAACCAGCGGTAATTATTTCGATTTGATTTTGAAAACTACATAACATGTACGAAGGGAAAACGCACTAATTATTATTATTATTATTATCATCACCGTTCGGCGTCCTAAAATAAAACTCTTATAATAACTCTAATAATAATATATCGTCTACTAAACACACTTATAATATATAAATGTAATTTATTTTTCTTCGGGTTCCGAATGAAGTATATTTCTTTAAGTTATATTAACTGTATAATGATTTATAGCGAATTTTTGGTATCATATACATTGTAAAAATATATCGTTTGAGAAAATTAGTAATATTTATTTATTAGAATAATATTTCAGAATATACGCGAGTAATATAATTTACTCATATTTGTTTAAAATTATATTTTATCGTAATATCGTCAAACTTTCTCGAGATCCTCCGTGTAGATTATGAGTAAAATGCTTATTATGTTTGCAGCGCTCAAATAAAGTCTAAACTTTGCCTCTGTCAACCTATCCGTCGATAACAATTATTAAGTATTCGTATATAACTCCATATATAAAAAATATATTACTATCAAAATATTTAGTAGTATAGGTACATTAAAATGTAATTACATACGATTGAATTTTTCCTGTCAAATATACCTGTCTAATAAAATTCTCATCAAAATATGACAAAAACGACGAACCACAACTGCAAAGTTTCACACTTTAGCACTCCTCGTCTTTTTCTGTATCGAATGCATAGCATATGTGAACTAATTATATAAATGCATAAATCGAGTGTCGGTCTGGCCCATTCGACTATCCGGTGATCTCCAGGGCAAAAACTACAAAATGGGAAAATAAGAAAATAATATTTATAAGTAAATATTTAAATTCAAATTTAAAATTATTTTCTTGATCAAATATACCTTATTGGAATATTTTGTTTAATTGACATCACGGCTGTAGACACAAATAGTAGCTATGGTCAACAAACAATATAGAAGAGACACTCGATAAGCCGAACGATTTTTTTTTCTTGTATTCTAAAATATTATCCTAAGGAAACCTAATCCTTTAACCAAATTAAAAAGCGTGCTCTTATATTTTATAAAGTCTGTATACGTTATTTTATTTATATTAATTCAAATTCAACACAAAATAATTATCTTTAATAATATTAATAACATGTTTGTTACTCAGATTGGACACGGAAAAATAGATATGATATTGATTATTGTAAATTTAAAATAAAATTACTTGTTTAATGTTTATAGAAATGAAAAATTTAAAAAAAAATGTATTTTTGTAAAGGGGCCTATTGAAAATTATTGTGCCGGATGATTAAAATTAGGTAATTGTACTTGCAGTTAACTACTGCAGGCATAAACGCATATAATATTATCCGTTAGAAGATGTTTCATCGTAAATTATAGACGAGGAAATTCTTCAAAATTCTTTCTTACACCCGATAAAATTATTTTATAACTCGGTCGCGTGAAAACTTGCAGCTAAACTTGGTGTCTCGCTGTCAAAATGGCAATTCTCTATATACTCGTAAGTGCGAAGTTTTAAACCGCGGTAAAGCTATAAATGTACAATGAAATATCGCTAAACAACACTGTGATTAATCATCCGGTAGTTCTAGATTACGTAATAATACACATTTCATAGTAATAATATGTTAAAATCGGAGAGTTTGAAAATTATTGTCTTCGTATATAATATTGTACATTTCAATTAATCGCAGTTAGGCATCGTTCAATTAATATTCCTTATGTCCCTAATATAATTAAATTCTGAGGTTCACGGCGTAATTTGTCAAGAAATTTCCACAATTCATTAAAATTATCGTCATAAAACAAATTCATCACACATTTCAATAATCACGACTTATTAGGTCGTATCTTATAAATGCTATATTATCGGCGATTTTCTGATTTAAAAAGTAACAAAACCGCGATACTCTTACATATGTATTTTGTAACGTACTGACAGATCGGTAGGTAATTAAATTATATATATATATATATAATTTTTTTAAGTGGTCTGTTGACCTCGGTCGAATTACATGCCACAAAATGTGTTAACAACCAACAAATATAATAATATATTATGTTAAGTAAAATATATTTACTATAAACTACGTGAAACGGAGATTGGCGGGGATGGTATTACGAGACGGATCGTGTTTCTCGGTAAAGGGAAAAACGATAGCGAGCTTTTGCAGCGGAGGACCGATGCGGATAACCAAAGTTGGCAAGGGTCCACGGCGCGGCGGCGGTAGTTTTTTTCGGCGGTGGTGTTAATCGACGTCATCGGCGGCGGCGGCGTGCGGCGGTGGCATGGCTAGACAGTTGGGTGAAACACCGGGCGTTTTGCGGCCGCAGACGCGGTTTCGTTCGCCGTTTACATAGTATACACCGATACATAGTATATACATATTATATAATTACTAAAGGTAAGCGACTCTTGTATAACGACCGTTATTTGAAGTTCGAACGACGTCAAAACTTTAATAGTTTGATTAACGCATGGCGAATAATTGCGGGCGCTAAATAGTATTAGGTGCGGAAGTGGCTACAGTATATAACGTGTATAAATGTATACCTTTTCTCCTTTTTGACCTACCCTCCTCAAAAAAAAAAAAAAAAAACCTTATACAGAATACAGGAAATAATATGGCAGGTAAGGCAGTTCATTAGTATATTCCGAGGTGAATGCAGTAATAAAAATATATTCATACATACATCAAATTTGATCTTTGTATTTCTGTAAAAATCAATTTATTACTTAAAATTTAAACACAACTTCTACAATACAGCATTCTCAATTTAAAATAATATACAAAGTACGATATTTTACTATTAATTTTAAATAGACCTGTTGGATAACACATTAACTCATTACCCGACAACGATGATGAAAGCTACCTCCTGGCCCTTCTTGTATAGTAGGCAAAAAATTAAACTGTTTTAGCATAATAACTATTAACAATCATGTTGGATCGAATATGAAGAAGAAAATAAAATAAAAAATTTAACGGAAATCATGTGCACGCAAACGTTTAATTGGAAGGAAAAAACTTACCACTTGAGTTTTTGATGCACGAATTCACGATTAAGCGATAATGTTACAGAATAAAGTTTGGGAAATAAAAGCTCTATTACTGAACTTTAATTTACTAACAAAAATTCATTTTGCACATTTTTCAATAAAAACTTTAAAACACTTGTACAACATCACCCCGCCACCATGGAATTCGATCATATTTATTAAATCTGTTTACAAAAACTCTGAAACTTTTTCAATTTCTCTACACAGATATCAGATAAGTATAGGTCTTATACTATCGTAAAAAAAAAGAAAAAAACAATTTAATAAAATGTTTAACCATAAAATAAAACAAAGTACACTATACTGTATTTAAAGAATATGGTATGCAATGTGTATTGAATATCAATCAATCATTATTCAGAAATAAAATAAATAATTCAACAAGGATAGGTATTATATTATACTTTGTATACACACAATTCTCTACAGTGAAACTTTTTCATTTTTATTAATATCATAAACTGATTGAATTTGTGTTGATCGTGTATAGAAAATTATACGATAGTAATTATTATTATAATTAGGTATTTATAAGTTTAAATTTGTATTATAAAATGTTAATAAACAGCTTTGAGTGGAATTAATAAAACATTTATTACATTTATCACAGAATCTCGCACGATATTGAAAAAAAAAAATAATTATTTAATCATTAATTTACTTATAGATATCAGTGTATCTATGTTAACATTTTCAGCCAGGACTTTTTATTTTTTTAATTATAAAACACTGATACTTCTTCATTTATGGAGTCATAATAACATATTTATGAAGTTGAAAAACAAACAAATTATTTTTGACTAAGTTACAAACAATTTTTGCGAGATATTTGTTGAAGTAGTTAGTAGGCTAGGTAAAAATGAAATAAAAATCCATTCTTGTCAAATCCTTTTTGTCTAGTAGTGCTGCCAGTGAAACATTGGACTAACTCAATGATATTAAAAAAACTATTTTTGATCACGGCACACTGTGACTTTTTTTTACCAATGATTAAATTTTTGAATAAAATTAGAACAAATAAAAAAAAAGAGCTGATACTGGGAATGTGAGTGGCCACTGTTGTAGGTAAGAAGTTGGGAAGATAGGATGCATAAGGTTATTTCATTTATATCTGTAAGCAACGATCAACCATTGCTTGACGAAAGACGATTCCGAGCGCAATTAGGTAATACATAATTTAAAGTGCCGTAATTTTTTTTTTTTACGATTTTCGTTTAAATTTGATTTCAAAACGCTTATTAAAAATAAAAAAGTCGTCCAATGTTTTTAAAAATTTCACCACGTCTATTTAAGTTTAATATAAGTATTATTACCAAGTTTTAAGTCTCTACGTGTATTTGTAACCGAATTAAAACCAAAAAACTCTCAAAAATTAAAAGCATAAAAGTTTCGCAAAAGTTTTGGAAATGATACCCTAAGAAATAAAATCAAAAAATCAACAAAAAAGGTATCCTGTGATTTTTCAATTAACTTATTTTTTCTGGTAGAAAACGTCGTCCGTGTTTTTATAAAATAATGAAATCGTGAAATTGTACATTTTCTTACGTTTTTCCCACTTAAGTGCTTTTATTTAAAAAAATGACAAAAATCAAATGACATCTTTAAAATAAAATCTAGACAACTTGAGCTTTCAAAAAATGTACTACACTTGTACATTGGAGTAAGTTTACTGGGAAAAAAAGTGTCCACAGTCTAAAACAAAGAAAACAAAAAAAATTAAAAATAAACAGCATTGTAAATCCAATAGCTCCTTCGATACGCTCGGAATCTACAATGTATGAGTCATACTCAAACGAATCATAAGCAAATGAGTTTGCGACTTCATACTTAATAAGCAGATCACCGTAACCGGTGGTCCGTCACAATTTATGTGTCAAAAGACCACGGCATACTTAGTGAATGCTTGCGGCACACCAGTGTGCTGCTGCACCCAATTAATAAACCACTAGACTAACTAGATAATTATGACCCTAAAAAATTAGCGAATGATTGATAATAATATTTATAGTAATTTAAACTAGATAACCAACAAGATATGAAGTTTCTGTGGCTTTTCATAGTTTTGATAAGAACCTTATTTGTGGCCCATTTTTAACAACTGGTAACTATTCTATCTCTAACCATGGTCACGGGTTATTATTGGATTATCTGTATAAATACGTTAACTTATAAAAACCTGTTCTAAGATAATAGAGATCGATAAAGCCAGTGTTATAGGTAATTTAATATATATCTGTTAGCAATGATTAATCATTGCTAACAAAAAAAAAAAAACGATTCTTATCGGAATTCAGTTGATAGTGTTATTACTTTTTCAACAATATTATATACGAGTATGTAATGTCATGGAAAAATAATTACATATTATGTAGTTATTACTATTATTATTATTATGCTGTTAGTACTATTATTATTATTATTATTACTATTATACTATTACTATTATTATTACTATTAGGCAATAAATATTTTTTTTTAAATATTTGTTCAATATTGTACCTATTTTCTTGTTTTTCCTACGGTTTTCCCAGGGTTTTTCACGAATTTTCCATTTATTAGGAAAACTGATGAGAAAATTAAAAAAATGACTTCTCTAGAGTAACTCCCCTGTCAGATTTCTTTTTAGGAAAAGTGCTATCATTTTAAATCCAAGCAAAATTTCTGATAGAAAAGTTGTCCACAAAAAAAAAACTTAATATTTTCGTAAAATTAGATTTTGTACATGTTCTTGTTTTTCCTCCTTCTTTTCGGTTTTTCACATTTGATGAGAAAACTCCTAAGAAAATCGAAAAATGACCTGTTTAAATTACTTCTTAATACCGGTTTTCTTTCAGAAAAACGTGCTACATTTGAAAATCAGAGAAAAATTTCTGGTAGAAAAATTGAGTACAGATAAAAATAAAAATATATGAATAAAAATAAATATCTTTGTAAAACCATAAGCTTCTTCGCTCCACTCAGAATCTAAAACAAAGTCCCAAATTTTAAGTATCAGCTATTAAGAAGTTTTGACGGAAAAGTCAAACTCGAAAATGACTCGAAAATGCAATAAAATTGTTGAACACTGTTATTTTTAATCAAATAACACATATTATAATGGATTGATTCTATAAATGGTTCACTATGGTAAAAACTCTATTTTTTAAAAATTGTCTAAGTTGCCTGCTCGTATGAGTACGTCAACTCTTACTGGCGTCAAAAGTGTTAAAAACATAAACACCTACGAAACCATTTTTGTTGTTAATATATCTGGTAAAAAATTATTTACAAACACTAACAAGAAAAGAACACATAATATTATAGTAAATTCAATACGCACTGTCTTCATTACGATCAGAAATTAAAACTCGGATTATAAAGTGCATCGTAATTGTTTCAGGGCATGTTGTTTTTGTATTTTAACCCTTTAACCGCATAAAGTCAACATATAAAACATCGTTCGTAATTAATTACGTCGTTGTAACTTGAATAAACAACAAATCCTTAGTTTTCCATCAATTTAATAAGGTCAAAATGAATTAATTGTTATTTTTGCTTTTTTATTATTATAGGCTTCTTGTTTCTTTACTTTTGAATTTAATTGTATCTACTATTTTATTAGTTTAAATAAACTAATATTTTTTCTCCGAATTTAATCTTATTACGTGTCTTTGATTTGTCTTAAACAGTGACGTAGCCAAAGGCGGTAAGATTATAATCCCTTTCAAAAAGAAATTGTCTCATTCAATTACTTTCTAGTGTTCAAAAGGTACACATTTGTATTCATCAGATAATATTAAGTAATTAAAATGCTGTTTACTACACAAATAAAGCAATAAGTATACAATTATGCAATTTAAAAAAATTGACGTTTTTTATAATGAATTAGACATTAGAGGATTATAAAGCGAAGAATTTGTTTTCTTTAAGAGTCACTTTATTGTAGTAAAGGTAATTTTGGAAAGAGCCTATTATCTATGCAATATACTTATTATTTATAGAATTGAACTATTGGATATATATTACGTGCAAATCAAAAGACAATAACGGAAGAAAAAATAAACACAAGAATATTGGATCTAGGTTGTCTACAAAGTGATCACGGCCTACGGGTAAGCCGATTGTGGTGGCCGAAACCGTTGGCTCTAGAAATATTCTAGAACACGCGTAAGCGGATTTTAAAAGAAAACACGACCGTATTTTTCCACAGACTATGGGGTATTATCATTTTTTTTTTTATAGGATAAAGCTGATTTTTTCACTCTTTAATAATGGTTTTTTGACCATAAATATCACCATCGTTAGAACTATATGAAGTTCTATAAATCAATGGGACTTTCAAAACTAATATTTAAATAGCCGGATATATTATATTTTTTAGTATTTTTACTTGTTCAGTAAAATTTTAATAAATACACCATTTTTTTTTTCAGAACCATCGCATTAGGTATTTTTTTGTTTTTCAAACTATAAAATATAAATTTATTATTTTACGTTTTGGCAAAGTTTGCAAACTAATGGAGACTAGACTTTAATGAATTAGACTTATCGATATTCATAATTTTAATCTATCTTATATGAACAAAATGTTTGCTAACAGTAAAATATTGATAATATATAATACATAGAATTAAATAAAGCGACTGAATAAAAAATATTATTGAGATAGTTACGCGTAAGAACGTATAGTTAAGATGACGATAGTTAACGAATTTTCTAACCTAACGATGTTCCGATGAAAAATTATTCTCTTTACTATCTGCAGGATAATAGTTTTTAGGCCGTGGTATAGACCCATTTATAGTGTGAAACCTCTTCTACTGTTTCTGTTGGCCAATATCGTTCATAACGTGTCTAGGTGGGAGTGATGGATTCGGTATAGGACGTCTTACTACAGTCGAGAAACTATAAAAACCATAGTCCAATAATTAATAGGACACACAAAACTGCAGGGAAAAGGTATTTGACACGTTTTCGTGAAGATGAAAACTTAAATTAAGAATTTATGATTTATATTAGAAACTGTTAAAACTACAATATTATATTTATATAGGTATATTTAGGTACTTTCGGTGTGCATTCAGTATTAACGAACTACCGAGTTACATGAGTATCTTGGGCCTAGGTATGTTCAACGTATTTAAACAACACCAAAACAATAATATCACTATGTTATTTTACGAGTTTTTTTTTTTACTGTTGTCCATAAGTTTATTTTACAAAAATTGTTTTATAATAAATAACTCGTAACAAAATTGGAAAAAATCGCGATAGAATATTTATTATGCTAAATAACTTCATAAATTATTAAAAACCGAATTGTTTATAGTTGTATTTTATAATATCGGTCGCGCCATGAATGTCGTATATTATTATCATTGTAATCGTATTATTTATTTTTATTTTTAAATTGTATACTATACATAAACTCAAAAATGCACAGCTATTTTATAAACTATGTTTATTATAATAGTGTGTTACAAAAAATATTATTGCATTTGGTTATGAAAAAAGGTCAATATTTTATTTCATGTAAGAAAATTATTGTAACAAAAATTAATAACAATATATACAAGCACTTAAATCGAAAACTTCCAAAGTTAGTGAACAATAATATAAAGTGTTAATAAAACAATTAATAAACTCAAAAAACGAAATCACAATATTTTCATTATATTTTATTAATTTTACAAATATTTACCCCATAGTCATTTCGCCGTATTATATCATACTTGTAAAATAATAATCGTACTATTAATTAGGAATAGGCCAATACCACATTTTACCGATATCCGATATTTGAAATCGAATGGTATTAGAATTAACTGATATATTGGTTGAAAACTCAATTTATTTAAATTTTTTTTTTTACGTATTCCAGAAACATTACACACATTTTTTTCTAAAAATATCGTGTTAGAAAAAAACCGATGCCGATAAAACCAATATCATCTAAACTAATACTAATCGAGTATCGGTCCATCTCTAATAATAATATATAAAACGATAGGTGGTTTTAATTTGCGCACTGGCGCAGCTATACACATCACAGCGTCTCAAAGAAAAATATTTGTTTTGTCTTATAATAGAAAGACAAATTATATTGTATCACTAAAACAGTACTGTGATTGAATATTTGACTGGGTATTTATGGTTTTTTTTTCTTTGGAAAAGATGAAACCGACTACACCTTACCGCATTAGAAACGTTGCTTTAATTTTGAATTAAGTAAATTTACATTTACACCATACGTAGGTATTTATTTGTACTTTTTATCTATGAAATAATTTATTTTAAAATTGTTTAGTATTGTCATTGATTAAATAGTTATTCATTGTATATTTAATAACAAAATAAAAAAGTAAAAACAATATTATTAAAATGGTTAATACTCGTGAATAAATAAAGTAAGTAAAAATAGTAAATAAATATATACATTTTTTATTTATATATTTATTTACTTTATTTGTATATTTAATAGTTATAAATGTATAATATTATCAGTTGTATCAGTTTGCAACTACGGATAACACATGAATCGCAGTCACTTAAATTTGTATGAACAGCTAGCTAGTAGGTCTGCTTTACATGTACGTTTAAATTGATTCAATTTTAACAATAATTTGTTTATCAAATACTTGATAAAAACCATCGTCCCTATTACAATGTAGGCTCCCAAAAAATAAGTACGTCACAAGGCAACTACCTCGGTTGCCCCTGCACCGTTTATTAATTATAGATAGCTTTTTATTTAGATATTTCCCGTAAAAACATGAAATTTAAGCACACAATTGGTTGCATATGTGCGTTGAAAGTTAAAACTCCTAAAAAGTATACCTTCGATACTTCGTGCACGTATAAAATTTAACTCCCTGGCTTAATTTGGGGTTAAAGCTATAAAAACACCTAAACCTTAACAAAATGATAAAAATCATACCTATTTAAATTCCACCAAAATTTGAAATTGTTCACTTCAATCCAAAATAAAGCAACTCTAATTGATAAATTTGAGCTCATTTGGTCCTGAGAGAATCGCTAAAAGTATACAAAACTAGTGGGGAAAAAATATATTTAATATATGTATAACAGACAATTCAGGATAATAGTCTCTATTTTCGGATATTTTTTTTTGTATAACCGTACTTTTTTAATAAATAAAACATAAGTTCTCAATTGAATGGTATGCCCCTTCAGACGACAAAAAAGTTACATAATATAGGTACTTCCGTTTAAAATATCCGGTATCGCATAAAAAAAATAAGACGAACCTGACAAAAACTGAAACTTCCCCTCGCTTTTCTTCAATACTATACCTATAAATTCTATAGTGTAGGACAAACAAAATGCATAATGGTATGTCGAATTCAGTATGCCCGTCCGAGCAATGAATACAAAATGAAAACAGGATTGCAATAGAATATGTAACGAATATCCAAAAGTTTGTATATTGAAATTATAATACAAGTTATATACACAAGGTTTTAAAAGCCTTTTTCTAATTTCAAAAATTCATATTTATTGGTAAAAATAAAGGTACACTGATGAGATAAAGTGCAAAATATTCCTAACAATCTATACCTAACCATGCAATTTTAATTCGATAGTTTGCCTACAAATATAATTTCCATTAGACGTCTGCTATGTAATATAATACCAGTTATTTCCAACTTCTAACATTTTTAACAGTACCTACAGACCACTTGGTAAACATTCAATAGGCCGCGGACCACTTTAACTTGCTGATGAATTTTTATTATAATATAACTTTTGGATTTAACGGGTAATAATAACTTAAGTGATATTATGTACAGTGAGTTTATGAATAACTCTAACAACAAAAATCGTTAACGTTAAATACTATTTTCAATATTCGGAATATAAGTTAGGAACCTAAATGATCTATACGGTATTCATCGAAAACGTTACTGATCATAATGCGTGCCACGGTATTCACGGCCACGGCATCTCTGATCCGGGTTTTGTGCTCTTTCAGGTCTGTAGGTAATGGTGATACAAAAACTTCATCTTTTGCTCACAAGAGACATAATTATTAGGAACGAAAGTACAAATAAACCTAGTAAAAAGAAACTTTACTATTTTATATTTCTATTTGTGTATATGAGTGTTTTTTATGCAGCGATTTACGATTTCTGAATTAAAACGAAGATTCTAGAGACCTTTAAAGCACCGTGTATTATAATATTTTATTCGAAAAAATCTCAAAAACATATTTTTGAACAAACCGAAATGTAATCACGTTGGTCCGTTTGTAATATAAAATTGTAATCGTAAAACATGTAATATTACACCTGTACTTATTTTTTGAAAAAAAAAACATACATAAATATAGGTATCAACACAGAGCGTAACGTCGCATCTTCACCGATTAAGGAGAGACGTTCGCCGCGTTCGTCTTATTATTATTATTACTACAGCACATTGTGTTTAATTTCGCAGATTAAAAGCGTTCTCGCCGGTCTAATGTATACCACTGCTTTGTTTGCACGTGAAATAAAATCTTTTCGAGATTCCTATTTTCTCCACAGAAAAGCCCGTATAGTCTTACTGATCAAACAGAATGGGGATTTTAATCAATCTGCATCAGGCGAGAAGAAAACACTACGACGACGATGAAGGCGGTAAACTCTAGACAGCAGTCGCAGAGGGAGTAGGTACTACCTATTGAGTTTCTGTTACGTGATAGAGCGTTAATACTATCCCTTAAACGATGAGAGGAGGAGAAATGTAGTAGGGTGATTATAATATTATTATAGTTAAATGGTCAGTGGTATACATATTATTTGATATGAATCCTTCATTATTATTATTATTATTTTACATACATAATATTATTACACAATATACAATTTTGAGTTAAGCGCAGAAGCTTGTCGTTTTACTAAGAAGCGAATTTTTTTTTTCTCGGAAAACACTTTAGTGGTTATTAAAAATGCTCCAAATGACACGTTTAACATTTTCTATCGCATTCTAAAAGATATGATGATACGTCCTATTTATTTTAAATATATGTTTAGATTTTTAACATTTTTTATAGAAAATTAAAAATAGATAGATAAACGAAGATAGGAACATCGATTATATTTTTGTTGATTTCTATAGGGACGGGTGCAGCCATTGTTATAGGTAATTTAATGTATACCTGTAAGCAACGATAAACCATTTATAATAAAAAAAAACGATTCTGAGCGCAATTCAATTGATAGTAATGCTTTATCAACAATATATATGTCATATTATATTAAAATAAACAAACATACTATAGATATTTTCTTTAATAATATTAGTTCAATTTTATATCGATTTTCACGGTTTTCTTACGTTTATCCTGGTTTTTCACATTTGCTGGGAAAACTGTTGGGAAAATCGAAAAATGACTTCTCTAAAGTACCTCCCTAGTCGGGATTCCTTTTTAGAAAAATTGCTATTATTATAAATCAGAGCAAGATTTCTGGTAGAAGTATTGTGCATAGATAAAAAAAAATAAACATCTTTGTAAAACCATAAGCTTCTTCACTTCACTCAAATTGTAAAAAGAGCTGATACTGAGGACACGTGTGTCACTGTTGTAGATTGGCAGTTGGGAGGGTATAGAACACATAAATGTATTTAATTTACATCTATAAGTCACGATAAATCATTGTTAACGAAAAACGATTCGGAGCGAAGTTCGGTTGTACATATTTTGAAAGGCCGTAATAATTACAATTTTGGTCAAAATTTGATATTTAAATTCTTATGAAAAAAACTACATTAAACTCAATTTTCTTTTTTATCACCACAAAATACGAATTATAATGAACCTTTTGTTAAATTTTCAAGCATTTTATTTAAGTCTAACAATTCTATCCATACAGTACCTACTGAATAAAAATTTCGTAAAGAAAAAATCAAAATTAAAATACCTATGAATAGCTCAATAATGGTCAAATATTTTTAATCACATCTAGAAAAGGCCAATATAAGTTTTTTGTCAAATTTGTATATCCCTACGAATATTTTGAACTAAATTACATTAAATAAACAAAGTTGAAAATAATAAAACAATTTTTTTGTAAAGCGTCTCGTTCTTCTTACGTATTTTTCGGTTTTGCTCAATTATTAAAACAACTATAAAGAAAAAAAATCTTGGTCACCAAGAAGATTAAAGACTCAACAAAAAAGAGATCTCTTGATATTTTTCTATTGGAGCAATATCTATGGTAGATAACATTTTCTGTAAACATTTAAAATAATGGAATCATAAGGCCGTGTATTTATCAGTTTTAATTTTTCGTCTTTTTCCGGTTTTCCTAATTATTATGAATACTAATTGAAAAATTTAAACAAAAATTTCCTTTGAGAGCAACTAGATCTAAAATTAAACATTTAGTTTTAGGTATTTTTTAATAAAGCAATATTATAAATATGGTTCACCTGCTTTAAGTATTTGCCGGTTTACCTGTAATTTTGTTTCCGGTTTGTCTTGTCTTGATTATTATGAAAACCCTACAGAAAATTACCCTTCCCAATGCACTAGCTAGACACAATTTTTTTCAGAAAAGGATCAAAACTTGATACTTGGAAGCAAGATTTCTGGTAGAAAAGTTTCTTACAGACACAACAAATAACATAAACCTACATTTCTAATATCCAACTAGCAACAGTGATTGACCTACCCATGGAGTAAAATACGTAAATATTTTTTTTTTTAATACTAACAGAAACCCTCAAATAATAATATTATGTCCGACCTACAGATAACATTATGTGCACTAAAATAATAACTTAATTAGGTTATAAGCAACTTCAATTTCATAATATTATATTATTATAGGTCCTTTTAGTTTTTCGGTTCTTTTTCTTTATTTAGTAGCTGGTACCTAACCTATATAAATAAGGAGTTAAAATATTATTATATCAACTTTACGGATTAATTTATCCATGCGTCATTTGTAAGTAAAATTGTAAATATTACGAGAATTCGTGGACTGTACAATATTATAATATTACGTGTATCTCTGCGCAACTACCTTAACATATTATTCAATTTAATAAAGAGTAGTTTTTTAATATATAAGTATTAATAGATTTGGAAACTAAACAACTATAGTCAAAAATGTCCAAAATTTATATTGTTTAACGTAATAAAACTCGAAGGATCACATGAAAATTATATACTTATATTTTTCGAAATTAAAGAAAAACCATTAATTTTTACGCTTTGAATTCGATCGAGTAATTTATAAATGTATTTAAATTATCAACTGCATATAGAAATAACTACATTTTCTTATAAGATGTTTTGCTCAACATCCTAATACATTTATAATGTTTTTGTTGAATAAACCTAGTTTATATTTAAACTGATTTAAAAAATTACCATACTTTTTTATCAAGCACTAAATATTCTAAAGTTTTTACTAATTCCAAAGTTTAACTATAATAAAGTAACACACTAAACAATAAACATGCCAACTATATTAAAAATGGCCACTATAAAAGTATACAAAATCTGCATAACATATAAACATAAAAAATCTTCGAGTTTAATGTTTACGAATATAAATTTAAAAAAAGTAAATACACGAAGAGTGTATTATAATATAGATGCCTATACCTGTAATACATATCATAGACATAGATAATAACAATATATAAATAATAAGTATATAACCTAATTAATTCCGTTTAAAAAGTAAATTCAACATTAAATATTTTATTTTTTCTTTAATTTTAAAAAACCAAACACGTTTATAATAAACTTATATTACCAGTAAAGTGTGTACGAGCAAATTTTGAAGTATATTTTAATACATTTTGATTGTAATAATAGTTTGTTCATAGCTTACCTGAGCCAAAGTTACTACAATAATATTATGATAGTAGGATGTAGATATGAAAGATACAATGAATTTATTTTAACAGCATACTGTTGTAGCTAGGTTACCTACCTAGTACAAACGTTGTACATTTAATATTGCATATTGTTATTGTAACAAACAAGTTTTTTTTTTTATTGGTATTGTAAATATACGCCATACAGTTCAAAACGGAACAAATTCACTTTAATAGTAGTTTAGTAAAAAATAAGTATATTTTTTTTGAAAATTTGTCATTATCATAGATTAAATTCCATTTACTGCAGTAATGTAATAATGCTATATGGTTATAGGTTATAAATACTGAATTCAGGATAAATTTCAAAATATATTTTTTTTATTTTAGAAATCAGATGCTTTTAATTTATTTTCGTATATAGTTGTTAAAATTATATTTGAAAATAAATTTACTAACAAAATAATATTTATTTTAGCTATAAACATATTTTATTCAACATACCTATATATTAAATGTAAACAAAAATTTTAACTTTCAATAGTTGGTACCTATATTTAATTCAGATTTGAATAAGTATATTATAGTATAATAATAGTCCGATATATATATATATATATATATATATATATATTATTATGTATTTTAGGTGGGTTGCGAAACTATTACAGCCGAAAATCAAAGTCAAAATGTTAGAAAAGATTGAAATTAAATACACTTTGAAAATATATGGTATGCACACAGTTATTAACGAGACGTCGTGAAATGTTCAGTAGACATTTAAAAAACATCTTAACCACACAGCCAAACGAAATACTGATATATCAGAATATTTCAATCATTTTAATACGAATACAACGCGTTCTGAATGTGTGTAAATAGAATGTCTAATATATAACGATTTGTTTATTTATTTCTTAAATTACCAAACAAAATAAATTAAATATCGTAAACTGGCGATTTATCGGGGTATTTTTAGTGAACTTGATTGCTTAAAAAGTACCTGGATAAGTAAGCGTATACTTATTAAACACACTATTATACATACCTACAAATTATTTCTGGTCAATTAAAAATGATCCATGCATTTTTTTTTAAACTATAAGAAAAACACGAGTTTTATAATGTAAAATTCAGTACAACCCTTCAAAACAATTTTTTTTTTCCTATTTTGAACATGAAATTAGTATGCATTTGCATGCCTATCATCATACCTTTAATTCTATACTAAAAGTATGATAACATCATATCAAAAAACTATGATGGGCTAGAGAAACGTTTTTTTTTCCCTTAAGGTTTAAATTTAACCTTTCAAACTCTTTTTGAAGCCAAATTTAGTATGAAATTATCATGAATTTGCGTAACTATTGGATTTATATTCCTTTATGTTCTCACCCCATCAATTTTTTTTAAATAGGTCGATCTCTCTAGTAAAGCAGTAAATTTAGTGAGTATAAAATTATGGGATATTTCTAACTTATTAAGAAAAAAGATCTTTTATAGGAGAAAATTCGCTTCGAAATTCAATTGTACACTATCAAGTTTTCGTTAAGAAAAGAGTAGAAAATCGAAAATCTGTTGAAGATCTCAAAAAAAAGTCTACACATAAATAAAAAAAACTTTAGTATTATGTGAAATGTTTTTTTAAAATATTTAAAAAATATATTTGTATAATATAATATACTTAATTTTAAGATTATTTTAACATTTTATTATCAAAATCGTACTTCAATAGTTTATGTACTGAGAAATTAATTGGTATACACTTAATAAACATAATAAAGTGACATAAATGCGATAGTCGTGCAAATTGATATTAACCGTATGCTAAATATTGATATCGGAAAATATAAGAATTTTAAAAAAAAAAGATAATAATATATCCCATAGACCTTATAAGGTAAAAAGTCTATAAATATTACACACCCTCATATTTCACTTGAAAATAAAAATTATGAAAAAATAACAATGCCGATACAAATAATGTTCTTATCTATAAGTTTAATAATAGAGTTATTCACTCTAATATTAAAACAGCACAAAGTTATCCCTGATGGGCGAAAATATACTATGCGCGTGGTTGGATGACAGAGACAGCTCATGCAGATATGGCATCCTCTTAAACAATATTCCGTTTAAAAAATTCGCGTACGACAGCTTAACCATTGTTCTCTCTCACGGATCATTTATGTCATAAATTGTTTGGTGTTTTTTTTTTTTGTAAATTTATAATTTACTTGTAAATGTAAATAATTTTGTAACATATTTGTCGAGCATCACGATTTAGACTACTAAGTGACTGTAAGCAATTTTATTAACCAAATCAAATTATTAATTTTCAATCAAGTTACGAATTATTCAAATTTAAATATTACATAATATTGAAATAATTAACTATTGAAGTAAAATTAATGTACCTATGTATACATACATAAAACAATTTTCTTTCAATAGACAATAATTTAATATATAAAATATTAATTTTTAATTTAATATTATTACGATTATTTCAAAATGCTTTGTGGATAGTTTAGGAGTAAAAAATAAAAAAGGTGTTAGAAATTTAAAAAATAGCCCAAAAGATACCATAATGGAATTTAATGATTTAAAAACCAGAAATCAAATTCACATATCGTTCGGAAACATTGCTGCTTTACAAAAAAGGATCAACTTGTATTTATGAAAAAAAAAAATTGAATTTTTAACGTGAATATGTAGAAGATTTATAACGGAAATTCGGTAATCAGATGACTCGGATAGTTCGTTTAAGCTCCGAAAACAAAATATTAAAGTAGAACGAAACAATATCGTATTGAAGAATAGTTCAGACACAGTTATCGCGGATACTTGAAAAGTTTAGATATTTCATTTTGAGTAACAATTGTAAACGCTGTGACGTTATAATATATGAACTTAGAATTTATCTGGTACATATACAGAAAATAATAAATCATTATATTGTATATTATTTTCTTTATATTTATTAAAAATCTAGGCAAAAAAATAAAATAAAATATCTATACATTTTCGAAAGAAAAATATTTATTATTTATTCATGTTTCAAAAATAAAAGTGCTAATAAAACTTATTTGGATGTAAAAGGCTAAACAAATATTTTCGTTTTGTTTATTTAATATCGATGAAAATGATTGTTATGTTTTGTTAGGTACATTGCAGTTGTTATAATTTAAGTACAATATATTATACTGTAGTAGTGTTACTTTTGTAAATGAAAATAAGCTTTTGTCAGACCATCATAATATTGTTAAAAACGAGTAGATACTAAGGATGGGTGCGGCCACTGTTGTAGGTAGGTAATTGGGGAGGTGGGATACATTAAGGTATATTTAATTTATACACCTCTAACAAACGATAAATCATTTCTAACGAAAAACGATTTAGAGAGAAGTTCGGTTATACATATTTTGAAAGACCGTAATATTTACGATTTTCATTAAAATTCTTATAGAAAAAAAAAATACAACATTACAATATTCTTTTTTTTTTGCCACTAAGTATGACTTATAGTATTAACTATATCAACTATATTAACCCCCTGTCAAATTTGTAAGCATATCTGTTAATTCTAACAATTATATCAACAGAGTATCTTCCCAAATAAAAATTACGTAAAAACTCACAAAATATAAATGTCTAAATTAATAAATAGCTCAAAAATGGCTCAAATGGTTTGAACATTTTAGCATGTCTAGAAAAAGTAAATATACATTTTTGGTTTTGTTTGGTTATTAAAATATTACAAAGAAAACTAAAAAACGGCTACATTGTTCACCAACGAGATTAAAAAGTCAACACAAGAGATCGTTTGTTGTTTTTCTATTGGAGCAAAGTTTCTGGTAGAAAACGGAAAGCGTAACAATTTAAAATAATGAAATTTTAGTTTGAAAAAAAAATCGTACTTTTCATCTTTTGGTTTTTCCCAATTATGGGTAATTTTATCCTGAAATTCAACTACAAAGCATGATTTTCACTTCATTCAAAAATTGCTAAAAGAAAAAATAGAGGAATTTACGTATCCTTCATATTTTTTTTTGTTTATTTCTAAGTTATCTTGGTAAAACAGATGAAAAAAAAATAGTTATTATTGTTTATTATCTTTGTGTTGACCAATATATTTATTGACCATGTGCCAGTGCCAAATTGACGTGCATGTCACACGTGTCAATCTATATCAGTGTAAATTTTCGGTGACGCGCTATTATATATCATTATCATAAATACGAATAAGGCATTTTTAAATGTTCACGAAAATATGAAAGCTTGAGCACCAAATTTAAATTGTACGAACTTAAATATGGAAAACTGACTGTAATGTAAACAGATTTTACTCGAAACTTGTCATTAATCGTTATTTTCACATAAACATAATTATGAATATTAAATAATTTATGAGTAAATAAGGATTTGTAATCAGCTGTTGTGAAACTAAAATTACTAAAAATCGGTAAATTAAAACTTAATTCCTTCTAGAATCCCTTCCCATTTACTGTGACAATCGGATTGCTGGATTGCATAAACATTCTATAAAAACAGTTCGACCAACTATGATATAGGATCAATAAACCGTTAGATATTTATCAAAATCAAATTCAATAGCATCTTAATAATTCTAAGAAATTTATAAGACTGTCTCAGCTTAAAATGTTTACTTCTATAATTAAATTATAACATAAATTATTATTTATTACAGTAAAATAATAAATTAAAAGTAAAATTTTTACATGGTTAATTCTTGTAAATAAATATATAAATAAAAAATATATTTATTTTTTATTTTTATGTATACATTTTTTATTTATATATTTCTTTACTTTATTATTTATTTTTGTTAGTTACTATTAAACAATATTATTAATGATAAGTTATATTATGTAATATTTTTTTTTTTTTTGTATACGATATGTAAATCTTTGTTTTACTAAAATGTAACATTTGACTATCTATATTAATCACCATTATACTTATATTATTACAGTAATGAAGGTGTAAGGTTATAATAAAATATCCAGATGTATTTTATACTGCTAGGAACTCGACCGCATTAAACAAACTTTATAAAATAAAACATACAAATTATTCAAAGGTGTAATTCGGCCCAAAAAATTCGATTAAACTGTTTTTATTACGGATTAGGTAATATTAAAATCAATTCCGCTGTGCAATTTTAAATCTGAACCCATCTTCCTAAAATAATAAATCTAAACGTAAACAAAAATTTTAACATTTACTCTAAGGAGTGAAGGAAAGAAGTTAATTCGAGTACCGCTTGTTTAACTAGGAATGTTGCCGTATAAAATTGAGAAAATCAAATTCTATTAATATATCATCCCTACGTGTGAGTATTCGTGCATAATGGGGTTAGCGAAGGGCGAACATAAAATCCATTTATCACATTAATTTGACAATAATAAAATTATATTTTTAAGTTTGTTGTAGAGTTAAGATCTATTCTCATTTCTCACATGTTCAGAAAGGGTCTGAATCCATATTCGAGGAAAAAATTATCGTTCTAGAGTAGGGTGACCATAAGTCATGGTTTAATTGTCTTTTTTTTCAGATTTATGTTCTGTTGTCTTGACGAACTTCTTTTAGATTGCTTTTTGTCATGTTTTTTTATGTCGATGCTAATTATTGCGTATTAATTCTTATTTTTTCGTATTATTCGTATTTTATTTTTAAACAGACACAATTAATTTGTTGACAGGAATATTCCTTATAGATTATGACCATGATTGCGATTATATTCATGTAAAATAATAACCATAAGTATCTATACCGATGATAATACATCTAAGATATACGTCATACGGGTATATTTTAAATAGTTAATAATATAAGCATAATAATGAAAAATTAATAAAATAAAAAAAACTACAATAATTAATGAATGTTATTTTGAATGTGCAACTGAAATTATTCTGGCCTGTTTTTTAATTTTTTAAATATGATCACCCTAACCTAGACGATACATTTTCTTCGGAAGGTCCTTGCGGGTTAATGACTTTCCTTCTGAATTTAGCTTCATATTTTGATTTTCACATTGGGTGGTCAAACGCGAGTGGGGTATGAGAGGGATGTATTATACATTGCCCTTCATATGATGGGTGGGCGATCTATGTTTGGGTGAGTTTGTAAAAATTGTATTGTGTTTGAACAATTTTCACAATGCATTTGAGCGAGTGATTTTAAAATCTTGTAATATGTTAGAGTGACTTATAACATTTTATTTTCCTTCTCATTTTGACAACTTGGGAATATTTGTGAATTCCACGAGTATGGTTATACATTTTCAATCGAAGTAAATCGTTCATTTTGTTTTATAGAAATTCTCTCAAAGACATTTTTAGGAACCAAATACAGTGTTTTTATTATGTGGGAAAAAGGGTAAAGCGCCCAAACGTATGACTCCTCGATAGATGGGCCACTGTTGCAGGTGAGAAGTAGGGAAGGTAGGATATAGAAGGAAATTTAATACATTTTTGTATGCAACGATTAATCAATGCTAACGAAAAAGGATTCTTAGCGAAGTTCGGTTGTAAATGTTTTAAAAAGCCGTAATATTTGATATAGTAAAAAAATAAAAAAATAAACATCATTGTAATAAAATACATTCAACCAGAATTTAAAATATTGGTTCTAATAGTAAAAACCGGAAGTTTAAATTGAAATTACGAGTATTTAATTAATGCATTACGTTTTAAATACAAAAATATATGATTTCCAGTTCTAAAAAATAAAAGGTTTTAATTTTTTTCTCTTAGTATTAAGAACCCTTTAATTTAAACTAAAAATCGTTTTCGTTAATTAGTTACTTAATTACTTATACCTATATATAAAATTAATTCTTAATAGAGCTCTCAAGGTTCAAATGTAGACAATTAATTCGATTTCGTTTTGGTAATGATAATCATTATGTTTAGAGCATTAAGCTAAAACTAATAGAAAATAACATATTTAAAAAGTAGGTACTCTCTAGGATACAAAAGAAAAATATTATTAAACTACACAGAGCAGGTAAGTATATACTAATCAATTTATATAGTAAATATTTTTATGAAAAAAAATACCATCTTTAAAATATTGCAATGAGAATATTTCAAATATACAAGTTTAATATACGAGTATGGGGTTCATTTTAACCTTAAATACAGAAATTGATATTTATGATATCGAGTTTTGGAACACATACATATACCTACCTATTTTATCGGTATATTGGTTATTTGGTTATTTCGGGTTTAACGTTTGGATAAAAAAAAATCAACAATAAAATATAATAGTGATTCAATTTAAATTTAAATAATATTTTTTTTTTTGCTCAGACAACACTGACCCGAAATTTCACCCTTTTATCTGTAGGTATTCTATGATACAAATGATAATAATACATCTTCTCTTTTTTTCGTACTACTTCAATATAAATAGTAAAATAAATATTAAAAGATAATTGTATTAATTTTGAAGTATAACAAAATAATTTATTTAAGAAATATAAACAAAAGTTCTCAAAAACAAAATATACCTATATTATGTATTCAATATTCCCTGTATTTAAATCTACTTAAAAAAAGTAACTCAAATAAAAATGCGTTGTTATAATTCCTCTTCTTAGTCAGAATTCATTAAATCGAAGTAAAATACTATAAATATAAATAAAATAATTAAGTACCTACAAACCTACAAATTAAAAATAAATAGATAAGATGTTGGTGCGTGGACATTTGATTCCTGCGGTTTTAAGTCACTATAATTTTATATCCACGAGGTTCATATATAACAAATACACATAATGTCCTAATTCTAAAACCACCAGTTATGTGGTTATTAAATTATAAGCCATAAATCCAACGTCTGAACGTAAAACAGTTGAAAGTCGAGATAAAGGACTACGCAATAGCATTAATAAAAATAAATAGTTATATCATTTAACACACTAAAATGAAACAAAAATAATATTAACGTTGTAAACGAAAAATCGTCTTGTGAAATTATGGATAGGAAAGTTACACGGAAAATGTATAGAAAATGTATATACAAGTCCATGAAATACCGAGGGAATATTTTAAAAATATGTTTATATATTAACTATATGGGAAGAACAATGTCATTTTATTCAAGAGAAAAATAAAGAATCAAAACTTGAACAAAACAAAAATTAGATGCTTAAAAATACAATCTGAAGCTCTGTTTTGTAATCAACTAGACATTTAATTTGTATAGTAGATTATAATTGAACGAGTTTTGTAAAATATAATTTTGGTTTTAGTTATTTTTACAATGCAAAATAACTATAAACTGTTGAACTTAGTCACGTAACCGTGTTAAATGACAATAAATAAAATATTGGATCACTACCGTTTTTCTTGCAAAATATCCTTATGCAAATCGATGTATCGCGTCGCCTTTTATTATTATTATTATTCTGGTGACACCGAATGTCAAAAACGCCGGGCGAGTATAAAACACGATGTCACGTCATAATATCGATTCCTCAGAATATTGCGAAAATACTTAAGCATATACTTCTGCATTTAATATACTAAGAATAAATTGAAGACAAAATACACGTTTTGGAGATGCAAACAAAAATTCTTAAAAACATCGTCATTCGTAACCTCATTAATTTCAGAAACACACTGTATATTAAATTGTATTCATCAACAGTTTCAGAAAAATAATCCATTTAACAATTGCAACGTTATTTTTTTCTTATTATTATAATATATCGATATTAGTTTTAATTTAGATACAATAGAAATAGAATGAATGTTTATTAATTATGAATTAAATAATATAATTATGACTAAGTTTATAATGATTCTACCTTTATAATATGTGGTTTTTTTTTTCTCTAAATGTTATATTTCAAAATAATAATTTTACATCGAATAACATTTCTTGGCATTTCTTCTTCAAATTATTATTTTGTACCTATGGTACAATAAATAAGTGTCCACAAACATTTTAAAATATTATTATTATTAATTAGATAATTGTTTATACTTTACAATATTAAATCATATTTTTTCAAAGAAAATAATGTAATTTTCTTAATAACATTTCTACAAGTGCCCAACAACATAATTTAATAAGCTTTTTATGTATATCGTTTACAAAGTCATCATATGAAATTGCGTTAACATTTTATTGAAATGTTGAAATGTTGAGAATTAATAACGTTAAAAGTATAAAATTTAATTTTGTATAATTAATTTGGCGAAGTGTTTAATTTAAATTTTTTTTTTTATGATTTTTGGAACCCAAATATAATATAATTTTTGAACGTTTAATACAATTTGTAATATTTCTATCAAACGTTATTTTAATTATTTAATAAAAATTTAAAAACTAATTTTCAAATTAAAAAAATAATTCATTAAAGGTTTAATATTACAGCATAAAGAAAGTTGTTGGTTTTTTTTTTATAAACATTTAATACAGACAGTTCAATTTGCACTGTACATGTAGAAAAATAAAAATATATGTATCCCAACTATATTAATTTCCTAAAAAACATTTTTTTTATTTTAATAATATTTCTTCTAAATTTTAAACTAATAATAATTTTAGTTTTGGGCTTATAACGTAATGAACTACTAGAAAATAATATATTCTCACTTACCATTTGCTGGTCCGGTTGATTATAAATTTTTCAAATCTAAAAAATAATAATAATATCAAATTATTCAACTACTTTTATAAAGTGAACCTTAAAGTCTATAACCATAAAACTAGATATTATCAATATATACAGATGCTAAAGTGAAAATGTAAATACAATTTCAATAAAACAATAATATGTCATTATGTATAGCAATTAGTGCCACAGAGGTGATCACTGAAATACAATTTATTTGGTTTGGAACACAGTGGAAGAAAATAAATGCGATTAGATCATGCCAACCTACCTATTAGTCCAAACCTGATACTACTCCTAAGAAGTTTTAAATGTAAACCAATGGAAGAACCACATCAAATAGACCACGTACGTTACCCCACCTTAATCTACATTAGATTTCAATCTTTTGTCCTACGAAAACATGTGTTAGCACGAATTTACACGATTTTAGAATTTGTACGGCACCAAAAACTGTGTAATATACAAAAAAAACCTATTGGGAATCTGGAGCAACGCTGCTAGTTGCATACTAAATAATGGCATAAAAAATTCAATCCTTTAAGATGGCAGGTTGGATTAACGTAGGTGAATAGGTCACAAGAATTTACTGTAGGAGTTTAAGTTGGTGTAATTGATGTAAAGGTTTCCGAGTTCCCAATTAGTTCTTGTCTAAATTCACACCAAACGTAACTAAAAATATTTCTGTGAAATATACTCAGTTCAATCATAATATTTATACGTTTACAATTTATTATAATAATAATATGTACCTCTTTTTAATAAATACCAATTATTTAATAATTTGTTATTAGCTTAATATAAGAAACAGCTCCTAGCATTGTGTATGTAACGATAAGATAAGATATTTAAATGGATCGCTAGCATAAATTTAAAGAGACAAAATCATTATAAAAGTTTTAAAACGAATTAAGAAGTAAATATTTCTCCAAAGTTTGGAAATAGACTCTAATACTTTAATTGGTATGTAGGGATTAACAAGTTTAAATAACTATTAGGTATCTGTATGTTTATGTTAACCAACTAATAAAACAAAATAAACAAAATTCCAATTTAGCGTGCAGTTTAACATAATAAACTACTGTGCTGAAATAATTTTGAATTTAATCGATACATTAAATAAATTAAGTATTAGATTATCTTATATATTATTCATATACGATAGCTGCATAATTTTATAAACATTCATAAAATTTACATGAATATATAATCAATCAACAAGGTGATTTTTTCAATTATATTTTTTCATTCATTGTTTCCGAATATTAGATTCTAAGTGGAACGAGAAATGTATTGTTTTATAATTTTTTTTTTTCAGAAATTATACTCCGATTATCAAGTATAACACCTTTTCTGAAAGGAAATTTTCTCTAAGTAGGAATTTTAGATAGGTCATTTTTTGAAATTCTCATTAAAATTTGTGACTATGAGGAAAACCTAGGTCTTTAGGTTAAAGAATTAAAAATAAGGTTGTCATTAGCAACCGTTTTTATTTATTTTTTGTTATTATAAAGTTTTTATTATTTTAATTTTTTTTAAACAATCATTGTTATCATGGAAACGACCATTGTTTTAATCATTTTATTATAATATGACATGATACCATTTATTGTATTTTTGACATAGCAACATTATCAACTGAACTCGCCTCAGAATAGTTTTTTCGTTAGCAATGGTTTATCGTTGCTTACAAATATACATTAAATTCCAGTCTATAGCCTACCTTCCCAAATTTTCACCTACAACAGTAGCTGCACCCACGTGCGAATTATGTCTGTCTTTTTTTTTTAAATTTTATTTTCCTAAAATATATATGATAAACAAAAATTATTTTCATTCTTTTTAATATTTTTAAATTTTCTCGCCAAATTGAAAACCTTTATCGAAATTTGTTTGTTAAATAATTGTGAACTTTATTCTAAATTGTCAATTTATAATATTAAATGCCAAGTACAGATTTAATAATTATACATATTCGGGAAGCAAGTCATGAGTGATGGTAGAAGTTTGACGGATATAAGAAGTAGAATAGTCTGAATAGTGTAAGCAAAAAAATCTTTCTGTATAAATAAAGGAACCTCTTCTTTACATAGGTCAAGACAACTAAAAAATGCCAAGTATCTTTGAAATGCAATACTGTAGGATATGAACACAGAGAAATTTAAAAGAGTAAAAATAACGCTCGGGTGATGACAATAATCGAAAGGAGATTTGACGGAAAGATAGAAGGAGAAAGACGAAGACCGAAAACGACATTTATTAAGCAAGTGATAAAATAATACACCGGAATAAACATATATGCAAACAGAAGACTTAAACGAAGCATTTAACAAATCTTAGGATTGAAAAAAAGAACTACAATTAATACATATTTTGATATTTACCATGCATAAATTATTATATTGTAATAATCAAACGATAAATTATTACTTTCTTTTATAACGAACAATCAAATTTAGATAGAGATATTTGCTAAAACTGTAATTAATCAGCAGTATTAGTAATTTTACTAGGTTTGTACTGATACAATGTTTATAAGTTACAATATTATAAGGTATACCAACGCATTGTGTATTATTATTAATAACGATTGTTTTATTTTACGTTGGAATAAACCAATTTAATATTCACTTCAAACTTCAAAGCAGTTCAAGTTCACAGAATCATAATATAATATGTACGTGTACTAACTCTTATACTTCACGTAGGTAATGCGAAATGTCAAATGCTTTAAGTAGGATATAGATATTTAATTACCTATCTGTTTTATTGTATACAATCATGTGACAGTTTAAAAATATAAACGCCTAATGATGGGTTTTATGTTTACTTTTATTAATAATCGAGTAATTATATTAAGTGTTTCTAATCAAAATAGATACCTATCGAGTTAAAGTTATAACGTTAGAAATATGTTTCGTAGCGTCTTAATTTATATTATAAACATATATAATTCTGGTGTCAATATTTAATGTTTGTGTACGTGTCACTCGTATGCGAGTTTCTTATGATTTATAATACCGATAATAACGAAAGTTAGAGCCGACAGCAAACGAATACACAGAGATTCACTGAATACCTAACAGGGTTTTATTATCTCAATTATTATCCATGATGATTTTCCGCGAAAACCATCCCGTTAACTGAGGTACGATTTGCGAACATTTTGCATTTTATTTCTTTTCGTTTCTCAGAGACACGCTTCGTCAAACTAAAAGCACGACTTTTACAGTAGTTTACAAGAATATAGGTAGATACGTGTTTGTTTACAGACGTGACGAGTATGGAAAAAAAACCACACACACACACACACACACTCGTGATTGGCTGTCTCTCTTTACCTCTTCTATATGTATGTACATATATATATATATGGACACTATACAAAACCCCTGTGCAGACTGTGCGGCTCAATATCAAACACCGTATTGTCGATGACGTGTAAAGGGGAAACGAATGAAACGGGATTTCAATCTCTGTACGTGAGGAGCAGAAAAATGTAACGTCACCAATCTTATACCTACTTACCTAGCGCACTCGAAAACAGTTCCTATATGTACGACTAAGGCAACGACCAATATGAAACTAATAACATTATCGGCAAATGCACGACGAGGGTGCCTTACACGTCATCGTTATTTTTCCTCCTCTTTTTACTCCTCGTTTCGTTATTGTTGGACTATATATAGATCCGACTATTATTATGGCTATATTTTCGCATACGACTTTTGTCCTCATCTCCTCCTTTTAACCCGACGACGAGTACGGTCTGCCCGCCATATCCACTACATTGCACCGCCTCTACCACGGCTGAATACATAAGTCAGTATACGGTATATGCATACACTAAACACCTTCAGAATACTTGTCTATAGTCACGCGTTTTAGCATACGGAAAAAGCATAAAGCCCACTTATTATTATTATTCGAGAAAACCATACCGCGTGATAAACACAGTTCCTTACCGAAGGTTTATGTGAGCTCGGTTAGGTTTATAAAATTCGATTCATTAATTATATAGTTTACTACCTACGTAGTTTAATCGTAAAATAAAAATAAAAATTTGCATACCTGTAGTTAAAAATAAAAATTTAACAAGTTATTGGATATAAAGGATCGATAATTTTTAATTTAGTCGATTCAGTTTCAAACGGAAAACAATTATTTTCAAGAATGTTTGACTTTTTTAATTTTAAAATTAAAATATACCTATATCGGCTTTTGAATAAATAAAATAAAGTCACGAGTAACGTGGCAGTTACATACATTATGACCTTATCGATCGAGCGGTATAACCAATATCGGGAAACAAGTAAATTGTACGATTGTACTACGTGTGCGTAGACGAGATTTATGTCGGGTCTCATCAATAACACGCGGGTGGAAAAGGAGTAGTGCTATCGTTTGTAGAATCGTAAATTTCACCTTTTTTGGTTACCCCTTGTCAAAGGGATACAAAAGTTTTGGGCAAAGAAGGCGGCGGCGTGTGTGTCACTGTCGCCCGCACAGTGAACCGCAACAGCGACGGCGTATAGTAGCGGATCATAAATAACTCGAATCTTCCATCCACTCCTGCAGCCTATCGTCATTATTTTTCTGTAGTATGTCTGATTCCACTATATACTCTCGTTTTTAAATTCCGAGCAAACGAGCGAGAAAACTATTAGTTTTATGTGTTTGTTATTTTTACATTATTTTTTTTTTACTCGCAAAATATGCAAAATATGAAATAACAAACGTGACCAGAATAATGTTTCACAGATAGGTAATATTATGTAACATTAAAAATTGATACTTACCTTTTAAATATTTTCATAAATGCACGGAAAAATAGTAAACAATCTGGTGTTCGTTTGGTTTGAGTTTAATACCGATATGCATTTTTATTTCGATCGTTTAATACTTTGTTGTGCCAAAAAGTAATTGTTTATAAACCCAAAACGTAATTACATTAACGTGAGACTTAAATTAGTATACAAGTTTAATGAGCAATTTACGTGTTTTACATCATTGATAGTACTTGCCAAACAGTTTCTAAATTGCTAGCTTACGATTTTAGTAGACTAAACTAGAATTTAAAAAGAATAATATATTGTTATAATATACTAGAGACATAATATTTATGTTTATTATACATTTTTCTCGAATTCCCTCCGAATATGAAGACTGTCATATTCTATTGTGTCTGTCATATACTCGTAGTTTATATATTAGGGTACAGGCCTTTAATTATTTTAAATTTCTTAACCTCCCTTTTCTCCATGTTGTTACATGATACAAGAAAGTAACGTGTGTTGAATTTGGCAGCGATAGCTCTCTCATTTGTCACAAGGGAGTTTTTTTAATATTTTTCAATTTAATTCAAAAAATTTTATACTGCATTTATCGAAAAAATGTATTTAATGTTAATTATTAAACATACAAATAATGCCTAAAAATAATATTCTTACCTAGTTTTTCGTAAATCGATTATATTATAAAGTATACAATTTTTCGGCCAAATTTACTTTTATTTAGGTATTTATTTTAATATATTTGCCGAACGGTTGAACATACGATAAAGTATAATGCAAAGGAATTAAATAAAATATAATTTTTCATGTGAAAATATTTTCGGGCGCATCAGTTTAATTTAAATATTTATTATCTCTGAATCGTTTGGATTTTGTTTATGAATATTGTAAAAATTAAATTGTCCCAGTCGGTCTTCTCAAATTGTAATAAAAAGAAAAAAGAAAGTATAATATACTTTGTACTGTGGTTATTTACCGCAGTCTATTTGGATTCGAGCCAAACGAGAATATATCTGTTATCGTTTTCGATCTTTGATTGAACTTTTAAAAGGTAGGTATATCCGCCGGGTGCAGTTAATAGTCCGGTCAGAAATCCTGAATGTTATCGGCGAATGCGACGACGACACGACCCTAAAATCCGCCGAAACAACAATGTCCTTGTCGACCCTTTTGCCTCCGCGTTGGACCGTCGGAAGACTCCTGGAAAACGGGGTGACGGCCGGGTCGGCCAGGGGGATGTATGCGATCACCGCAGCAGTGTCGTCTCGAAGCCGATGCTGCCGGTGGCGGCCTCGTTTTAATTACCCACGCGGAGACCGCAAAACATGGGAATCGATCTCATCGCTGAGAACTATAAAGAGGGCAGGGTGTGTGCGATAGTATGAAGAAAACCCAGAAGGTTCTATTATTCACGAAGTAGCTAGGGAGGAGTGCAAGGCTACTACAATGTCGTTGGGTCCGGTAATTGATGATGCAGAGTACGCACCGTTACAAAAGATGATTTTTTATTTTTTTTTTCACTCACATACTCAAAATGTCGACGAAATGGGTTTAAGGGGTTTTTTCCACTATTCTGCGTGCTGGTTGCTAACAACATTATAATATCGTTTTAACGATTTTAGAATACTGTTGTTGAACTATATTTTTATTATTCTTTGCGGAACACAATTATTATTTCTCGAATTCGTTTGTCACCAGTACAAATACTGTAACAAATCGATCATAATTAAATGATCTCATAGTAATAACTAAAAAACATCAATATCAAATTCACAAACCTTTTATGGATTTGTAAAACTAAAAACCCCATATGGAATTTTCCGGAAATTTCCCTCGTTTATCACATCTCCGGAATGTGTTAAATGGTCATGATAAAACTAAAATTTCTCTCATAACTATTCGTACCTGAAATATAGAACAAAATTTATCGTTTACAAATTCAATGGATAAAATTAATTTATATAATTTATTTATTATCAGTGTTTTTTTTCGACGTTTGTTCGTAATATTTTCTATTAGATTTACCAGGGCTTATTAGGTGTTTGTAACAGTGATCATTTATATTAAAAACCCTAGAAAAACAAGAGTTTTGTGGGCTTTCTTACTTCTATATAACTAAAATTCGTATTACTGCTGATTTTATACAGACATGCCAAAGCTATTAAAACCATTAAATAATACGAAGTGTAGGTAATAATATAATTATATTTCAGCACACCGTTTTAACGGTCTTAATAGGTATTTGAAATGCATTTGACGTACATTAAAAAAAAAAACCGATTTTATTTTTAAGCCGTGTTTTAACGTGTAAACTTTGTAATGTTAAAATATTAGTTTGATAATTTAAATGAACTGTATCACGTAACATTTATAAGTTTTTATACACATGCATTATATTTGTTTTAAAAGTGGTATTTGAACATTAATTATAGGTAATTTATAGTAAATATTATCAATCGTAAACATTGTATACATAGAAACAAATAGGTATTATTATTTTAATTGTATTTATATTTATGTTTAAAAAAAAAAACATAAACAAATAACCAATGAATTTACAAAAAACTTTGCTGTTTTTCCTTTAATTGAATAATTAATACCTAGTATATACTATGATTTAAAACATTAATATTTAGATGACCAAATTAATTCTATGAATCATTTCAAACTATTGAGTATTGATTTTTTTTTCTTCCAAAGAAGTTTATTCGATATTGCGTTTGTCGGACATCATGGCTTCGTCAATTTTGTTTAGAAATTTGATAATAAAAAAAATGTACCAAAAATATTTGGGACATCTTTGTTATACATTTTATGACAAGGTACCCGTGGACATATTATAATACAAAAACTTGAGAAATTGATAGAATTTAGATTCGTATTAGAGACTAAGACGGCGGATGATGTGGTTATGGAAATTTAATTTCCCTCCGGGGGGATCAATTTTGTTTTCCATTCTCGCGTGTACAGAATATATATCATAAATTCAACTAAGCCATAAATTTAAACCCTCTTTTCACCGCTGAATATTATTATTATTTTTCCAACGATAATAATATGTTTTTATTTTACAGCGTAACCAACCACTAAAAAACTATAACACTCAAATCCACTGTTGTACGTTAAAAATTAATTTTAGTTCACCACATTTAATTACCAATGTACCTTATATATCAAATTTGCATTTGGATACAATAATAAACTAATCAAATTACTTTGATATCATTTTAATTGTTTTATTCATACGGTATTTGCTGTCCAACAAATTATATTTAATTAACTTTGGATCCTAATTCTATTTAGAGCTAATATAATTTTATCGATTTTAAATACAAATTATAGTATATCTCTGAATTAAAAAATAATTTATATAGTTTGAATCAATAAATTATAAGGTATAAGTGATGTATATACAAATGTATATTTTTGAGAAAGCTCTACATATTTTAATTTTCTTATTTTATTTATTAGTAAATGGGTATTATTCTATTTGATGTTAAATATTGTTAGCATTATTTTATAACTAATATCTACACTTTTTTATTATTTTTGTTTTTAGAACTTTAAATACAGTTAATCCAAAAGTTGTATGTATTTAATTTAGGAAGGGTTCAGCCTTAATTAAATTTTTATCTTAATCAGGTGATAGGATAATTATCTTCATAATTAGTAATATTTTTCCCGAGAATTTTTTCTTTAAATATGAAATAATAAAAGTAATTATTATGTGTACCTATTATATTTTTTTAATTAAAAGCTGTAAGATGTTGATGCATAAATACTAACTGAAAAATAAAGAAATTAATTAAAAAAAAAAAATATTTTAACCACCTTAAAATTTTGTTTACAACAATATTAGTATGTAAATAATATTATACTATAATAACAAATATATTACTCCTAGGGACATATTTATTTTATTTTTTTTTTTAAATTTCATAGAATTAAATCATTTTCTTAGGATTTTGGTATTCAGTTTTTTTTATATTATAAACGTCGCGTTTGAAACTTGCTTGAATATTTAGAATTTTCAGATGAATGTACGATAAGATCATAATTATAATACCTACCTAATTTAAAAAGTTAACAAAAGATGAGTTGGTATAAAGTAATGAAAACAAAACAAAATTAAAGAAAATTTAATAAAATAAAAAACAAACACAAAATAATGTGCCGAGGATTTTCACAAACAAGAAACCTGAAGCTATATTATAATATGTAGAAATAAGAGAAAGTTGGAAAATTTGGACTAGAATACTATTGAGAATATAGAAAAAAAAACATCTTTTAGGTACTAAATCACACAAGGCCATTTAAAAGTTAAACATAAATGAAGCATCAGTACGTCTATACGGTCTATACGGTGGTAGTAACCGAGAAGAGCATTTAATAATATGAATGCTGGTAGTGTGCAGGGGACAAACCAGACAAATCTTGCGAAATGAAACATAAAACATATATTATACACCGCTATACATGATCATACAGATAAACCATGTTAAAAGAAGGGAATGTAAAATAAATCTTGCGCGTGCCCCTCTCCGCCTGTACACTCCCTTTTAATAATAATTATTATTGTTCCAAAAACTAGAGGATACCCATTTCAGAGGTTTTTTTTTTTGTTTTGTACAGCTAATTTACAATCCAGTTCAGCCACACCTTCGAATGTTTTTATCTTAATGCATTCTATGTACTTAGTTTACTGGGCTGTTTTCACCAGAGATATATATTATATTATATAGAGGTACCTACAAGGTCATAATTTCTCGTTTTGAAAACATAATTTTTAAAAAGATTATAACGTCAGTAATTTACGCAAATTCGATTGCAAACTATTTTGTGACTAACTACAATTTAAATAAATTAAGAAAATCAAACGGATTTAGTGTGAAAAATAAATGAATAAATACAGAAAAGTATACCATTTTGATATTTATAGTTGACGAACCATTTAAAAGAATCAAAGCCCGAGATTTAAAATCCGAGTTTTACTTTCAAATCACACGCATTTAGTAATCCGAAAGTTGTAGGTATTATTTAAAATAAAAGAGATTATATAAAATTCAATTCCCCTCTAGCGACCATTTTATCTCATTGGATATAAAAAACATATATATATAAAAAAAAAACCGTTTCGGACAGTGCGGACTGCAGGGTAAACAAAAATGAATTTATAGAACTTCGTAATCCACGGATGTGCATAAATAATTAAATTCAGTTAAATATATACATGCCATCAGCATAAAAACCTCGATAAAAACTTTACTTATTAATAAAGTGTGGATTTGTATACAGGATTTGTACGCATTAGAGAGATGTAATACATTAGGTTTCCGGATCAATATTTGTTATTAAAAATCCTTAATTTTATTGTATTATCTTAAGATTGATTCTTATAATAATTATTAAAAATCACGGACTTGTCTAATTATAATGACAATATATGTACTGAATAAAAGAGAAAAAAAATAATATTATAACTAATTAGTTCTAAAAAAAAAAAAAAAATAATAACTAAAGAGATTTTACATTGAAAATAGATAGGTGCTGTGTCTTTTTCACGATTAAAATTATTCCCTGGAGTTAAAAATGTTTTAAAAGGAAATCATAAACATCAGTTATTCTATCAAACAACTTTAAATTCAAAAATGTAAAAATATTTCTTAATTAAATATTGACATTTTAAATGGTAGTTATTTTAAAACAAATGTAAAGGATTTTTTAATCAAAAAGTCTTAAATTGATCGCTATAAAATACAAATACCTAGTAAATATATAATATTATTAAAATAGTTTCACTACATAAAATATTCTTAAAATTCAGTTAATAGTTAAATAGTGAATATAAATTCCAATTGACTATGTAGTTATGGCAATGATATAATAATATTAATAAGTAATATTAAACTTTAATATTAGATTCTTGGAGAAACATTGAAGCTAATAAGCTTATATTATTATAGTTTTATAATGATGTGATTTTTAACAGGAAACATTTTTAGACCGTAATAAATACATCAACACCGAATATTGTTTGAAACAACAGATGATATATTATAATAGATGATAGCTTATTTTTGAAATGTCACAGTTTGATGACGACAAATTATATTAAATAATAATTAGATGAATACGCAGTTTGAGCTTAATTAAAAATATAAGAAATGTAACGGTATTGTCACATTCGAAAAACTATTTTGATGTGTTGCTTAAAATTAATATTTTTTTATAACGAGTCGAAGGAGAAAATAATCGGTTTTATATACATTATTGGCTAAAATCTATAATTAATTATATTAATTTAGTACCTATTATTTAGTTATTTAATATTTATAAAATATTTTTTATATAAGTTAAATATAAATTTATATAAATATAAGTTTCGTTGGGCAAAAATGAAACTGTATTGGCTTTTATTACGTGCTTATTATTTTTTTACATCGTACAAATTACTATGGAAAATCATATGACATTGCAGCAGTGTCCCGTTCTTTCATAAATAATGGGTCTATACAGGTTTATCAATATAACATAAGACACTTATTATCTCAGAAAGTATTTACTTATTTCGAAATTTGTTTTATAGAACATTTAAGAAACAAACTCTACAATTTTACATTTATGTTATTTTTTGTCACCATTATTTTTGAGTATAAAACCACTACCTACTTTTGATTTTCAAATTTAAAACTATAATAAAAATTTCATAAAAATATGGAGTATTTTGTATTATCCAAAATAAATTGTGGTGTTTAAATTTTTGATTTGCGTCGAATCGTTGACGAGATATTTCACTTTTAAGTTTTGGTCGAGGAAGAGTATAGTGGTGCATTATTAAAACGTCGCATGCCGTGCCACCACACAAATAATACTCTCACCCGACCCAAACTTATTAAAAGTGGAATATCTTGTCAACAGTTTGACGGAAATCAAAAATTTCAATACTAAAACGTATTTTAACTAATACTCCATCTATTTATAGAATTGTTAATATAGGTTGCTAACCCTCAAAAGTAAGAGTGACAAAAAAAAACAACAATGCTAAAATTATAGAGCTACTCGATTCTTAAATGTTCTATAACAACTTAACAACAATAACCTAACAAATTCCGAAAAAAAGTTCATACTTTCCGAGTTAATGAGTACGATAAATTGATAACCCTGTATAAGTTAAATTATTTATACAAACGCAATACGAGTACATACTGATACACAGAATATTTTAAACATTAGGATACATGTATCAGAAATCAAACATCGTGGAAGCCAACAGAAATAAGAGATTACAAAGGACAAGAAATAGCAAGACATCTCTGGAAAAACTATAGCCCATTACTTCGTAAAGTATTAAAAAGAAACCAGGGTCTATTTTTGTGTGTAATACGCCACACTATGTGTAGTACCAAATCGGTTGTATGTAATACTAAATTATTAAATGTGTAGTATGGAATTATAAAATGTATAATGTTATCAACAAATATTTCTCAACTATGTTTTGTTGTTGTAGTGTTTTTTAATTGTTTAACAAATTTAGAATATACTTAGTAATTATAATTTAGTACATCAAAGAGATTTGATCAAATACAAAGTATTTTAAAATGTATTATTTATTACTATGATATTTTAAAACTTGTTATAATTAGTTTACTGACTTTGAATAAGGAATTAAACCCAGACGAATGTTATTTAAACAAATTTGTTGAAAGAATAATGTATAAATAAAGTACTAACTAGTTGATATTATGTAATATTTTTTTTTAAGATTGTTACTTACATTACCCATAAATTTCTTCTTGGAAAAGTTTAAACTTAGAAATATTTGTTAAAAAAAAATTGTAAACAACTATAAATGGTAAAAAAAATGAGTGAAATAACTATATAAACTAAAAAATGTGTAATACGAAATATTACAAAAAATAGGCCTTGAATGAAACCCAATAGAGAAAAGACCATTTGAATGACCAGGAATAAGAATGGAGGACTTAGTGAAGAAAGATGTGGAAAAACTAGGAGAAGTACCAATTAAAGTGGAAAGCATTTGATATAATTGATTGGAATTCTGGATGTATGAATGTCCTATCGAGTTTGCTTTTGTACTCCAAAGTATAATAAAATTAATTTTCATAATCTAATCGTTTTGAATTAGATTAAGAGAATATTTATAATTAAATAAATTTTTAGTTAGGTCAGGTTAAATTAACTATATATTTCACCTAGTCAAAAATCCTAAACTCTGAAAAAATTACGCTATTTACACTATGGCTATAATGCATTGTTTAATGCATTATAGCATTTATTATTAATAATAAAAATTATTTTGTATATAATATTAAATTATTCATTTTTCTCTTTAGGTTCATTCATAAATTCGGATTAACATGGTAATAAATACTTTAATAAAAGTTGACTTATATATCGTGATAACAAATAGCATAGAGACAGCATCTATTCGTTGAGAGTATATGCATAATCGTAGAGTGAACTTCAACACAAACGTCTCTAAAAGTATATTACTAAGTGTAAAACAGAACGGTATATTATAGTATGTGTCCAGGCTGTGCTACTATTTCCCTCAAGATAATATAGCTTCTTTTGCATATATTATAGTGGTGTGATGTTACTTTTACCTTAGTTGGACTATAACTATAGTCTTATTCAAACGACGATTATTCATGATAAATATAATAATATAATCATGATATTTGTGAATTTGTCTACTATCACGATATTAATTCTGATCGTATGGACCATCAGGCTAAACAATATAATTGATACGATAAAATTCCATATAATAAGCCCTGTGATCACGTAAAACATATTCTTGGCATGTATAGCTTGCTGCCTGCTAATAACAGTGTAAAGGCTAATTGTAATTAACCAAACTACTAACTTTTTTATTTTCGTAGAATAAAATGGATCTTTAAAGAAAAATGCAGCCAATTAGAATGTGAAAACATGGTAGGTATGTAGAAAAATCTAATTAAAACCCATTCTTTTAAAATCAATGTTAGTGTTGGATAAGGTCCAATTTCTCCATTTAAAGTAATAAAAACATTTAATTTATTCGCGGCTATATTATTTTTTAAATTCTGAACGGAGCAAGAAAGGTGTTGGTTTATACGAAGTGTTTTTTTTTCTTATATAAATAATTTTTAAGGCAATATTAATGAAATACAAATGTTTTATGTTTTAAGTACAATCAACGGAGGGAATTATAAATACGTATAAAATATTACACGTGTTATATGGGGATTTTTCAGACTAATTTAAATAATTTTAGTTAGAGAATATTATATATTATCCTAAAAATAAAACAAAATTACATAATTTTTTAGAATTATTAAAATAATTAACATTGATATGAGTTTTAAGAGTGGTGAATATTATAATGATTTAGGAACTCAGTAACACACTTAATTATTGAGTCCGGGTATTTCGAATTTTTGATCAATCGGTAATGGCATTTTTAATTAAAAGTTTAATGCAGGTATAGTACTACGAACATATTGAATAAACAGAGTGATAATAAAACCATATTCAATTATTTATTTTGTTTATTTATTTAAGTTATTTGGTAAGAATTTCAGAAAGTATGCTTAAATCCAAAAATAATTTTAACCTCGATTTTAATTTTGTATATAGATACTGCATAGTTGAAAAAAGTGTTCCAACTATAGATTTCACGAATAGATTAAACAATTCTTTATTTTAAGTACCTATTTGTATAGGTTTATAAATATATATATATATATATTTTATATTTATTAGGTATCCCATTACTTTTAAAATCAAATTATATAATCTTTACATTTCTTCGAAAAATATAGTATATAATTTTTTTAAGGATAAAGTTAATAAAGAATAATACAATTACTAATGTATTAATATCGCAATTGGTTTTCATGAATTAATCCCTGACAAAATAATATATAGATACAATTGATATGTTTAAAATACGTAGATTTTTCTTTTGTTTTTATCTTTAAAAAAATGTACACTTCAACAATTTATTCAAATAAATAAAATAAAAGAACGTATCTACGTTTCAAAAGAAAATTGAACACGAATGAGATATAAAGAAAAATGTTATAATTATTTCTCAATCAAAATACATTAAAAAGTTTTTATTATAACTGTTGGTACTGTTTCTTAGTGAGTTTAATATTATAGAAATTGCATCACGTATTAGGTGTTATTTGGAGTAACAAATTTACTTTTTAATATTATTAATTTTATAATTGTATTATTAGAAAAAAAATAATGAGAACTGTAATACAAAATTATGGTATTATGATATTTTGAGATGGTGCGATTAATTTGCAAGGTTTAGAAACAGTGGAATATTATGCCTGACCCATTATATTAATTTTCGAATAACTATAGCAATATCCGTTAATTTACGTGTTTATTAAATTAATCTTTTTCAAAATCAGAATCATTTAATAAAGATAACAAAAACTACCTATTTTAGTTCACTCAGTAATTTTTGATATTTTGAATACTAATAATTTTTTTAAATTTGAATTATGATTATTATCTACGGCTTGCTGAATTAGTGTTCTCAATCGCTTATATTATTCAGTTATTAAACAAGAGAATTGATTAAAATATCTGTTCATTAAATTTGTATTTGTTATGATAAAATAATATTTAATTATCTATTTAACAATACAAAATAATAAAAGAATGAATGCAAAATATACAAAAATAATGAAATTCGTCTTTGAATAGTTGGATTTTTAAACTTGCAAAATAAACTCAACGATTAATAAAAAAAATATATATAAATTTTGCCCGTTGTTAAATTCTGAAAATAAGTAATTGATTTCCTGATAATATCAACAATATTTATGTTTATTTATTTGGATATAATATAGGGTTTTTAATTTGTACCTATAATTAACCTTAGTTGTTCATTTTTATAAAAAAATTAGTTGTATTAATAACGATAACGTTAGAAAATACAACATTAATAATATAAAACTGCGTAGCTAAATTTTATTTGTTCGGAAGTTTGCATAATATCCAATTTATTAATTTTCAGCTATGTTTGAAACTACCTAAATCGCGTAATACCAAAATATTATTGTTTGTAGTGATCTCTAACTCTAATAGTATAATTTTCAAACTATTCAACGGATTAATATTTTAGTTAAGTGTTTATATTTTTTTTCTCTACCAACCCTATTACACACTTAATTGTTTTGGTCAAGTATAAAACTAGCCAAACGATCACCATTTATTGTCTACTGACAGAATCATTTGTTTGGCTTCCCGGTAAACTTCCATATTCGGGGAGATACCGATATGTTTGTAAATGGATCCGTACACCTTTAGAACTTCTTTAAAATAACATTTTAGAAACGTGCAACAGACTCGACAACTTGACGGCGCAAAAGATTGATAATCTATTCTCCTCATTCGAAATACTTCTATACTCAAAAGTACATAGGTTCTTTTAGAAAATACGTTTTCAAATTTATCCGTTTAAAAAAAAAAAGGATACTAACAGTAAAACCGCTACCAATGCATAAAACTCGTAATGTCTTCGTGTTGTAATTCTATATCCAACAGAAGATAGAATATTACGTTATCGATAATGATTCTTATAATTTATATAATCACGAAAGCTTTATATAGTTTTACAATTGAAACACTTGGAATTCACTAAAATTTGAAATTTCGTAGACGTTTCCATTTGAATATCTATAGGGTTAATTTAATTTTAAAATGAATATTATGAAATGTATTGTTTATTCCTCTATAAAGAAATCACCTGTAAACTCCACAATAGTTTATAAAGAAAAAAATAACACGTATAATATTGTATATAAAGTATACATGTGACTATTAAAAGAATAAATAAATAAATATCAGAAACGTGTGTAAACTAAGAAATAAGAAAAAATATTAAAAAAAAAATCTTCAGAACTTTCCAAATGGCATGCACTTAGTTTGAAAACGCTTGTAATGTAAGTTTTCTAATTTTCTCGAATGTCCAACGGAGTGCAATAAAAAAAGTTCTTTTGTGTGATAAACAACAATCCTATACCCCTTTGTAAATGTGTTATTAAGGTCGTATAAAGTTTTTAAACGTTATACGTGGTATATATAACGGGAAATAAATAGTTTATTATCACGTGCGTTTCGATAATATTATTGTTTGAACACAGCTAGTAGAATACCGAAACACTAAATACTACCATTTCGTGATGTTAAAATAATATAAGATTATATTCAAAATGTTAACGTATTGTTATTAGACTGATTATTAGTATGTAATCCGGATTAGTATGGATTTTCATATTTTTATTTGGAATATTGAAATTTGTAAGGAGTTGTAGCATAAGAAAATGTTTTTAGTGAAAATAAATGCATATTTTATGGATTACGGCATATTGAAAGAATAATATTTTTTGTAGAAAACTTTAAAAAATAAATTTTATTTATATCTCAATTTTTTTTGTATTTAAAAAAAAAATCTTAAAAACAAACTGTAAAATATATATATATACAGCAATATATTCCAGGAAATTATATTGACAAATTATTTATTTTGGTCATACTGTCCTATTATGTATTATGCTACAAAATTATAATAGATAATAGATGCAATGATAGAAAAAAACCTTAAATAGCTCGTAGTCTCAATTTATTTTTATTTTTATTTTATCGTGTTCGTAAATCGTAATACACTGACGTTTTAATTTTCTGTGCTCTAAACAATCTTAAGTTATTTATTTTTTAAGTTTTATTTTATGTCAATCAATTTTAAATTTAATGTTTTTTTCAATAACTCAAAATATGTTAAATTTTTTTTTTTTTTTTATCGGTTCTACATTGTTAATATTTAGATGCCTAATTAACTTATTACGTTTTGAATATTTCATAGACCGCTCTAAACGTAAGTTTAGTTTTGTTTTACATTTTTTTATTTTAAAACAAGAAAAATAAAAACAAATTAAATACAATTTTTGAAACATGATTGCATTTCATTTGTATAACACCATATTGTTGCCATAAAAAAAAATATTTTATCATATTTCTTGATAACTTTAAGAGCATATTTGGTATACACTTCAATGTTTTTTGATGCATAAGTGCATATTATTTTGAACTTTTTTTTAAGTGCGTACGTATGTGGACTTAAAATTTATTACAAAAGTCGCATACGCCGCCGTTTTTTTTTTTATTATTCTGAACATATTTCTCAGTAACAGTGTGTTCGATACCAACACCGCGTTAGACGATGAGACTGACACATACGCGTGTATAATAATATAATATAAAACCAATGGCAAGCATATTGAGTATTTTTAGCACGTGTAATTAATACGAGTATTTATGTTTGGTATGGATGTACGGTAAATTAACAAAAACGGACATTGACACTGCATCACAAAAAACGACAATTATTGTCCGTTTCAGGGAAGAGGAAGGGGTTACACAAACATAGTATCGCAATTGCCAGCCATAGAATCCCGACGAAAAATAAAAATTTTAAAGACGTTATGTGTATTATAATAGTATAATATTTTAATATCGTACCAATAATATTATCACGCGAAATAAAAAAATTAAACGATATTGATTTTAGTATTATTATTATGATTAAACGGTAAACGATTTTTTTTTTTTTTTTATCACTAAGTAGATATGTGTTGAATTTTATTAAATTTACAAAACTAAAATTGTATCCACATAAAACCTAAATAATCTCGGGCATTTGAAAATATGCTTACACATTGTTCAAAAGTATGTACCTATACTAACTATTTTATCGCGTCTAGAAGTGGCAAGTATGTAAGTATTCTGTAAAAATAGCAAAACTAATTACAACATAACTCAATACTAATAAACTCAAAAGCTATTATAATTGACGATCGGAACAAGGTTTTTAGTAGAAAACATGTTTACAGATAGAAAATCAAAACAAAAAAACCACTCAACATAGTAAACTACTACTAGATTCCTCGTTCAGAATTTAAAATAAAACGAACGTATAATTTATATATTGTATCCCGCAGCGAAAATTTAAAAACCGTTTACTCGTGTGTTTTCAGCTTTTCAAGTGTCACCACCATCATTACTGCAAGCGTGTCCGATCCAATCACAGTTTTCATGTGGTAAAAAAACAAACTACGAAAATAAAAAAAAATACGGTCTAATTCGAGGTCTAATTAAACATCGTAAAATTATTTTACGAAAAACGATAATTGAGATCAATGTTTGCAGAGTTTCATCGAATAAATTATAAAAGCAAAAAATATAATTACTTTAAAGACTTAAAAGCACACTGTTCTAAAAATTAAGTATGCCTAATTAAAAGAGCAAATACTGGAAACGAGTGTGTCACTGCCGTATGTGAGAAATTTAAAGTGTAAGATGTACATATAATTATTCAATTTATATTTGTAAGCAACTATAAACTATTTCTAACGAAGTACGATTCTGATCGATTATACATGTTTTGAAATACCGAAATTTAAAGTTTTTTTGTCAACATTTTAAAACTGAATCTTAAAACATTTACTAAAAAAAAATTCAATGCTCTCGACTTTTTTTTGACCACCAAGTACAACTTACAATGAATCTCTTGTTCAATTTTCACACTTTTATCCATGTAAACCTACCAAATAAAACTAAAAAAAAAAACTAGAAAATGTCAAGTGTTAACACATAGTTTAAAAATCTTCAAAATGTTTTAAAAATTTTACCACATCTATGAAAATCCTGTAGAAGTTCCCATTTTCTAAAAATGTCAGGTATTTACGGACATTTTTAAAAATTAAATTTAAAAAAACTAACTCGTTATTTCCGTAAACTTTCCCGTTTTTTCCCGGTTTTGCAAAATTATTAATTACTACACAAGATATCAGTTACTTACTTAAAAACCCGGGTTCAGACGAAAAAACAAAATTATGTTAGTAACGACCGTTGGCCCCTCAACGGTTACCGAAGTCAATATTTCTTTGATTGGACGGCTAAAAATAGAATTTTCGCACAATGATATTAATCTTTGATGATACGGGTCGACGAACTTTGGCCGACGGGCGTTGGGCGCGGGATTCGCTTAGCGGATACCTAATCGTTGTGCCGTTATAATAATTATATGCTTTATCGTTTGATGAATAACGTTTTCGAAAATAGATTAGCCGGGCTCAGCTATAGCTCCCGAAAAACAATTTGCGCTTCCTTCGCGAGCTCTTTGAGACACGTTCGACGGGTTTTCCCGGTTTTCGTGCCACCGAATATTATTGTCGCACATCCAAAAACAGTCTCGGGTTACCTCTCCAGAATGAAAACGACGACCCACTAACGGTCTACGTTCGAAAAGCCTACACAGGTTAGTTCTAATAATATTACAAAACAATAATTTATAATACTGTCAAGTACTATTATACTACTTTCCCTCTGTCTACACCACTCTAAATACGTTTTTTTTTTTTACCTATCTGTTTTCAATTATTATAAAATCACTTCAAAAATTAAAAATAATAATCCGTTCAATACACTAACTAGATTCAAAATGAAACAAAAAATCTCTTGATATGGTATTTTTCGATAGGAACAAATTTTTAATAAAAAAAAAAAAAAAAAAAATTATGGTAAAATGTAAAACCAATGCAGTCCTCGATCCGATCTGAATCTAAAATGTGACTATAATACACTGATCAGAATCGTGTTTCGCTAGCATCGGTTTATTTTTACGTCTAAATATACTTTCAATTACTCTATTTACTGACGAATTTTTAATATTTTTCTGGGAGAGATCCCGAAAAGTCATATACTTTTAATTCACTTATTAAATTTCTTTTATTTAGTACCTTAAACTCTGCAAAAAATAATGTATACGTCATAGAACGAATTAATAAGAAATAACTGCAGAACTTTATGAGTTGAAAACTTATCAATCAATTATACCTGGAACACCGCGGAAGATATTACAGTACTAACAACACTCTTCTCGGTAATACTACGAAGCCAGTTTTTCAAGCACAGCGCGTCTCGGAAACTAATACGAAATAATCTGTGAACCAGCAAAAGTCCGAAGTCATTCAACATAGACTAAAATCAATTGTACTCATGGGATCGTATTGGTCAGATACGCTCAGATGATAACTCTGAAAACGCCGGTCGGGAACTTGATCTTACACGGGACTGGTCGCACTGATACAATACTATTTAATTCGAGCATGGACCTATTTATCGATCGGAAACCCGTTGCGAATTACCCGTGTGCGTTATGTGTTATTGTAAGCCAAGCCACCAGGTTTTGAAAATGTCATGGGGGATTCATTATTTTATAAGCACATGTACAGTTTTACTTAAATTTTACCGAATATTTCCCTAATTTTTTTTTCCTTGAATTTTTCATTAAACAATAATTACTAAAATATAGTTATTTATTGTTTTATATTATGTTATATAACATTTTAATACTATAAGCATCGCGAAAAAGACGGACATAATGCGCGTGGGTACAGTCACTGTTGTAGGTGAGAAGTTGGGAAGGTAGGATACAGACTGAAATTTAATGTAAATTTTTAATGGTCGAACGGTAACCGTCGTAATTCTAACCTAACCTAACCGACCCCTAACTAGCGCTCAGCACTAAAATAGTGTTCGGTGGTAGTATTTTAAAAATTTGATACTTACTGTGTTAATTCTTAGTCCGTATTATTCGTATAATATAATAATAATATTACCATTGGAAATATAATATTATTACCATGTCGTCTGTCGTCTGTGTTGTATTTTCAACCGGTGTAAATGTTTTTTACGCGCACTCACATAATAACATTGCATTATTCAGTGGATTATTCGTTTTCTATCGAAGTATTCAAGTTTGCTTTATTTTGCGTTTTATTGTAGTGAACACTGCACGCTTGGCATCGATAATACAGAAGTAATGTCACCTAGATTGTCGTTTGACAAAATAAGTGGCGGCAGCAGCGGTGGCAATCAGTGGAAATCATTCTCGTCAAGTACATATTTATGAAAACAATTAATATTTCTCAGAAAATATTGCCGCTAATGCCCACGTTTAGATTATAACATATAAGATTCAAGCACTATTTATTAACTAATTTTTCACCCCGATAGATGAGTATTAGAAGTCTAAGTAGTTGAATTATTAATAATAGTATGTAATAACAATAGTCTTTGTAAGTTAGGAATAATAACATTATTACGCTTCGTTTTACAGCAGTTTTTCGGCGTTTTATTTTCAGTTGCGTATTCAGTAATAATATTACAGTATAGTCAACGCTGTGTCCGTAATTATTATTATTAACTATTAGGGACGAATCGCGTAAAAACTTAAGGTTTAGTATAGGTGAATCTATATCGATTCCTTATTGTTTCCGAAGTATATAATAATAGGTTATACTTTTTATACCTGAAAGATGGAAGGTATAGCAAACCGTGATATAGGACGGGAGAAGGGAGTAGCCGTCAACGGGTATCAATGTATTAAAAATTCAAAATAAAATTGTATCAAATATCCAAGATAACTATTGAAATACAAAACATTTTGTGTGCAAGGTTTCCGGTGGAAAACATAAATCGTAAAAATTTAAAATAGTGTAATTTTAATGCTGCTCTGTAAATGTATCCCTTTTTTTGTTATTTTTCCCAATTATTATAAAAACTGCTAGGTAAATAAAAAAATTACTTTCTTACTCACCAACAAAATCGAAAATACAACAAAACAAGTCACATGTAGTTTTTTGATTGGGGTAAGATTTCTAGTAGAAAATGTATTTACAGCCGCAAAAAAACATCATAGTAAAAACAATATTTTTCATTCCCATCACAGTCGAAAAGTTTTTATAAAATGTTTGAAATAAATTTTAAATTACATGTATTATATTGTATTTTTTTTTTTTTTTTTACCTCAGTTACCTAATTTAGCATCTAGGTCATTTTAAAAAATCTTAAAATTATGTACAGTTTTGGGATATTATAGTGGGACGTAATATAGGAAGTCACTGTTGACATTTTGTGAGTTCTGCATTGCCATACCGTTCGGTGTACATCAAACAAATTTGATTTTAGAATGAATTCAGAGGTGTAGTTGATTGCTAACGTTTCGGGAATGCGAATTTCCTGTATAATCTGGTTAACGTTCGAGATTATTCTTAATTAATTATGTCTGAGGCAGTCAAAGAGTATATGTATATGTATTTTACGGTGAATTAATTTATACATTCATCCCTGCTTTCCCTTTCATCTATACCTACTCCGATCTTCATTAAGTTGTGACGTTCAAAACCGGTACGCGCTTTTACTCCAATAACAGTACGATTGTGTCGATATAGGTATTTTTACCACGTACCCCACGACGAGCGAGAGCACCCAACGCACTGTTTGTCCGTCCACAAAATACCACTACTGACTCTCTACCAACCGTGTCCACCTCAAACGAGATTCCAACCACGCGGATATTAAAATTACTTTAAAGATAAAAACTGATTAGGAGTAGGTACCGGCCGGTTAAAATTATATTTTTTTTTTTTATCACAACTGCTCGCGAGCAATTCGATAATTTGGTGACTCGCGACGGAACGTTTTTTTCGTCCGTCTAATTTTGTCCATCTGTGCATTATGATGTTGGGCTAAGAAAAACTCTAGGTTCATCGTAAATTGTGTTTTTATAATACCCAAACATCAAAAATTCGAAGTCACAATTATTTTTTAAATAAGTTAAAAGTTCAAATTTTGATTAAAACCTCAAAAATTACAGTCTTTGGTAGTTATAATAATACAATTTTCAATTTAAATTTATCAAAACGTTAAACGTAAGAATCGTTATTCGTAAACAATAAATAAACTAAATTATTCGTAAAATTTTACTCCTGAGGTAAAAATTACGAGAGAGTAAAATTCGTTTCTTACTGTTGGCGAAATTGTATCCCTTCTATTTTCGGGAAAATTTTAACAAATACATTAATCGTAATTAATGGTTAAGTCCCTATAAAAAATTACCCTATTACCTATATATTATACCTTACCAACTTCCCACCAGTGACCTACCCATGAGCAGTATTCTGTTTAATAAGCGTAGCGACGACAGATAATATACCCGCAACGTATTAACCTTTTCTTTTGCAAATCATGACACAAATATTATTCCCAAGTATTTTTTTTTAACAAAAGTAAAATAATTTTTAAAGCGGAACTAGAACTTTACATTAATAATTAATTGTAACGATCGTAAAGTTATTTCTACACTAGTTATTTTATTTATTCCAGAAACGAATATTATACGATTCTTAATTAAATTACAAATATAATAATATAATTTATTATATTATTTAAAAAAAAAATGTAGATATTCATATTATATTATTTTAATTGCTTTCAATTATTTAAAAAATATTTTATTTCATAATCGTAACATTGTATGGCTGCGTATTTCAATATTTGAGGCTTCTTAGACAACATTGTAAGTTTTTTCAAATCGTACACAGAAATATACCAACCATTATTGTTCGGGTCAATTATAATTAATAAAACTGGGGACATTACTTTACATACAACAAAATGAAAAATGAAAATATTCAATAAGATAATGACTTAATTGTTACCATAATTTCTGATTGACAAAATTAAAATTCTAGACCAATCGAATGCATGAATAAAAGCACACTGCCATACTTTACATCTTAAATTGTTATTGTTGGTTTATAGGCACAATTCAACAGGTACTGTATTATTATTACATATTAAAGTTTGAGATATAATTTGAAATTTAAACGAAACCACTCACTTAAAAAAAAAAACTTAAATTATTTATAAAAACACTTTTTGTTTGTATGGTATCACATTTTTTCGATTTTTGTTTAATGAAGTTTTTAGAAAATTAAACTAGGTCACCCGAATAAACGTGCATCTAATATTTATATAAACAATAGTAATTAAAAATATATAATTTCAAATAGAATTTGTCTAACAAAAATATTGTAATTTATATAATTATATTAAAATTTAGTGATGTAAATGAGCATCGTTTGTCTATGTGGTCTTCAAAGCCGTAAACTAGTAGAAGAAAAGGAAGATGTGAAAATTACAAAACACAGAAATATAATATACGGAAGTATTTAAATTTAAATACAGCTTCTCATTACTCCTATAGAACTTTTAACTTTAGTTTGAAAATAATTTCTTACAGAAATTATCAGGCTAAGTATAATTATGTTAACTTATAATTATTAAGGTTGTAAATATGAAATATTAAAATATATTATAATTTTTATTTATTTAAACGCTTGTTCGTGATTATTTTCATCATCATTCACAGTTTTTGAAAAGCAGTTTTAATAAGTACTAAAAAATTAAAAATTACCTTTTTAAATTTTCATTAATAATATATATTTAAATTCCTATCTATAGATATTCCTGCATAAAACTTTATAACCACTTTAATTTCCCCAAAAAGTTTTTTTTTCTGAAACAAAATGTTTGAAAAAAAAATTCACCATTATAAAATGTATAATATTATTTGCTACACTTGGGATGTAAAAATGTGTCCTTACTTATTGGAATACGAAACCGTTGGAAATAAATAAATAAATCAGCGTATAGTTATAATAATAAATGGGCCAAACAAATTATATCCCCATAACCAAACCAAACGAAGAGTAAAAAAAAACTCGAAAATTTAAAATGTCTATAAACGACGTGAAGGCCTATTACAAAAACGGTTACCATCTAGTTGCTGATTGCATAGAATTTCAACGTCATTACAATAATTTAGTACACCACAGTGTTGGCGTTCCATTATGCTCCGTCATCAAGTGAGTTAAACAAACCGAATCGCTGTGATGCCATGTCGCTTAAAGGTGAGAATAGACTATTATCATGTCACGTGAGTTCACGTGCTATCATAGTATCTCACGTCACGCGGAAAAAGTGTAAATTGTGTAGAATACTCAGTATTTAAATTTTCCAGAACCACATTGAAGTCACGTCACGTTATCGACCTCACGCGTGACAGCACGGTTTTATTTTCTGAAAGTTTACACATTTATGACTCACGTGACATTGCGCATTCTAGCACTCTAGCTATTATCCCGTATTCTACTGTTCTCACGTGTTTATATTTTGTTCTACTTTATTACAGATTATAAAAGTATACCACTCCCAAATCTCTACTTGCTCCACATGGCTGTCATAACTACTGAAAATTCCAGTTTCTCTGATACCATTGTAGAAACATAAATATAAAGCAATTACAATAATTTTAAGTATAAGCAAGGAATGTATTGCTTTTACAATAATAGGTTTATTTTTGTGTCTGTAAACAACTTTTCTACCAGAAATCTTGTCCGATCAAAAACTTTATAGGAATATTTTTATAACATGTTTTACTTTATCGATTATCGATATTATCAATTTTAATGTTGATACACTCTCGGTTATTTTGGCAACAAGTGAAAAAATATGACTAAAAATACTCTGTTCAAAATATTGTTTTTGTCAGCAATAGTTTATCGTTAAGTACAGATATAAATTAAGTTCCACATTATTGTGTAACTTCCCTTCTAAAATCTCTCCTAAAACAGTGGTACACCCATCAGCAGTATCAACACTTTAAATAATATAACTAAATAAAAAATTATACTTTTATAAAAAATAATATTCAATACTTAAATGTAATCCTAGTAAAGAAAATTAATTTACTCTAGGAATAATATATCACATTGTCTGTAGACTATAATAAATTATTATACACACTTTAAACGCAAAGTGGAGTTTTTTTATATAGATATGAAATAATAATTTGTATTAAAATGTAATATATTATATAATGCATTTCTCGAATATATTATGCAGTAATTATTTAGTATAGTATCACTGGGATAATAAATGTACATAGAAATGTGGTATTTTTTCTCAATACATGTTTGTTATTGTTTGATCCAGCGAATTTAACGAGTTTCGTGCATCTTTCGAACAAATAATTGTTTAAATCTTGGAACATCACAAAAACCGTTCAAATATCTTTGAATAATATTTATAGCGATTAAATATTTGTACAAGTATATTTATTTTTTTAACGTTCCTACCTGTGAAGTTAGGGGTAGGTAGAAGTAGGTAGGTAGTAGGTATTACAATGCAGGGTAATTTCAATTAGATAATTTGCTTGTAAAATATTTACAAAAGAAATATTTCGAATCGAAATAACAATACAATTTATCATAATATTATTTGAAATATACTTGTTCAAATAAAAATTACAAAAAAATAATAATAGATTTATAAAGGTAGTATTATTTTATACAAGTTTTTTGTGAATGTATTTATCCAACGTTTACGATTAAAATCAATTATTTCAACAAAATAGGAGTAATATATTTAAAAATATAAATAATTGAATATTGTAATTTTTTGCAGTATATACTATATAACTATAATATATACTAGTGTGATTCAATAAAATGGTAACATAAAATATAATGTTTTATCTGGAGTCAAATTTAAATGAGGTTTTTTAAGAATATCAGTCATTTAAAATGTATTATGAGCTCTGAAAAAACAAAAAGTAGCTGGTTTTCAAGTTCATCTTACCATGATTTAAAGCTGCATATGAGACAGCTCTATTAATTTTTTAAATTACTAATTTTGTTTAGGTATTTAATTCTATTTAAAAATAATAAAACGTCAGCTATAATTTGTGCTCGTATTTTCTTTAAATATGATAAAAAAAAAAAAATAATAAACATTCTAGTAAAACCAATACATTCTTCACTGCACTCAAAATCTAAAACTACATTTCTTATCTAAATATTTTTAAATATTGGATCGTATACTTTAATTACCTACCTAATAGATTATTATAAAATATAAAATAATCAACTATCTTAATAATTTTCTGTGATAGCGATATATTCTGACAGACTGTACCGACACATATTCACGTGAATTTCACCAGCCTTCCACCCTTCGAAAATCTCAATTTTTTTTCTTTAGTTTTCTCAAAAATAAAAAAAAAAACCGGAATAGATTCTCCCTCCAGTAATAATGCAAAATTCAAAAGATAAAATATTTAATCGATTTATTATTTTTGGTATTCTAGAATAAAAATTTAAACACGTATAAATAGGTGTAGAGACAAATATCTCAATTCCTACTAAGTAACCTAGCATACTGATAAAATAAAATATTGCCTGAAAAAAAATGACTGTATCAATATGTATCTGTTATAGGTAGACAAGTATGTACAATATACATACACACGCATGATTAAATATTGCACATAAACAAAATACCACGCCAAATCACTTACAAATAATAATAAACCATCAACCATTTCTTGTTTATATTATTATTATTATTATTGTTTTTATTAGAAGTGTACAAGTCTGCGAGCCTGTATTCAGAAAATTTAGCCGTTAGGATTTATTGCCTGGAGTACACCACATAAAGGTTTTTACCACTTATCCCCTTACTGACAAAGGTCGGTATTTACTTCCACAAAAACCACTTATAGCTGAACCTGATGAAAACCCAAATAATATATCCTTTTCATTTGAGAAAACCAGAAGCATACGATATCACAAATTAAACGTAATGTAGAACTATAGAATTTGAAAACATCGAACATCCTTATTTTTTATTAAAACAGTTGGAAAAAAAATTTAAAAAAATGGCTCCCTAAATAAAGACTACCACAATCAGATTTTCTTTCAGAAAAAATAAAAAAATAAAGATAATAAACATCAATGTAAAACCAATACGTTCCTCACTCTGCTCAGAATCTTAAATAACTACATAAAACAGACTATTACATATGCATAAACATATAAGGAGCAGTTGGGGAGCGCAGCAATATACTCTGAAATCCTCAGCCTTATGCCCATTAACAGGAAAATAAGAATCACCATAGATCAACCAATTAAAAGAAAAAAGAAAAATTGAATAAAGAAAAGTTTTTCCCTCTGGGGTTTTTTCGATATAAAAGAGGGGACTAGTAAAATGCGTAAATCTGTAAACATCTATTTACTTACAAGAAGATATCGTGCAAATTTCGGAACCAACCATACGAATTCATGTTAACTGCATGGCCATCGGAAAAATTTTGGAAAGTTTAATTTAAACCTCAAGGAAAAACGTGTCTCCAGCCCTCAGGGTTTTTTTTTTGATATAACATCTAAAATAAAGCCTACAAATTTTCGTGCAAATTCATGCTATAATTATATACTAAATGTTGACACAAAGAAAATTTGTTCGAATATAGGGAGTTGTTGAAATATATGTCATGTATTCACGCTCTGGTAACTAAATTTGAAAAATTTGAAAACATACGATTTCATATTTTTAAGTTATTCACGTTTCCACGATTCGACGAACCAAACACTAGATATTATGTTTAGTTTTTCTAAAATTTATACTTTTCGTGAGCATTTCTGTGAAGTCAGGTGTACAGTAATCAATGATTATTATATTAATAACATGTTTACAGTTTAAATTGTAAAATAATAAGAAACACGAGAAAGCAAAATCGAAAAGAAAGAATATTTATTTTAAGTAAGATAAAAGATTCTTAGAATTATATTTGCGTGATATTTTTAATTTAAATAAAAATAATATTAATTTTCATTTCATTTTTTTAAATCATTTTTTGATGGTATTGTTGCATTTTAACTCTTTTTCAAATAAAATATTTTTAACATTTTATGCATATTGTTTTGGTGCATTTTTTCAAAATTTTTCGGCCATCAAATTCAGGCCCTAATGATCAGTATCTGGCACAAAGTTGAAAAAAGGAGTATTATATAATATTATCCATAATTTTTTAGTCAGAGCAACTAAAATTTTTACTATATAGCAAATATTTTTTTTAGTTAAAAACATAGTTAATACGATTATGTACATAACCGTTTTAATCGGTACTCAAAATTATTTAGTTTTAATAAAAATTTTTATCTATTTACTATTACCAATTTATGTTTTTCAATGCTATATTATGAACAGTAAACAATATTTTTAAAAATCAATACACCACCGTTTTTTATTCACGATATATAGGGATATTGTAAAATATAATATTATTAGGTACCATTATACAAACGTGGTATACCTAAAGGATAAAATCACATTGAATTCCCGGGGGGGATGATGTATGAAGAGCGGGGCAATTGTCGCAATTTAATCGGCTTACGTGCGTTAACGTTAATATAATATTATATTCATATACAAAACAGGCACATTAATCAGCTACGCATTATGAATGTGCTGTAGCGAAAACGAGAGCAAAAGTCCCGGTCGAAGTCAAAAGCAGTCGCGGAAAATAATAATGTCGTACGTATGGTTCAGCGGGAGCGAGAAGAACTCGTGCACGAAACGCGCCGTAAAGCGGTGGGGCAGGCGGTAATCGGCCGGGGATCTTAAAACAAATAAAACACCGAGTGGTGCCAATCGACGTTACACGCCAGTTTGTTATAAATGAATCGATGAATGAACGTTCGTTACACAAAATATAATATTTTAAGCAAACCAGGATTGCTGTCGGAGGAGAGGGAACACCCGGTCCGGATCCATTAACCGGCACCGCGTGTGAATATAAAGGTGTATTATACGTATACGATAATGAAAAGACCGATGAGGCAGGAATAGTAATTCATTAGTGAGAATAAGGATCAATATTCTAGAAAACAAAGATATCTCTGGAAAAACTGGAAATCATTTTTTTTTATGTATATGTGTATAGAAAATTCATTTGTTAAGAAACTTTTTTTTGTTCCCGAAAAATTGAAAACAAGTTGAAACTGTTTGCATGTACTTTTTTCATTATACATAAAAATTATTTTCTAGTACTTTTTTTAATTTTCCGGGTTTTCTGGAATTTTAATTCCTCAATATAAAAGGTATAGCCGTATAGGTACAATGATACTTGTGGGTGGTCAAATCAGAGTTTTGAACGTTTGGATACGACAATGAGACGAATGATTATAAAGAATAATTAAAATCGAATGTGCGCGATAGGGTGACTTTCTTTTTATCGGGACATACCTTCGTGCGATTTTCTTTTTCATACGCTGAATAAATTTTCGAAAATATTTAAATTTTAGTACCTAGTAAAACTATAAAAATGCAAATTACTGTATATGCCTAATCGTTATATACTACCTAATAATTGTTTGGCCTCCACTACTCCCTTCCAGATCATATTGAAATCCTATCCACGCCACTTGTGTCTTCATTCCGTCGAAAGTACACCCGGGAGATCTGCAAAGCTGTTTATAAGTAATATTAACCATTAATCACTTTCGTAACCTTCCGGATCCGGATATACAATTTGGTTGTTAAAAAAAAAAAAAAACTTATAGCTTATGTTTAAATTGCGTCACGTCCCGATCACCCGAAGTCAATGTACAGGGTGCGACTTAATTAAATTCCGTAATTTCACAAAGCGTGGCAGGATATTTTTTTAAGGAGAATCTAAAATTTGTATATGTAAATCTATTAATTTTCTTCGGACATTTAACTTAAATTTATTTTTCACGTATTATTAAAATTATATACGCTTACACGTAGGTACATGTATAGGTATAAATAATTATTCATATCACATTAAACCTCACCTTATATTTTCATTATTTTTCAATTAATATAATATTACAATATATTACAATAGTTACATTCATTTATATTATGGTCGTTTAAATTTAAAATAAAATAAAGAAAATTTATTATTAAAAACTGCAGTTATCTTTGAAGTTAAATTTAACTGAAAACGTATATTTTTTTTATTCTGGAATGAAATCTAAGAAATAATCATTAGTTTTACAATTATGTGCAAACCCAACACCGTCTTAACTGTTCGTTCTTCTCGGCAATTAAATTTATAATATCAGTAGAGTAATTATTATATAGAAAAGCAATAATATTAAAAAATAAACTATTACAACTATTACATTATAATACACATATTGTTGTCGTTGGTTTAAAATTAAGTTTAAATAAATTAAAATGCAATGTGAAAAAATAAATGAATTACAAAAATACTGTACAACTAAACATACAAAATTAAATATACCTATATTTGAATACTTTTAAAAGAAAATTACAAATTTTCTCATTATCCAAATAAATGCTGCTAAATAACTATATGCTCATGGAAATTTATTTAATTGAAAAATGATAAACATAATTTCTTAAAAATCAGAGATTAAACATCAACGTTTACGTAATTAGATTGTTCTCAGTCATATTATATAACAATTAACTATTGTGATAATTAAGATTTTTAATACCTTCAGAGCTAAATATTGTATATCATAAATTCTTAACAGAGAAATTATTGAACAACTACAAATCTATATTTCTACCTTAAGAGAACAAATAATGCTTAATAACGAGATAGTTAGAAATGATAAATGGATAAAGGAAAAGAGCTTTTTAAAATAATAAAATCTCGTATTAACCACAAACAGCATTGGACTCCATACAAAAATAAATTGTGAATATATCGTATGGAATATTATACGGATGCAGTAATAGATTAAGTTTTTTATGTAATGTAAGTTATTAGTAATGTGGAAGGTAAAACTAGAAGAGGAAGAACAAGATTTTATGGACTCTGACTTCTACTACACACAAACTACAACAGCAAGATAGTTATAATAAGTATATAATAGTGCCAAAGTGGACTAGATACGACGCATAGGACCTATTATATTAAGATAATCAAATTATTTAAAATATCAAATTCCTCAATATTTCAAAACTCATATTTATAGATATATCCAATGAGGATTTTAATATTATTATTAATAATATTATTACTATATTATTATTTTAATTCGTTAAGATTATTTAGTAAGTCTAAAGGTAGTTACTAACTATTACTAGTATACCTTTACAGTTAATTCAAAGGATATTGATATCGGAACAGAAAATTCAAACTCATCCCACAATTAGTATTATTATCTAAGATAGTATATTATAAATATAACAATATACGAGTATACTGTGGGATTTTTTTTCAAATTCATAACAGTTTCATTATTTTAAATTTGTAAAGCTTATGTTTTACCATAAATATTACTCCAATAGATAAAAAACAAAAGACCTTTTTTGTTGCATTTTTAGTTTAGATCATGAGTAAGTTATATTCGTTTTTTGATTTTCCCTGTAATTATATTGGAAAATTGGATAAAAACGTACAAATTTATAAAAATATATCTTTAAGTAGGTAATTTAAATTTACTTATTTAAATTATTTTTTTTCAATTTATTTATGTTAAAAATATTCGTAGTGATTAAAAATCTTCATGTAACTTATATAAATCCTTTTTTTAGATATGGTATATTTATAGACATTTTAAATTTTCGAGTTTTTTACTTAATTTTTATTGGGTAGGTATTCTATAAATAAATTGTTAGGCCTAACAGAATTGATTGAAAATTTAATAGTAGGGTCATTATAAGTAGTGATCCACTTAGTGTAGTGTTTTTTTTTTTTTTTTTTTTTTTTATAAGAATTTTAATATAAATTTTGACGAAAATCGTTTATGTGGAACAAATCTAGTTACTGGACCATACGAATTGTTTCAATATATATATTTATTTAACTATAATATTACATGTATATTGTTGAAAAGGTAATACTATCAATCGAGCTCCGCTCAGAATCGTTTTTCGTTATCAACGATTTATCGTTGGTTACAGGCATAAATTAACAACTATATATGTATCCCATCTTTCCTACTACCCACTTACAACAGTGGCAGCACCCATTCCCAGTAACAGCTCTTTTTTTTTTTTTTTTTTTATTATTTCTTTATTTTTAATCATAGTAATAAAAATTAAAAAAATATAAGTTTTATGAAATCATGTTGTACATTGTTTCATGTCAATTCCGTTAAAAACAAATTACAAACGGTTATTAAATATTATTTTACTATAAAAACCTTCCTCATTATTTAATGACATTAATATTATTAAATTAGGAAATATATTAATATAGAAAATCAATATAATATAATCTCGTGCCACCATGAATGTATATGTATGTATATAGCTGAATAGTTTCTGATATATTATTAAGAACGAAGAAAGATATAGTAGGTGGGTATTTGTCAGCTTGGATGCGATCCAAAACTCATCACGTGCGGTGACTGGAGGGTCTTATTTATTTATTAGTTTTCGAGACTCGAAAAATACTCGACAACACAATTAATCTTGCCTCACACTCTGGTTTAAGTCTAGTATATATAGTTTGAGACGAAATACCAAAACTTTTTCGTCATATTTAATGACAATGTTTTAATAGACAGCTATGATTAAATAATATATAGTTGATCTAAATTTTCGTTGAAATGTCATTTAAGGTTATATACTTTATACAATATTTTCGAATCTTTAGCATACCCGATATCTGTAAGAAATACTATTTATTCAATAAATTAATAATTATTATTCTTATGATGTTTTAGTTGAAAAACAATGAATTATAAATCTCTTGAATTTTATTAAATTATATTTTAGTAAATTTAAAAAAAAAAAATGTCTAAACAAGCCAATATAACTTATTCAAAAGTGTCCATATTTCAAAATATGTATTTATTATTAAATTAAATTAATCCATAATTTATAAGCCAGTGAGAATTAAAATAAAATAGTTTTGAATGAGAAAAGTTTTATAACATTAATACAAATAAAGTATTCCGAAAACTGTATTTATAATAATATATTAATAACTATTATATAAGCGTTTACATTAAATAAATAGAACATTTTACATAAAACTTGGTAAAAATATACTTTTTATTATTTGTACAAAATAAAACTTGCTATAAGTATTTTAATATGATGTATATCATTGCGGTTTTTTTACTTAATATTTATATTTAATAGTCGATAGATTTAAATCGATTAAAAAAAAAAAAGTGATACTGTTGATATACACATCGATGATATATACCCAGAAAAAACCACGGAATCCTGAATGTCCGCTCCACCAAAATTTACAATTTTTTTTTTTTTTAAATAAAACTTACATTTGGTTTTGTTAATGATTTTGATATTTTCTAATTTTTCAAAATTGGCCTTCCTAAAATGAAATCATATAAACGTATCTGGCTGTTCATGGATATACTACTATTTTAGGTAGCAAATTAAGAAGGTAGGTTTAGGGTTATTTAATTTATATCTATACGCAACGAAACATTTTTTTAGAAACATTCTGTTGTGCATGATTCTGTTTAAAAAAAAAGTGATGTATTACATTACAACTTTTTTTTTAATACTAAATAAACTTGGTTCAAACTATAATGAACCTTGTGTTAGATTTTCAAACATTTTTGCTAGGTCAAAACAGTTTTTGTCCATATAAAAGCTAATAAAAACTAAAAAAACTTCGAAAATATTAAATATCTATTAATAGCTTCATAATCACATTTATAAAATACCAATATAAATATACTGTGAAATATTTGGGTCTCTAAAATTATGTTTAACTTAATTACAACATAAAAAAGAATAAAAAATTAAAAGTAATGAAATCATTATCATCGTATCATCAATTTGTATATTATTTTTTTTTTGCACGGTCGCAGCAAAAGATCATTCAAGTCTATAATTAAGCTATAGTGGAAGATAAAATATATTATACATAGCTCGTGTAATACATAGATTTATATACAATCTGTTAAATTTTGTTTAAGTTTTATCGTTTTGGATTCATTTACTTATTGTGATAAAATATATGTATAGCTTGGAAAAATTCAATAAAAAATTAAAAAAGAAAAGGTTTTATCATTTATAACGAATACATGTGTGTACTTTTAATAATTTTTAATTCAATGAAGCATATTACGAGATTAAGTGCATTGAGCATTTAAAAATAAAATTAAAAACCGTTATAAAATATCCAAAAATCTTAGGTAGTAATACATAATTTGGTATGTCAGATTGTTAATTACACTCATTTAAGTGTATAATTCATATTTTAGAATTTAAAACTAATTAATACAGTATAATAGACAGTGGTACAAAGTATTAAATTAATGCATTACTTCGTAATACTGATATTTTAGTTATTAATATTATAAAATAGTTATGAAAATATTATTTTATTTTATTTAACGTTTTGTAAATAATTTTCAGATCGTTTTATACAAAGTGGGAATTTATCGTACTTATATATAATATTTTCCTTACAATTCTCATCATCAAACGTTTTTAAAATCAAATTTTTGCTTATTATTTTCGTACCTAATTGTTTAAAAAATAAATTATTCTATTCAATATTATAAATACAAAAATGCAAGTTTTCATATTACTCGTGGTAATTAAATCAAATTTTCAAAATAAGTACCTATTAAAAATATAAATATATATAAATGTCTAATAATTTAGAAATAATATTTAAAATAAGCTTACTAAAATAATGACATTTTTGATATTCACTTGATATTAAAAATATGAAATAATAATAATTACATTATAAATTAAATTAAATTACATTGCACTCGAATTTCTTTACGATGAATTGATTATCATTAATAATTTGTTAATGCAATAATTTCCGTCCTGTACGAACTATAGACACTTATAATTTATATTTATTATTAAATAATGATCATCCCTGTGTGTTTTAATTACATAATGTATGTGGAATCTTCAGTCTTCACCCGAAATAATAAAGTATATAAATACAATTTGCATTTAAAATATGTAACCCACGATAATGTTATTTATTTACTATTTAATTTCGGCGACGTTGGCGAGGACGCGATAATATTGCATGTTATTCAAATTGTAGAGTTTTCACTAAACGCTTTTTTTTTTTTTTGTGTACGGTTCTCTTTTTAGATTTTAAAACATGTTTAATAGATGTTATATTATATTATAGGCTACACTTTTCCCCACATTCAAACTCTAAAGGGTAGTGATATACGGGGTTATTGATATTTTTAGAACGAAAATCTAATTATTTTTGTTGATTTATGGTTAAATCCGTATTTCATCCGTACCACCTATGGTGATATGGATGAAAGTTAAAACAAAAACATTAATAACCAGGTAATCCGCGGAATGGCAATATTTGTCACGAGGATACGCAAAACGAACACTATATAGTTACCATATAAACTTAGTTCAATGTTGGATTGTTATAGTAACTAGATCGAAATTTCATTTAAAGATATTGAGTCAAAACAGAGAAATACGGTTTTATTTTGTAACATTAAAAATTGACTTTACAAGGTATCGATATTTTTTAGCCGGCCCTGACAATGTAGATGATTTTTTTTTCGATAATGGTTATGATTAAGACGTCACAAGGAGATACGCCATTTTGTATAATATTATCCTTTAAAACTGTGCACGAGCGAAGCCGTGTGGGATCAACTAGTATAATATTATTATATGTGTATGGTTTACATTTTCTCCAAAACCCACTTGTAGTTTACACCGTTTATACAAACATATTATTATATTATAATCTTTGAATAATTTATAAAATAAAAATATTATTTTACACTCTTATATAAGCGATGACTTTATTTCACTAACCAAACATTTTTTAACGAATTTAATTTCTTCAGCCTGGGTATATAGATGATACCTTAAACAAATTTGCTTAGCTTCATTAAATTTATATCGATGTGTATGAATATCATTTTTGTTTATTATTAATTCTCTGTCATAGCTCTCTAAAATGTTTGGCCTCTGCTTTAATATCAAGTCACCTATCTTGTACCACCTCTTTCCAATTTACTTTTATACACATTTACACCATTTACCTATATTTTTCTGGGCCTTCACCGTGTCCTTTTTCTTAAGGCACTCAATAAGACACAATTAGAACATTTATCGGGGTTTTCGGTAGTTTAAATATGCTTTCGGAAAACTGCAAAATAAATCACAAAACTCGTGTTTAAATGTCGTTAAAAAAAATTAATAATAATTATGTTATAAACCGTTTTTTTTAAATTTAAATAATTTATCATTCAACTTTAAAGTATAAAAGTAAAATACCGATTTATGCCCGTCTAAAATAGTCGCCAAAGCGAGAACTCTGCACAACATGTTTAAGCACTTATTGATAATATAACGTGTATACTATTATCGTAATTTAGACAAATATTTAAAGTTACCGTAAATTGCATGCATATATTGTATCGTGTATAAGTATCATTAGATATTCAAATATTTAAATATTAATGTACTTTGAAACTTACAATAACCAGATTATTATAGTGTAGTAATAGAGTTGCTATCGTGATAGTTGGCGTGGCAACTATTGCGATATAAACTATCACATAGACAGTTCACATTAATACAGATGATATAGTAGAATACTAGAATAACAATAGAAACTATTATAGTCAACAGTAGAGCCAGTTTCGATAGAAACGTAAGATAAAACAATAATAATTGTATGTGGTCTCACCGTAGTAACAATCGAAAACTACGCATGCATGATTGTATGATAGTGGTTTTCACGATAGTTTATGATATTTATTATCTTGCTTGTAAATTTCGCGTTTATCACGATAGTTAAAACTATCATCGCGTGGGCCAGGATTAATTAATAATAGTTGTGATTTCATTAGCATGACTTCAATATAATTAGATTATGAAGTTTAAATTTATAATAATTTACCATGAATAGATCCTATCGAACACAATAAAAAGGATCACTACACAACTATATTCAAGTTTCCATTGCATATCGATCCTGTTTATACATTGCCAATAATTGACACTGAACATAATATTGATTGGTTTATTATGTTAAAATAAATTCTCAAACCGGAGCTGAAATTTATTATGAATACATAAAATCGTATTGCCGAAGGCCTAAATTGTGTCTCTCTTCCATACGAGAAAACAAAATCTATGTTGATATAATATTTTTGTGTCACAAAATGTATAATAACTCTGGGCTTTAAATCGGGGCACAATATTATATTTTACGAACGCTAAAATTAAAGCAAAAAAGACGAACATATTTCGCACGTATGTGAGCCACTATCATATAGGTAAAAAGTTGAAAAGGTAAAGGTAAAATTGAATGTATATCTGTACGCAATGTTTCACCATTGCTAACGAAAAACGATTCTGAGCGAAGTTCGGTTAATAGTGTCCCTTTGTCAAATATATATATATATATCATATTATGGTAAAATAATTACATATATATAATATATTTTCTTTAATAATATTTTTTTAATATTGTACCAATTTTCCCGTTTTTTCTACGGTTTTTCCTGTTTTTTCTGTTTTTTCTCATGTTTTTCTCAGGTTTTTTCCATTTATTAGGAAAACTTGGGAAAATCAAAAAATAACTCACTCCGCTCAGAATCTAAAAAAGGTAAACATGAAATAATAATACGAACCTATAGTATAATTGTAGTTTTAACAAAATATTAAATAATAAAAAAAAAATACGTATGTCTCAAAAATATAAGCTATCAAAGATTATGGTAAACATATTTTTTTTTTTTAGTGGAAATTTGTTGTTTGAAAAATTCGTCTCCGACAAGTGATGTTTTTTATTGATACATGATAATTTTATTATCGAAACACGTATGCTAATCTACTTTCATAAGAATAAATTATTATGTTTTAGACATTACATTTTATGGTTAATGTAACTATAGTTTATATTTATGTATGTAAGTATTATATAAAATTTCTGAAAATCATTCCACTTTAGAATATGAATTTATTTTTTCATTTTTTAAGTATGTTATTGTTACTATAAAAACAAGTATAAAATCAGAAGATAAATTAACGAGTGCTAAGAATAAAAAAGATCAAAATAGTTTATTGTTTTTTTTTATTTTTTTGTAAAACAGTTGTACTAAAGGCATACTTAATGTTATATATATATATGTAAATGAAAAAACAAATTTATTCATCGGGAACAACCGTGTATCACGTTAAACGGAATACTTAGCATATAATTATCAACACCACTGCTCATATATAGTGTACAAAGGTACCTACTACATTTTTACGGAGTTTCGTTTACGTACCTAATACATAATAAACATGCGTTATATTTATCTTCCAGAAGTGTTATATAATAGTTTTTTAGATAGGTATGAACCTGTTTAATACAGCTCAACAGATTGATTAAATAGATTATAAAATTATAAAATATTAAAAGCTTAAGCAATTTGTTACCAAGCATGTAAGAATTCTGTTATAATGTATAAATACACGGGTAAAATAAGTAATAAAATTGCCTCGTCACGTTTGATATCCTAGTCTCTCAAGCCTTATCTTCTAATACTATAACCATGATTGTACAATTTTTCCTATGTTATCAAATATAAAAAGTACCTTAGATTAATAACAAAGTCAGAATTTTGTATTTAATTTTTTCATGAATTATGAGAGTATTGGGGGAGGAAGTTTGATCTAATCGACCCCCCTCCACAAAATAAATAAATAAAATGTAGAAAAGTGTTTTCATCAATATGCATTTTAATGTAAACATAAATAAACAAACAGAAAAAATTAACGAAATGAGAATATAGTAACGTAGATGATTTTGCATATTATTTTGTAACTTTAAACTATAGTTAAAGTTACTATACAGAATATATACACCACTGCCAGAAGAATTTTGATCAAAAGCAGTAATTATATCATCTACATTAGTCTTTTATTATTATTTTTTAGTTATGCCTCCATATATCATTTTTATGAGATCCAATCGAACAACGTTTTTCAGCAGTGGACGAAATAAATGAAAATGCAGTTGAAAACTCGAATCGTAAAATTGAATTTTGGATCCAACGGAAATTCGGTCGGCAACGTTGAATAATACAACAAGAACGAACGATAAAATATTGAGCACCCACCAAACTGTTGAGTTTTGGAATGTATATTATCATATTATTATATCGAATAAATATTATCGTTGAATTTTGGTAAACATCCCAAAATTGCACGATCCGGAATGATAATAAAAAAATCACGGTCGAGAAAATCATGCCCGAAGCATATAGTGGCTGGCAGCGAATGGGACCGTGAAACTTATAGATCGCGTTCGTATACGTACGCAGTTTACGTAAGTGATATTAACTATTTATTTCACGGATATAGAAAATCCGTGAATCGCACCGCGGTTAAAATCGGAAAACCCGTGTAGTAAAAACGGCGGCGCGGTGGCGGCGGCCAGACGATAATCGTTATAGAGACCGCATTTCGGGAGTTCGCGGGACGGACGGGGCGGGCGTTTAACTTGAAATATGTTTGTAGCACGTGCTTCACACAAACAGTATTATACGCTACGCACTCGCTCTCTCCTCACTCCTATCTCCTCTTTCTCTTCCTCACCCCCGCATTTAGAACGCGAGGATGATGTTTTAAGACAATACTCCGGATATTCTAAGGCACGCACGTAACGCTCGTATAACAATGATAATAATAATAATAATACAATAATATTCGTCTTTGTGTAATAATCACAACGACAATATTATAATAGTGCGATCCGACCTCGCGTAATAGTTTGAAAACGCCGAATTGACTGGTTTCTCGACCGGATTCTTGATACCTATACTTGCCTATTAAACGTCTCTCTGCCCTACACCCAGGCACGTCATATCGGTTTTTGAACGGGAACACAAACATTTGTACCCGACCAATTTCCCCTCCTATATATACCCCGTTTATTTTGTGGAACTGAACAAATTGTCCACGATTCAATATAAGTGACGCCAGTTTCGACGCACGTTATTTTTCTAACGTGTTTGTTCATTTAGCCATTGTAACAATTAACCGTAGTAATAATCGCCTGTGTCTCACTATAAAAGCACAGACTAAAAAACCCGGTAGGGGCGACCATTGGCAGTGATTACCCCACTAAATAAAAAAAACATTTCTATTCTTTGGGTATTTTTTCGGGGGGTAGGGAATAGAACTTAATGTATTTATAGTCATTGATTAATCAGACTTTTGTCTGTTAATATATTAAAATGATTTTCCGAATCGAGCTGTACTCAAGTAACTGATTGTGCTATACAACTGAGACATATTTTACCAAAGACCAATATAAAATGGACACTCGATCAGCTGATCAATTTTTGATTACCTGTAATCTGAAGTAGGACCCGTTAACCAACTTGATGATTGGTACCCCAAGTTACACAAATGTCCGAATTGACAGTATTGATATAAAACTAATAGTCAGTAGTTGCCAATCAACATTATATTTATAACATGCGATTTCAAAGGACATTTATCAAGTTTCAGATAACTTGAGGTCACCCATTTATATGTAGCCAAGAAAAAGTACGGAATGTCTAACCTCTGATTATACAGTCTCCCGTAACATCAGGTAAGATTTTCCGGTTTTATAATGATATTATGAATAAATTGTCTTCTTACTGAGTACATTATTATTCCTTTGGTAATTCCTTATCATATGTACGTGTTGATGCGTTTTGTCAATAAGATAAACTATCAAAATGATTTTATTTAAATGTTAAAACGTAAATTATGCGTTTTAATTAAACTCAATAGATATAACTGAAACTAATTAATGTACTCTTTGACGATTTCCAAGGAATAAAATATATATCAATAAATATATAGCAAATAAAAAATCACGATACAAATTTATTTTAAGTTTTTTTTTCTTATTATTTTAAAAACTATCAAGTATATCATGGTTTTCAAAATTCATGATATTCTTCCACTTTTATGCTGAATTTTAAATTTTATCAAGATATTATATTACTGAAATTTTGAAGTTAGACAATACATAGGTATTTATTATAACTTTCGATTTTCGGAGAAGAGAAGCGTAATCTGTGAAAGTATTAAACAATAATGTTACATTCCACCGTATTCCTTCCAGGTGAATTATTATAATTAATGAATCAACATATTTTTTTAAAAAAAAATAATCTCTTGTAGAAATTTAAAGTTACAATAATAGGTATAAAATTCAAAAATCAGAAACAGTAATTATAAAAAAAAAAAAGAAAAAATCAATAATTATATACAAACAAAAAGAAACATTAATAATTTTTGTGTAAATTTACACAAACTTTAAGTCTTTAGAAGCGAACTATACCTCACATAATGCAAGGTATTGGTGTATATCATCGGTATATACACGATGGTATAGAAATCAAGAGTATGAAAGTTTAAATGTATACTAATCACTATAAATTACTATAATATAAAGCTGTAACTGAAAATTGTGTATTATTTGTATAGGCACGGGAAATAAAACTATAAGTTGAAAATTCCATTTGGTTTTATTTTTAATTATGTAAATTAACAGAAATGGTCTTATTAAACATGTGGCTATTTTTTTAACATACACAAACAAATTAAACGGCAAATAAATAAATGTATATATTATCATTTAGCTCGATTTTAATCTCAAAAAAATTTATAAACAAAATTCCGGATATTACCCCTGTTAAAATTTGTATGAAAACCATAACCTGGCTAAGATGTGGAGGTATTGAAATCTTCATTTATTAATGAAAAAATGTAATAATAAAATTAAACTATTATCAATATAGATATAGCTTATTCCCAAGTGTAGTTTTCGTTCCATGAAGGCAAATTAATTAATTTATAAAAAAAAAACATTAATTTTTAAGAATAAGTTCATAATCTCTGTGATTTGTTCACATTATTAATATTAATATTACACTAATTAATTTCGAACAAATAATTTATATGCATTATTCGTAAAAACGTTTGTTACAATGGAAAAAATACCGAACTTAAATATCATATTGTTACCAAGTATTTTTATTTGACATTTAAATTAGTTTAAGGCTCTCTCGTACGCGAGATACAAAACACATTCTAACACGTGGCCCATAGCGAACACGTCGATGTCATTGTATTATTTATAAACTCGGGTTCTATCAAGGGGACGCCATAACCCTTGCGAATGTCTGGATCTATACCTTCGCCATCAACAACTAAAATAACACAACTCCGTTAAGTCTGTTTTCACTCATATTAAAAACAAGCAAACATTTCGGCAAATATTTGTTTAAACAGCAGAGTTAATTAATGCGAACGGGTTCCGTACGATGTTTTATATTTGAAAGTGATTCACCGTCGTCGTCTCAACTAATACCATGCACTGTACACATTAACTTAATAATTTTTGCCAAATAAAAAAACTAGATAAGTATCCTACTTAATATTGTAAATGAGAAAATTATGTAATCACTTCTCACCTAAAAATAAAAATTATGTAAAAAAACTCGCAAAATTAGAATGTCTATAAATAGCTCAAAACATTTATCTCAAAAAGCTTTTACCACGCCTAGAAAAAGCAAATTTAAGTTTTCTGTCAACATTTAAAGTTTTAACGAATATTATTAAATATATTAAATAAATATATAAATAAAAAATCGAAATATAGAAATAAAAAATAATTAATTAATGAATGCGTCACCTGAAGTGTTATGAGTCGCGTTTTATATTTTGACTATGATATACGTGATTACGAATTTTTAATTCGAAACCGGTCGTATAATTTACGTTTAATCGTACTTATCATAATACTTCAGGTGACGCATTTATTAATTTATTTATTTTTTATTTCTATATATAAATGTTTTGTTTATATATTTATTTACGAGTATTAACCATTTTAATAATATTCGTTTTACTTTATTATTTTATTATTTATGAATATTATTAACTGGATTACAGCAAAAAAAAAAAAAAAATTTAAAATAATACTTTTCGTAATTTTCACCAATTATAATAAAAACCGAGTTTCCAGTATTACTGACAAATAAGGATTTGAAGAAATAATTCTGCAGCTGTGATTTTACGTTTAACTCCTTTTTTCGTGAATTAATTATACCAGTGCTTTAAAGAGGTAATTGTATTACCACGAGCTTAGGTTACTATTGGATTGAAAAACCATCAAGCTTTTATAATATGCCCTACTATTATTATATTGACATTAAAAAGGGTAGTAAAGGGAAAATATTGCTCTTTACGTCCCTCGACAATATTTAAAGTAACATATTGTTATGGTGCAATGAAACGACAAGGATCTAAATATTTTAAACTTAAAAATAATGTCGTGCATATAGAAAATGTTTATATTTTCCAATAAAATATTAATGTGTTTTTATACTCACTAGAAAATAAAATCAATATTTAACGCGTATAATATGTAGGGCTCCTAAATCATAAAGATATAATATAGTGGTATTTAATTCGTACGTTTTATTTTATCATATAGAGAATACTTTAAATTTTCATATGGTACTTAACAAATGTTTAATTTCTAATGAGATAGCTCTAATTAAAACCATGTTGGTCCTTTAACTGCCACAAAAAATTTGAAAACAAAAGCTTAGTATTTGAAAATTGAATTAAAATTGTTTTTTCTTTAATTAGATTTAAAACAGTATCGGATAGGTATACTAGCACTTTTTTTCTAAGATTAAAAATTAAAAACAATTACCTTATTACATTAAAACATTTAATTTTATTAAAAGTACATAAAGACACCAGATATTTAAACAAGCGTTTATTTGTAAATTTATAAAAGGTCGGTACAATTAAGACGATAGGAAAAAGTGTATAGTACATGGTAAATGAGTCTTAATAATAAATTACAGTAAATATTATTATGGTATTATAAATGTTTTTAATTGTAAAATTTAGGATATTATCTATTGTGTTTCATGCAAACTATGTCGTAATTTATGTTTAATAGATACTTATTATTTTTTTTTTGTTTTCTTTGATAGGAGGGTTCAGTGAGCGACTTCCGAGGATTTCCGGGACATAGTAATAAAGCGAAAAAGGGGTGAAATCGGTCGTTAGGGAGAGGACTTAAGTATAGGTATATACGCGACTACCCCCTAGAGCATGGTATTATATCTGCACACGCCTACGTTTCTGAAAAAACCGACGGAACGCAACTATATTTTGTCCCAACGAACCAATATCACGCAGCGGAAAAATGCTTAAAAATAACGCCGACAGCGATTGACTCTTTCGTAAGTATTTCTATTTTAGAACGAAAATAACCATCAAATTATTTATAGAGTGTAACCCGCCCAAGATCGTTCGGCGCTTGAGGATCAACTCTGGAAGAAATCGCATACGATAAATATTTTAAAACAACTACTACAATGATCCGTTTGCGAAAAAATCACATTTTTTTCATATCTGCCAAGTCTCCCAAAACTATAAGCTACTACCAACTGAATAAAATATTAATCTGAAAATATATATTATAAAATACTCCTCAACTCATCATTGTAATGTATTCTCTGTTATTCTTGTACAGCTTCAATATGTGGACCTCAAATTCTTGTTGAAATTATTCACACAAAAACTGCTAGTCTCATTTTTTTCTCAAAGCCATATATAATTGAATTTTGTATTTTTGTATATAGACCCTTGAACAAGTTGAACTAAGCATATTTCTTAGGCGTAACGTGTATTTTTCATTTTTAGTCTTATATTTACTCCTATCCTTGAGCAATCTTTATAAATTATGAAAAGAAGGCTAATGCACCCAGTTACGTTAACTGGATACACTAACTGTAATATATGGTACATCGATAAAATTGTTCATTAAATCATATCTGTTTAGGGGAAAGATCTTTAAGCATTAGAAAGATGAGAAATGGGAAGAACGTGTTAAAAATGATCAATATTATAGAAAATTATTATTAGGAATTAATTATTATAGGAATAAATTAGCAAGAAGTAGCATTAAATAGAGATAGATGGCGACAAATTTGTTTCAGAATCAGAAAGTTAGTCTAAAATCTAAATGACCAATAACAAATAAGATGAGGACGATTTTCGAAAGTAAATTTGTTTAATTATACTACATTTTGGACGCGTACTTACTCGCTCGGAATAACTGTAATGAATTGTACACAAATCGGCTTACGGTATCCTGTAATATCTATCGTGATCAATAATTTGTTTGTGTGCTCGATTACTCGAAACTAAAATGTAGGACGGATAAATACGATGAAAGATGCCAAACAAATCATCATTATAATGACATTATAATTCATTGTAATGTCTATTCCGTTATATTTAATAATTATTATTAGTCAACTGATTTAATAGTTGTTTGTCGAAATACGATTTGACAAAATAAACGAACGTGTCATATTGTAGAGGGAGGAGGGAGTGGTGTGTCTTAAGTTGACAGACGGCCGTCTAAAATCGTCTGCGTGTGATTATCGACGGTAACAGAAAATGTACCATTTCAATAAGCGAAATGTACGACCCGAGTAGTTGGACGGAATATTTTCCCGGTTCCGTTTTTATCGATTAATAGTATCGGTAAATGTGACTAATTATATACCCACTATGTCCGCATTTGACTGTTACCAAAGTTCCCGAGAAACAATTGAACTCTCAGTCGTGTATTTTTAGAAGTCGACAAATCTAAGCATCAACACTGTAATAAGTCACTAAAACATTTCAATATAATTTAACATTTCACTGTAATCGAATTATTTAGAATACACTCATTTTATGTATACAATATTTGGAATTAAAAAAAAATTAATTTGTGTTTTTTTTTAGTTCAAATCGTTCGCTAATTTGTAATTTATTATTTAGTGTTCCATTATATTATTCCTTGTTAAGCGATTTACCAAAAGAAAATATTTTAAATATTTAATAGTAATTAGGTTTTAAATTTCTTTCAATAGACATATTTTAAACTGTTGGTTATTTTAACATTTTACATTATACAAAAATAAATATATTGTTTGTTTTTTTTTTTTTTTAGAACAGTGATTTTTATTAACTATAACGTAAAATACTTTATTAATTTGTCCGTATACGTTCTATCTCTCATACGGTTGTAAATTTGGGAAAACGGTTTTCACTAAAAAATTACTTAAACTCTAATGAAAATCTTCGTTGATTTTCAGTCTAATCGGTGAAAAACTAGATCATACACTATTACAATACTCAAATTTGCATAGTTTTATTTTTTCGCTAATTACACCTAGATATACACTATATATATCATAATATATATTGTATACTTAGTGATATTTGTAATATGAACAATCATTTTATTAAATTTCTTGAAGTTATAAATTATTGAAACGTTTGCATTTATAAAATATTTAAAATGTGCAATAATATTCTCTTTATATTAAATACGATTTAAGACCGGGGGGGAGGGGGTGGGAATTCCTATGGCGAAAGTAGGGTATAACGATTTGTAGACTACACGTGAAAATGTATAAATAATATTAGTAGTTGTAGTAATAATAATAAACAAATTTGTAATAATATCATTTACTTTGGGTAGTAACCAACGCGTGACCGTGTATAAATTATTAACTGTCTATTCGACGCGACGGTTCACTGGGTAATATTTTATACTGAAAATCACCAAACGGGTGTGTGATTATCTGCCAGTTATAGACTCAATTCAACAACTTCTAGTGTAATATAGTTATGTAGAAAAAAAAAACCCCGAGACCGAGTGAACAATATAGCCTGTACCCGGATGATGAATATGTCATTACATGGATACTTTTCGTATAGAGCGAAACTCACGTGAAAAGATCGAGTACTCGAAGTAGATGTGATACATATATAATACTAGTATAACAAAAATACGTGACCACCGATTTCACGACGGTAACAACAACGGAAGCATCACTAACGTACTCCGTCAAGTAAACGCGGTGCAAAAGTTTCTAATATAAAAATCGTAGTGGAATTATTGTACCATTAAAACTAAGTTAATTTTTAATTTTTTTTTTTTTTTTAACGCCATTGCAGTATAGTAACTAGCTGAAAAGTTAATTTAATTTTTTACATTTTTTATTACTTAACACGGTTTTTTCATTTTAATTTATAAAATTATTTGTACGCTCCTCATCTATTGTTTTATTTTTCTGAGAATCTATACATTAACGATTTTTACTGTTACCTACCGCTATATTTACCCTAGCTTTCTTTGAAATGGTTTAAAGTTAAAATTACCATATTTAATTTTCAATATTCTACTAACAATCAGTTAAATATTATTTAAAATTGGACAAATGATTGGTGTAAAATAATTGCTTAATCGAATCTGACGTCTAATCTAACGATATAGTTTTATCGTCCTAATATATATAACGTGTATGCACCAATATTTACGAAGCTAAACCATAATCTATCGATAGATCGATAGATCCATCGAACTCCACACCGTCTTGCACTCTTTCCCTAACACCAGAATATCAAGAAGATATTTTGATATTGATATTTGATAAATTGATTTATCATAAATAATTATATCATAGTAGATAAAGTACAAAAAATTATTCAAAATTCAATATATAGGTACAATTTGGTCAATCTAATCTATGCGGAATATGGCATAATAACTCGTAAACTAGTATTCAAAAATAGCTGTTTAAATAACATACAACACTCTCAGCGAACCACAGGTCAACTATCAGATAATACATTTTTAAAAATCTTAGAAAATAAGGTTTAACATCTTTCTGAATTTGAAATTTAAATATTTGATTATTTTCATTTTCCCCATATATAGAAATACTAAATTATAACTTTTCTCACCTGGAGTGATTTTTTCGGGTATCATGTCATAGGTCATATTTTTGATTTTTGTTTAGCCGCCTATATAATAAGATATTATTGATATTATGGATATGATTATTTAATCAAGAAACCGATTCTTTTTACGAAAAAAATCAATATATATTTCTTCATTTTCTTCCGAAATACCTCTTTTTGGTTATCAGATGTTTTCTGATTAATTTTTACTCGAGACGCAGTTCACAATAATACCTAGTAGGTTACCTAGGTCTTTAAGCTAATCACTAATTTCCAGGGTAGACATTATATATTTTTACAACGAAACGATCAGATACGTCCGTTTATATACAGAACTCGGAAAACTACACTACTTTATTTTTTTTTTTCAAACCTATATTGATCCGTCTTCCACATGTTTTAATCCGTCTGTATAATTCGGTGGCAGTAATACCTGGTTCACACAGTATACGAGATTATAAGCGTCTAAATCGCGGAAAATCCCTAACCATACATTTGTACGGCGTATATATAATCACGACGATAGATTTTCTTCTTGCGCTCGAACAACTTAACCGGCGACTTATACTGTCGAATCGAATAGAATTCCTATCCCGTTTAAACCAGCACACGAAATACGAGTGAATGTAATATTATTATAATAATATAGGTAACAGTTATTTTTAAAATGTATTTTAATTGCTCGTCGTGACTATTAAATTCGATAATTTCTAAGCAATATTAGTATAATTGTAATTGTAAACTTTATCGGTAACTAACTTGTACCCAGTCGACTGAAATTTTTTTTTCTAATTTTTTTACTAATCAATGCATAACTCCTTACGGCCTATACGACTATACAGTAGCGTATTTAGGATTGTCTGCTAGGAGGGATTTATAAAATTTCAAAATAATGTTGTATTGAGTAACGTCTTAATCAAAAAAAAAAATTAGAAAATGAGAAATATTAAATGTATATTTTTTTGGAAAGTAATTTATATTATTATTTAATCTACTCTAAAATTATATATAATAATATAAAACCAGATGGTGTACTCAAAAGTAGTATAAAGGATTACTCTGAAATGCTAATAAAATGCCGAATAGTACCTCAGACCCGTGTGACCACTTTATAAGCAAAAACTATATTATACAAACAGTTTATAAATCGTAATATTGTACTTCCTTCAATCCATAATTTGTTTAGCCAAAAGGAAGCATAGAGTATTAATATATAAATGTATGGTAATTACGATAGTGAAAACGATTCAAAAAAATGTCAAGAGGTAGATCAATTTCCCTAATTGTATTACCCTCTTAAAATCAACACCGGTCTTGTATTATAAATAAGTAACTCATGAATAGTAATTAAATTGTATACATACTATTATGGCAAGTCTTACTACCATACAGAGAATTACCAAAACCATTTACTCACTATACTATTATTCTAACATAAGTAGAGCGTCGAAAAAGGGCGTACTTCCTGATTCGAATCCTCCTTTCGGGGTGTCAAAGTACATTTTTTTTTTATAATATATTATACAGAAAGAATTGGTGTTTAATAGAATGTTTTGTTTATGTTTCGTGCAGACTCATAGTATCTAGTTGCCTACACATTAATTGTGATATTTCGTCGCGAGATTATCTTTAGGTATATTAAAAATGAATAAATAAAAATTCCCATTAGACTACAAAATGTACAATATATTAATGCATACTCGATACATTAAAAAGTTATCTACTTTCATAATGTGTAAAGACTTGCATGTATTATTACCTTTCTTATTTCGAATCAATCTCGTTAAATATTTATATTACTATTACAATATTACATTTTTAAAGCGTTGTCGTAGGTATTGTATATGGAGGAGGTAGTGAGATAAATTGTTTTTGCTTGGACGAAAAAAAGAAGATATATTTCACCCCTCTGTGGCTATAAAAAGGGTCTACGTACGCCGTTAGATCGGCGGTTTTTTCTTGGTCGTCTTTGGAAAAACAAATACTAGGAGTGAATGTCACATTTTAAATCGATTGATAAGCGGCGCAATATACCTATTATTATTCCGTGGTATAAACTATTTTATACTATTGCTATATGAACGTACCTATAGTAATTTATCACTTTCAAATTTCCAACAATATTATTATGCACTTTCTGTTAAATCATTAAAAATAATAAAATCTAATACCACGCTCATTGGCATTTTACCAAAACGTGACCTAACATCGAATATTACGACCTATCCGGCGTCACTAACCACTGTGTAATAATAGCGTTGCAGTATTTATACGCATTGCAATTGTATATATTAAAATCGTTATTTTTGTAATCGTAAACACACTCTAAAGTATCGAAACGAACATCACGAGTCGAACTTACGGCGGGTTATTATTTACCGGCCACTACTGTAAAGTGCACCCGAATAACCTTTCTTTTTTCCCCGTCGTAAATCGCGCACCGATTTTTATCACCGTTAAAAAAAAGTCAGGCAGTCGTAAACCGCGACCGCCACCGGAGACCGTATATCGAGTGGTATGCGCGCCAGATTTTTTTTTCTCTCTTTTTGGGTCATTTAAAATAATCGGCGCACATGATTTCTCTCGAAAAGATATAATATTATATGCTGTTTAACGAGCCCAGGGATATTTTTGATTTTCGACTGTGGCAAACACTCAAATAATTGGCATACGTCCGGGGGCGTTTTCGCACACCACTCGTTGGATGCTGAAAACCACAAAACGCACGTTTTTCCGTTGAAATCAATTTGGAAAATTTTCCGTATACATTTTTCGACCATAGTTTAAAATTGAGTTTTCATATACTCGCATTTTTATAATTTTTTTTTGGACTAAAATTAACAGTGTAATAATAAAATATAGTTGTGATTGATTTGGTTTTTTTTAGTTTATTTTTCGTATATCTTTATAATTGTATTATTTTGAGCACAATTAATTTAGCTTTGTTAATTTTAATAAATTAAATGATATTGCGGACTATATTTTCTTTCTATTTATTTTTCTATATTCTTGACTTTCAAAACAGTGTTGTACTTAATTAATCTATATTTCAATAAGATACGCTTTTTCTAATATAACCTATATATCACATATAGGTATCACTAAAGAGATTATGGTAATGTCCCCTTAAACAGCAATTTTTTTGTGTAACGGTAGTCACATCGAATGTAATAACCTGTAGTATTTAATATTTTAATCATAAGTACCACGACCAGGATTATATAGATAAGATGGATAACTAGAAATTAAATATGTGCAGTGATAGCCTCAATAATGTATATAATATTAAAATAATATTTTATAATATAAAGTACACACTATCAGAGTATTAACGAAATAGTGGTTCATTCAATATAGTGATATCTCAGGCTTTAACTTACTATATATTCTATATAGGCTCTTAAGTATATACTTACTCTATAAATATTGGCACTCCTGCAATTTTCAGCTATTATATTTTTAGTGGATTAATACTAAAATAGGTATATTTTAAGTTTGTGTACCTGTCGACTAAAATAATATAAGTTTTACTGGATAGCTGTCATAGGCGTATTATTTGTTTAAATATTAACACTCCTCTCCCAAATTTAAAGTCATCCAAATTTTAAAAATACTACATTAAGTGCACAATCATCATAAGACATTATCGATATTTGTTTTAAAGGAGAACTGCTTACTGTGCTACTATCGAAGGTACCAGAAAAACTATCAAGAACTTAATTCTACCTGAAAGTTCATTCACTTTGAGCGTCAAAAATGAAATAATTCATGAGTCAAGACTATCACGAAATGACTGTACGATTATGTTTACAAACAAATCAAAAACTGCCAAGGATGAATGTAATGTCACCGGGAATAACGGAAGACTTAAAAAAAAACTAGGCACTTTGCGTCTTGATTATAATGGTAGACGCAAGTAATATTATAATGATTTACACGACCGCATTACACAGTAATTTTCTGGTGACAGTGAAAATAATGATTTTTAGTACTAGTTACATATTCACAAAAAGGCTTTATGTATGTGTAAAAAAAAAAGAAATTTCAATTATAGAGGCTATTAGTTTTAGAATGTATGTTTTTTTTTTTTGGGTACAATGAGTATATAGGAACGAAATATGTCATGTATATAGATAAGAAATTGAATATTTGAATATAATATATACAACATTTAAAAGAAGTAATTTCTCCGTTCGGTGAACAGAAAAACTGAAAACACGTGTAAAATTCCACGTTTTATTATAAGCGAAATTAGAATATAATTCGACGTCATCACCATTGGGGTAAGCGACCGTTTGACAAAATGCTATCGATATGGACACAATAGTTATTAATGCTAACTGCAGATAATATACCCTATAGAAACAACGAAATTAAAAATATTAGGTACATTCTTAGACGCGTTATTAAGTTGTATAATAAAAAAGTAGAAAAAAAAACAGACGAATTTTAATAAATATAAAACCATAATATTGTAGATGTTTGTGTATATATATATATATTTATGTATCTTTTTTAAATATTATTTCTGTATTATTAAAAAACGTATGCATACGAAAACAGAACTTTTACTAAATACAATATTCTTAAACACAATTATTTCGCTCTTCATTTCGTATATATATATAATTTTATTTCGTGAAATATTATACTCGTAATAAAACAAAATTATTAGGGTACATATTAATACATAATATATTTATTGCCGACCAAAATATAATATTATACGAGACTCGCTCACGTTTATAGCATTTGAATTAAACTAGGAATAAGTATTTATATAGTTTCAAACTATAATCATTTTTTGTTTTTAACATAAAATTTTACTTGTGGTGTTGCTTATGAAAAGTATTATTTCTAAAATAATATATGATAGTAACAATTTTAAAAATATATATATTATATAATTTTTATAAATTCTAAAATGGTAAAAACAAAATTTCGTTTAACCGCATTATCCTTATTTACACAATGTTTATAACATACTTAGGTAAATTCATATAGTAGTATACAGTTTTGAATAAATCAAAAAGGTTAACATTTAAATTTTCAATTTCGTAATATAATGTACAAAATATGTAAACTCGATAAATAGGAAAACAGGGTAAAGCACGAGAAAACGGTGAAAAAACGTAGAAAAGCCAGGAAAATAGGTACAATATTAATCAAATATTATTAAAAAAAATATGTAATTATTTATCCTAATATGACATGTATAATGTTGACAAAACAGCACTAACCGAACTCCGCTCAGAATCGTATTTTCGTTAGCAATGGTTTATCGTCGCATACATTAAATTTCTCCTCTACTACTTTTTCCACCACTTCTCACATATAACAGTGGCTGCACCAATCCCCATTATCCTAGGGTTTTTATTTTTAGGATCAAAATTAAAATAGTATAATTTTTTTCCAACAACATTAACTAATGCAATTTTTTTCTATCTCAAAAATTACTCTAGATGCAGCCATCTTCAATTTATTATCTGATGCTAAAAATAGATGATTTTTCATTTAAGATAATCTAGGTTAAATCGTGCATGGGTATTGAATATTTCATGACACTAGGTTCATTAAAAATAGCCTCAATATGTGTTTTTTGATCCTTACCCTCGATTTTCCTAGAAAAACCATTTCAATTTGAAACCATCCAGCTATTTCGTGTTGCCATTTGATAACGCATCACTGTACATTGTAGTGTTTACATTATGAAAAAAACAATAACGGTGAGATACAATATGTTTACATAGTATTGAACGAATGGTACCGATAAAATATAATACTATTTTCCTATTAAGTAGTTCGTCGATTTTTCTAAAAACTGCTTATTATTGATCGCTTTCATAAACCAGATAAAGAAAATACGTGGCTAATATACATGGAGGTAGGGATATACTGTACGTGGTGAAATAGCATTAAATCTTAACACAATAGTTCCACATTGTTTACTTCGTATAGGAAACGGTCAGTCCAAACAGTCGTTTGTATTCTTAGTTGTGAGTTTAATTTTAAAAGTTTTTTTTCTCGTCCTTTATTATTTTTTTTCACGGTGCTACCGCTCGCAATGTGAATATAACGTGGCCGAATCGTAAGTTCATATTGGCTAAGGAAAATATTATCTATATCTTATGTCAATTATTGGCCATCATCAAAACTTCGTTTAAGATTAATGCTTCGATAAACTGTAATAAATTCAAAATAATTAAAAAATAAAAAATAAACTCTTATGTTAAAATGGGGGAATTCATAAAGACTATTTTTTTAATAGTTATTTCGAGTTTATTACAAAATTAAATGAAATTGATTAGTTCACCATTAACGACTTTGGCCTTAATTAGTATTTTTTTTATTTTTCTCGCTCTTTATTAAATTAAATAATTAATTTGTGAAAATTGTACAAAATCTATTTTACTTTTTACAAAATAATACATATTTGTTAAAATACACAAATAGTGTTATCGTAATGATAATACATATTTTGGGTGTAAAACTAAATTATGTGATTTTGTTATCACAAATTTAGTTTTGTTAACTAAATTTTGTTATCATTATACAATATTTATTAGTCATATTACCTACTGCAGTATCAGATATTGCTACAGTTTTTGGAAAACTAATTAGGGGCCAGACAAAATATTTCATTGTTACCAACTGTTCCCTCTCAAAATATTATCATCTGTGGGGAACAGATTTTATTTTAATAAAAAAAATCAATATTTGTACCTTTTTTCTTAAAAATAGAATACACACAAAATCCAAAATATGTAAATATCGAAAAAAATGTATTAATATTGAAAATTACAAAAGAATATATTTTATAATTATAAATATTAAAAAAAATAATGTAAATGATGTAGATGTATAAATTTAGGATTATTCTTCCGGAACAAAACAACGGGCCACTGTTGTATAGGTAACATTGTAAGAAGTTGGGAAGGTAGAAGAGAAATTTAATGTATATTTGTAAGCAACGACTAACCATTGCTAACGAAAAAACAATTCTGAAAGAAGTTCGTTTGATAGTATTGCTTTGTTAACAATATATATGTTATATTATGGTAACATAATTACATATGCATTATACATTTTTTTTTTTAAATATAATTGTTTAATATTATATTTATTATTATTATTTATTATTAGGTATCTGTCGTTATTAATTTTCATTACATTAACTGTATTGTTTAATAGGTTGTTCTGTATACATTGCTCATTTTGAATATAATAAGGTATATTATACGTATGTATAGATAAATAAGATACATATGTATAGAAAAAATACGGTTGGAGACAAATAATAACCAGCGAAAAGCAGAATAGACAGGTTAATTGTTTTTCTCTATCTCTATTTTCAATTATAAGTTTATATCAATTTTAAATTAAATTACAATCAATTCAAGTAGTTATTAGTTGTATTGGTTTTAATTTCTATTTGTGAATGTTTGTGTCGTAAACTTATTAGTTAATAATACTAGATATGAGTAAGTATAATAACATAAATAACAAATAACTTATACGTAATCAACACAATAACTCGTATTTATTATTAAACATAATATATTCTATTTCTTCTGAGTAATTTAACCTTTTCAATTATATTTTAACAAAAAATGTTGACTTAAAACTATCTTAACTAGACTACATATTTCTACTTCGTAAATATAAAACTATAAATGTTCTATTTACTGGTGGTGGATTTAAGAGGTTTGACAAAGTGATCGTCACCCACACTCACCCCTTGGACTAAATTAAAATATTGAGTTGTTTCCCCTGCGGCAGAGGCCTTGCCACGAAGTTCTAATACCACCTACGTTTAAATTATGACGTAATAACGAGTTATATTCTATTGTTTTACTTTATTTCAAACTACAAATATAAATTAATACAGACCCACCTGACTGTTTTTATCTTACGAGTAGAAGTCAACACAATAACCTGTTTTTAAATATACAACCGTCAAAAAACTTAAAGATCGTTATACATGACGTATTATGATAGTTCCAGTAGTTACCTATTAAAAATATATTTAAAAATAAATTCCAATAAATATGTATGATTTGAATGTATATTAGTATACGTTAAATAAAAAAATTAAATTATATCCACACAACAATCGAACATATCAACTCATGATCAATGTTTTAGAATTTTAGATTACATGTAAATACTTGATATTTTTGTCGTTAGTTTATATTGTCGATAATCAAATAGTATGTCGGTTCGAATAGCAGGAAAATAACTAGAAATCAAATCATTGGCAGGTTATTTTTAAATAATATCATCTAAAATCGCAATCTATTGATTGAAAGTTTATGATGAAAATTACTATCAGTCAAGTATAAAAAATTGAATTTTGTGATCCACGGTGAGTGGCATGATTTATATTACCACAAGTCAATTTCACGTTCATTAGTAAATCTATGATATATTCATAATTCGCAAACCCTCAGGACGATTATAATAATAATGTGATCCGATCAACTATACGAGTCTATTTTAATATTCATTCGACCTTCGAAAATAAAGCTCTTTCATTTCATGTATGATAACTACGACCAACTAGTTTTAATTAAAATCAAGTTTTATTCAAATGACTGAAATATAATATAACTAACTACTAACTACGAAAAGTGTATTTTGTGTATAATTTTAATATTATGCATAGCATGTAAACAAAATCTTTAAGTTAAAAATTGAACTATCGAGTATTTATGATTAATATATAAAGTAAATAAATATAGTAATTATATATATATATATATATATATATATATAGATAAAAAATGTATATATATATATATAGATAAAAAATGTATATATATATATATAAATAAAATTAATTAATTAACGAATGCGTCACCTAGAGTATTATGATTAATATATATTAAGAAAATTGGATTTTCGATTTTTTTTATCAATCATTTTAAATCATTGAAAGTTCACATTTATTCTATTTTCAAAATTTATGTCAGACGAATAGAGAAATCTTGTAGTTTAATAAAAATATAAAACTATATCAGTATATCCCTTTCTTTAGGTTTTAAAATCAAAAGTTGATAGTTCCTTTAAACATAAAGAAATAAAAGTAAGCTTTTGTAAATATATACTATTCATAGAAACCCCAAACGATTTCACAAAGATTGAAAAAAAAACTCAAATAAAATGTATTTAGGTAAGATTTTCTCAAATAATATTAAAAAGTTGAGTCTTACAAAAATTACCTTATGCAGTATAAATAAGTTGATAGGTATGTATATTTATACAGTGAAAAAGATCAAAAAACCGTACTAAAATACTGTTCAAAAATCAGTTTGTTTATTTGTATTTTCCGAATTTTTATATGGACCTTTTCCGAAAATTGAGAAGATATTTTTTTTCTCCACACGGATGGATAACATTTTTATACGACTTTAGTCTAATACCTTCGTTTAAATGTTTGTTTTGAAATAACTATATACAAAATGTTTTTTTTTTTTTAACATAAGTAAATTAAAATGTATTCATATACTATAAGTATATATTTTTTAATATTCCCAACTATTTGGACCTGTTGTTCCCACTATGTCTTTTTTCAAATCCCCTCAATTTCATATTCCTTCAAAATACGTATTTTTGACCATCTGCAGTTCCACCGTTGTCCTGGGTAAAATCAAAATTCCGAGTACAGTTAGTAAATATCCATCCGTCATTTTCGTCACCCAAGTCCACTAATTCAGTGTAATATAGTTATAACATAGGCTTAATAGAGTCTTATATTTTCCCACATCGAAAATAATATATTTTAATAAATATTCTAGTCAAAAATAACATTGATTTTCCTAGGTGTCATCATATCCACTCTTACTAAAATGCCGTCTTTTTGTAAACTACCTACATAATAATAATTTATGTACAGAATAATCAATCTATCCTAAGACACTCATTATTACAGAAAGTGTTAACTTTTTTTCAGAATTTGTTTTAAAAAACATTTCAAAAACAAGTAAATCTACAATTTTACATTTATGTTATTGTTTGTCACTTTTATTTTTGGTGGTAAAACCATTAACTACTTTTAATTTTCAAGTAGAAACCTTTATAAAAAAAGTTATATAAATGTATGGAGTATTAGTTAAAATAAAACTTGGTGTTGAAATTTTTGATTTCCGTCAATCCGTTAACGAAACATTTCACTTTTGAGTTTGGTTTAGGAGGAGAGTAGTGGTGCATTATTAAAACGCCGCGCGCCGTGCTGCCACACAAATGATGCTCTACTACTCTCACCTGATCCAAATTGATAGAAATCAAAAATTTCAACACCAAAATTATTATAAATAATACTCCATCTATTTATATATTTATTTAATATAGGTTGCTCATTGAAAATCAAAAGTAGCTCTTTGTTATACCACTGAAAATAAGGGTGACAGACAAACAACATACATGCAAATTTGTAGAGCTCCTTGTTTCTGAAATGTTCTATAAAACAAATTCCCAAAAAGTTAATACTTTTCGAGATAATTAGTATCTTATGAAAGATTGATCACCCTGTATATGTAGGATGACAATGCATCTCATATTATACGGGATATTTCCGTATTTCTACATTTTGTTCCCTTGTTTCGGTTTTTTCAAATTTGTCCCGAATTAATCCTGTTATTTCCCTTGCAGTTAATGTATAACTTTTGAAATTTATTTGATGTCTTTATAAAATTTTTCAATGGAATCTACTTTACAGTGGTATTTATGGGTTATTATTTTGACCATTTTAGTGAGTAGAACAAAGCAGCACAAAATTATACAAATAGCAGAAGAAAAAAATTGACCAACCGCCATAATCAAAATAAAATTGTCTTTGTGATCCATATTTCATTTGTACTGTAAAACCTTTAAACAGTACACATTTATTTTTTTTTTTTAAATTATACTTATAATTATACTGATAGTTAGATTAACTTATATTATACATAATTTTTAATTTGCTATTTTAAGTATACCGTATTTTTATATATTTTTATGACCATAAAATATGTATTTATTTTTTGATGGGAAAAACTCCATTTACAAAATAATCTCTATATAAATGCATAATGTAGTATAAAGGTTAATATTAAAAATTCAATTTTCATAAATATAACAAAATATAAACATATTGTATAAAGTAACATACCAACACAAGATTTAATTCTGGAAAATATTTGGTAAATTTTCAATTAAAAATAATGTTCTATTTCTATTGTTTACATTGTAAATATTATAATGGATCACACGAGATTGTAATAATATATTCGTAATAATATTATTATCCCGTTGTTCTATTTTTTTTAGTTATTTATTTTTTGTAATCGTTATAATATTATAACAATATCTCAAAATCGAACGGTTCAATATTACACATGGTTTTAATTTAAAATGGATTTAATATGTTGAATATGGGCAATTTAGATCACACATTCAATACCAAAAGTAGAAAAACAACACAATAGAAAGAAAAAAACATATACCATTGTAAAACCAACAGTTTCCCCGAACGGTTAAAATTAAATATAGTTTGTTATTGTTACGACAACCCCACAATATTACAGTAAACTTAACTTAAGATTGCAGTGGATTTAAAAGGATTTGTTGAATATTCCCCGAAATAATAAACAGGTTAAAATAGTGTAGAAACCAAAGGCTAAGTTGTGAACACTGTGAAATTAAAGCATGGCAGAAAGGCTTCATTCGGTGACCCAAACGGAACCTAAAGCTAATTAGTATTGTTTTAATTGGAAAAATAAAACGCGACATGGTCCAATGAACAAACACAAATGATTTTCCACCCCTATATATATATCTGTTGTATATGAATTAAACCGAATATTATTCAGCAAAAGGAGAAGAGAAAAATAATTTTTATATTTGATAGAGGGTGTTTAAATGGGTTTTTTTTATTTTACAAATAAACTTTGATTGGAGTGTTCATCATAGGGACTGATGCTCACTAAATTAATCCTCTTTAATAACATTTAATTATAAAAAAAAACAATAAAGCAAATTTTCAGGATTATAGTACCTATACGTATAATCAATTATTATTATTTATTATTATTTCTAAACAAACATTTAAGTTATTATAAATTATAATGAGAAAGTATAAATAATAAATAATAAAACAATATTACTTAAAAAATATACTGAAATATTAGCAAGCATCAATTATATTAAAAATGTTTATGGCATGTCATTGATAATAATTATTTTATTTATTAAGAGTCTCCTTTCATACACAAATTATTCAACTAATATCTGAAATTAAATGGCATACTACAAAATGTGTAGGACCCACTATATAGATATTTAAACATTTTATTAATTAAAATAAATGGTCTCACTAATAATGATAATCTTTCAAAGAAAAAACAAAAATAGGACAACAGTCTTCCAAACTTCACGGTAAGTCAAATTTTCCATGAATTACTTATTTTTTAGTTAAATGACTTATTTAAGAACGTTTTAAAATCATTTATATTCTAAAAAGTGCATTGTTCTTATTTTTTTCACCCTTATTTGCAATCATGCATTGACAACTTACTTTTGATTTTCAAATAACAACTTATAATAAGAAATTCATAAATCTACGGATTATTAGTTTAAATAAATATTGGTGTTGGTATTTGTGATATCTGTCATCCCGTTGATAATATATTTAAATTTTAAGTTTAAGTAAAGAGAGAGTAGCGAAAATGTATTAAAATGCCGCGAGCTAAATATCTCCTTCCTAAACTTAAAAGTGGAATATCTTATCACCGTGTAGACGAAAATCGACAATTTTAACAAAATAATGTGTTTAAACTAACACTCCGACTATTGATCAAAGGTTTAATAAACGCTTGAAAATCAAAAATAGGTAACCGCTTTAACCTCAAAAATAAAGACTATGTCACATTTTAGAATATATATATTTAAAAAATTAAAAAATTGTTTGTCTAAGTATTTTTTTGGTCAAAAAAAAGTATTTCGTGCGAAATTCGACTAACCTGAATTTCGAAAGACTGCATGTTTATATACAACTTGTATGTACGTATTTATTTAGATTAAATTTTTTTTTCGTATGAAATTAAATTTACCTTATTTATTCTGCAATAAATTAAAAATATACATTTCAAAGCTTTATTATACATTTAATCTATCATTTCTTTTTTCAAAAATTATAATACATACAAAAAAAAAATAAAATTTAAAGAAAGTTATTATTTGAGTTCTACTTAAAGGTAAAAACTAACTTCCATAAATATATTATTTATTTACGACAAGAAAAAAAAAGGTTTTAGACATTCAACAAAAATAAAGATAAATAAAAAATACTTGCCTTGTTATACACACTTTATTTTTGTATATAATAATTTCAGCGTTATTCGAGCAAGTTCGAATTCTATTCAGACTTTTAACACTGACTTAACTATTTAATAAAAATAAAACATACATTCTTACTAAGATAAAGTGTTTAATGAAAAAATTATGAACACATACTGTTAAAAAAAAGTAACTTTTACGCAATGTAAACTTTTATTCCAGCATTTTAAAATAGAGCGCCAGCAGATAGTCTCTCGCGGGAAAATTGTGCAATATATAATGTACACTAAAGAGTGGAAAATAAGTTTCTAACGTAACTTACATTAATTGTATATTGATATAATATACACACGTGAATAAATATATTTAATATTCAAAAAACTTGCGTTTAATTTTCATATTATTTGTTAAGTTTGGTCAAATGGTATTTTATTATGTAGGTACAAAATTATTCAAATAAATGTGTATGTAGATGTAGTAATAAAAATGGCATTTTAAGGTAGAATTAAGATGTATAAACTAGTTCAGTTCTTTACAAAATAATAAAGTCCTCTTTCTATTTTGAAATATCCAGATTTTAGTATTGAGACTGAAATCAAATACCTTGGTCATAGAAACAACTCACACAATATGGGTGTAATGATTAGTTGTTAAAAAATATGATACCATCAATAACGTAAAAAAAAAATAAAATACTCCATGTCCAACACAATAAGCCTAATTTTTCAGTAAAAGAATTGTCTAAAAATAATAGACAGTCAAAAAATTTGTATTAAACTCAAAATAAATAAATAAAATATACCAATGCAGTATGCGTGAACAAGAAACCATTAATGAAATTGAAAAGAGTAAATTGAAAAATCGTATTTTCTTATAATTTTCACAAACCATTCTTACTCATTAATTATCCATACAAGCCAACATCGTTATCAACAGACTCTACAGTATTTTAATATATAGACACTTACTCGCTCCGTAAGACAGCAGGAAAAGTCCAATTGAGCCATTTAACATACCAGAAACATATACCAAACTCAAAATAACACGATTATTTTTGTTCAAACATGAACGTATACACCGTGGGTTTTCAAACTGAAATTGCCGCGAGTATTCTCTAGTCGTACCAAAACCTTTTGAAAGTTTTTTTTTCCTTAAGTAACAGATTATATGGAATTGTGATATTTGAAAATAGATGCGTTTATGCGTTATGCAACTGCGATATATATATACTTATAAATCAACAGTTTATGGGAAGAAAATAAGGATAAGTTTTCTTGGATACCTATTGAACCTTTATAATAATAATTAGGTAATAATAATTAACATTATATTAATGTACAATTTTGTGTATTTAATTTATGTAAATAATAAAATCATGGCCTAAAAAATAGGTCTTAAAAAATTGTATGGCTGAGATATGTGCCGTAAAAATTTTGTAAAGAACATAGTATACAATGTTTAAAAAAAAGTTTGATATCCACTGGTATACACAGACGTATACATATATAATAACATTTAAGTAAATTATCATAATCAATGTTCAACGTTAAGATATTTTGAAATTCAATATTATTATAATAATATACTGGTCGTACCATTTCAACTACCTATATTTATTTTCAAAATAAATTTTTTAAATAATTTTATTATTTGATAGACACATTGATTTTTAATAATAAATAAACTAGCAAAGAAAATTGAAAAGCATTCTTGTCCGTGAATATTGTAAAAATACAATTAGGTACCTTCCCTAAGGTAGACAATAACTTACAAATGTTATTTTTTTTTTTTTTTTTTTTTAAGAAGCTAAAACCTCGATGACGTATAAAATATGTTCACATTAATTAACAACCAATTTATAACTTTGTTTTATATTTATTGGTTTTCATTAATCTTTTAAGGATATTACAATTATTGGCTTTATAATATAGCATTACTATGCTAAAGAATATTATTATTAAAAAATCATTATTTTATATTTTTAATGATTTTTTTTTTTTTTAAAAACGTTAATTCGGAATTCGACGGTACATAAAACTTATTATTTAAGTAAATTCGGAATACAGAATGTTTTTAGTGATTAAAGAGTGGATATTTTAATAAATAATATAATAGTATTTACAAAAATATACATTTTTAATTTGTATACTTTTCAAGACAAATGTTTAAATAATTAATTAAACGATTATTCACAAAAGTTTAATTCATTTTAAGATTTTTCTAAAAAAAAGATAAAAAAACCTTTCCTTTCATGAAATTTCCATGAGTGGTTTAGATCCGCATATAATCTGTTAAGAAAACTTATATATTGGTTATTATTATCATTAACTACTTAATTTAAATGTAAACGTAATTAAAATTATTGTACTCGGAAAATAATAAGCATGACTAAATATATGAATTAAAACCTTCACCTTTTAATTTCTTCTACCTGTTTTTTTTAGTTTTTCACTACTACCGTTCACCAGCCACCAATAAGTCAGTTAACCAGTGAATTCGAAATATTAATATTAATTTCATAAAAATACCAACCCGTGTTCAATTATTTATCTTTATAATGTTGTTGGGTGAAATTATCTCAAAAACACGGTATTATAATACTAATCAACAAAATAAACAACCCAACCATTTTTATTATCAACCAATAATAAATAGTTTATGATTTTTCCGACGTATACTATTCCCAAAATGTACTAAATAACAGTGCTATGTTTGCAAATCATAATATATATACACAGTATAGATACCTGCACTTTCAACCCAAAATAAAAGTAATATTCTTTTAGCTTTAATTAATCAAAATAAATTAAATTAAATTAAGTGAGTTTATGGTCGCACAACGTTACTATTAACAACATTTGACTTGGATAATAATACCGTTAGTTTCAATCGTCGAGAAAATATTATTAATTTTCGTATTCTTCCTGAGTGCAACCGGATAAAAAGGATTCTATTGAGCAAAGGGTAAGACGGAAGAGACCCGTCTTGAAGGAGCCGTTTTAATCCGTTTCAGACAGACTGATGACTGCAGTAAACTAAAACTAATAGCCAGCTATCAAGTGCTACTATATCAGCTTTAGAGGATTTCACTTATTATTGCTGCACCTTCGTCCTCATTCTTTATCATATCAAAGATGGTTCGAATCGTCTATCGAGATTTTCAAATCAAATAACCCATAACTTGACTACGATTATTTAAAAGATTTCAATAAGCTTACAAAACTCTAGTAAGTCCAATAAACGTTAAGGACTAAAAAACGAATTATGTTTAATCTCACTCTACTTTTTTCTTTCATCGAAATATTACTCAGAAACGTTAATTTATTCAGATGATAACGATGTATTCGAATTTACCGTCTCCGTTTATCCAACAAATGGTGCAATATATTTGTATAGACAGAAAAATATTTTTTTAAAAAATTATACAATTAAAAAGTATACATTGCTTTATATATAATTTTTTTTCAGTCTAATAGCGAGTGTTTAAACTCTAAATTTAACTAAAACATCATAACTAAAACTCTGTATGGGTATTATTTTATACAATATACAGACGAATACAGTAGCAATAATTGTGTTAAGACGTCTCTTTTGATACGGTTATTAATACCTATTTTAAAAATTCAAAATCAAAAGAAATAATTTCACGTTTTACAAAAATGCGCATGATTATATAGAATCAAAATCGACGTTGAAACCTTTAATTTCAGCATAATAATTATTTATAAGGAATGTTATTAATATTTTAGATTTAATAATCGATACTAGTATTAAGTATAAACCTTAGGTACAGACCTCGTATAAATATTATAGTTGTATTTGGATTTCATATAATTCTGGACATATAGCCGTTATTTAACGGACTGCAGACAAATAATTTGTTCTGTCAGCGGCGTATAGACAGAAACAAATTTCGAAGGGCTTATTTAATTTTGCAATCCTCTCATTCACTTAAAACAGTCAATTTCAAATAAAACGACAATAATAAGACTATTGAAAATTGAAAACCAATATAATGTTTTAATGGTGCAGTAAACTGTATTTAACAACTCTATTATAACCAATAATAAAAACAATTATTAGACACTTAATAATACTTAATTGTCGGAGATATTTCAAGGAAGGTGGGGATAATAATTCACTAAGAACTTCATTGGTCTTTGCTCTTACCCAATTAATAAAATGAACTTATTTATAAAAAACTAAAATCTGAGAATGTATAATAACATTTTATATTTTGCTGAAATCTATAAAAATAAATATATTCATGTTATAATATAGAAAAATACCGAAATATTTTACGATAGTATTATTATTTTTCTTTTATTGCAGCGCATTATCTATATTAATAAGTAATTTTATTTACAGATACAATATTGTAAAATATTAAATTCTGTTAAATGTATTTAAAATCAGTGTTAATTCGTATAAATCGAATTGAACGTCGATAATAAAAGATAACAGCAATATATTTTGGAACAATAACATTATGTCTTTAGTTTTTTGTTTTTTATTTGGTTATCGTTTAAAATCTCAAGACATTTACTACAAATTCCCTGGTGATTTATATTTAACCGAAATACATATTTGTATTCGAAATGTATTCAAAATAAAATGCTTTGATGTATTTATTCGGAAAATAATATTTTATAATATTATTACACAATAACTCCGATGATAACTTTATGAATAAATATTTTTATTCTATATATTGGTAAAATAACGATTTATCATTTAAAGAAACAGTGAAACGAGAAATAAATAAAAGCAGCAACAAAAAATATTTATATTAAAGAAACAAATATATACTGCAATAATATATAATAACATTTCAATAACTTCTGCAGTCTTGATAATACAAAATTCACGATTACTCCCCGTGAAAATGTCTTATTATATTATTATTAAGTATTATACTTATATATTTATTGAGATATTCTTTTTTCGATAGTTCAGTTCTCAATTATACTGAATTACCCAATGATATTTAATTTGGTTCAATCTCAAAAATATAATATACGTTTTTTTTGGAATAGTAAACATTAAGTACAGATACTGCAGAGACTCCACGGACTCAATATACACGTAAAATATGTTTTATATACTTTGTGCAAAATATATAAAAAAAATTAACTATTAGGTACCATATTTTATTCCGTACAATTCTGTAAAAACTTTTTACCACAGTAAACAATAATTAATCAAGTTCAAAATCCAGAGCACCTTAAAAATAATTTTAGTTTATTTTTACGATAGGACATATTTTTTTATTATTATTTCAAAGACATCGGAGGCTTATAACCTCTTATAACTATAAGATAAGTAGTAAACTACATAAAAAGAAAAGAAGTTTTATATTACACATGGTAAAGAAAAATGTAAAGATTTTAATATTTTCTATAATCCACTTGAATATTGCCAACTAAAGCTTAAAAAATAAATACTTATCAATATTTTTAGATTCTTAGTGGAGTGAAGAAGCTTATAGTTTTACAAAAATGTTTTTTTCTATATGTAGCACTTTTTTGGAAAAGAAATTGGCGTGAAAAAGTACTTTAAAGAGATCATTTTTCGATTTTCTTAAGAGTTGTAAAAAACCAAAAAAAAAAAATGGGAAAATTTACGAAATATAATAAATATAATCTTACAATTTTCTTTTTCTATGAACAACTTTTCTACCAGCAATTTCGCTCCAACTTTTAATGATAGCAATGTTTCTAAAAAGAAATTTTACTAGGGAGGTACTTTAGGAGGTAATTTTTCGATTTTCTCAAGAGTTTTCCCAGCAAATGTATAAAACCGCGATAATACATGGGAAACCGGGAAAACGTAAGGAAATTGGGATAATCGGTACAACATTAAATAAATATTATTAAAGAAAATATATAAAGTCTATTTAATTATTTTACTATAATATGGCATATATATTGTTGACAAAAAATCACTATCAACTGAACTCTGCTCAGAATCGTTTTTCGTCGGCAATGGTTTATCGTTGCTTACAGGTATACATTAAATTATCTATAACAGTGACAGTACCCGCCCTCATTATTCTAGGATGTCTTTTTTTTCAATTAAATTAATTTGTTGCACCATTATTATTATAGGAACTATATTTTAAATTATTATAAATATATCTAAATCCCTACTGCAAGTACTGTTAGTTTAAAATTATATTTTTATAAAATATTTTTTAAAAAAATTAGTTTAAGTATAATTAGGTATATTTACAGTAAATAGAAATATAGAATAATATATTATTAAAAAAAAAATAAATAAATAGTGAATCCAAATGTATCCCTCATACGATGTGACAAAAAATGTATAAAAACCATTGGAATATATTTGCATTATTTTATCCGTAATCGTAATTCTAAATAGCAATGTTTTATTATCACTAATATTTCATTTTTATTGTTCAAACAGTAGATAACATAACTCACGTTTTTTTTTTTTCATAAATAATACATATTTATAAAAATGTCTATGGTGGAAAAATGTTTTCTTTGAATTTTTAATTCGTGTAGAACTTTATTGCTATATAGTTTATATTTGAGGGGAAAAAATGTAGGTTTTATGAATTACTGATTCAAAAAAAAATTTAAAAAAAATACTGTCACCTTAATAAAAATGTTATCAAACAAATAACAAGCGAGAAAACCTCATGATATAGTGCATACTCGTAATTTATTAGAGTAAATCTGCTATAAACCAACTCTAAAAGCAGCTTTATAGACAGATGGGTGAAGGGGTGAGAAGAAGAAACAAAAATAAATACTAGCTAGATTTGTGTATAAAAAAAAATAATAATAATAATAGTAATGATAATAATAACAATAACGAAGAACTAACAAACGAATTTAGCTTTGAACCTGTAAATGGCGTATTTATACCTTACCACGCCGATATATATGTGCAACGTGTACAATGCATACAGATACGATTGAAAAAAATTTTAAAAAAATCGTGAAATTCGTTTTAGACGTGTTTCACGAAACTTTTTTCGTATAGATGAAGATGTACAAATTCGTAAACATTACACTGCGAAGTTTTTTTAAAAACTGAACGTTTCTTTTGTGGCCGCGGAATACGAGCAGTATATATAGGTGTACCGCGCAAGTTCCGCACTTAACTCGAGCACATCATCGAAATATCCACTTTCGCCAACAAGCGTATGAGACGTGAGGGGGGGAGGAGGAAAAGGAGGAGAAATGGAAACCGTTTGGATCCAAATGTTTTTTTTAGAAAAAAATACATAATTCACGTGTTTCGGGGAAAAAAAGAAAAACAAATTACGTCTTTCTTGTTTACGAAAACATTTCAGAAACAATCCGCGAAAAACTACTTGTCGCAACTTATATACACCGCTGCAATAATAATAAATAATGTAATAATAGTCCGCGGACCGGCACACACGAGCGTGCCGTCGACTGAGAGAATCGCGACCATGTGTTATTATTAAAGGGAAAAAAAAACAACTACCGTAAAAAACTATTAAACGTTTTTTGGACCGGGACCACCGGCACGCGCATCCGACACCCCGCAAATAATAAAACACTTAATATAGAAAATACTCGGCGCGTTTACAGCAAGTACCTAATAATATTATTACGTATTGTTCTCTGTCTCTCATGGCGAACGTTTAGGTCAGGTTTTTTCTCGCCCATAGCTATGAAATAAGTTTTCTCGCCCGTGCTACGTTAAGTATACAAATTTACCTACTATATTATAATATAATACGCCCGATATGTGATTATTGTTAGTATTACTCTGCCACAAAGAATAGTATAATATTACGTATATGGTTTTTTTCTCGGAATTTACGCCCCCCACCTCCCCACCTTCGTTCATCTACTATAGTTATATACGAAAATTCATCACGACTTACCTGGTCGGATCTCCGCCTCGAAGCGTCGTTCCGTGCAAAAGACTTCCGTCGAAGCACACCCGAAAAACGCGGAAAAAACCGCGGTCCACGTCGGTCGAAAAATTATTACGCGCGACGTGATAGAAACAGCGCGCACCAGCAACGGCGTCGGCAATCCGATCGAACGTGAACGCGCGGAGCGTGAGCGAAAACTACCCGATGCTGAGGCGGCGGCACAGGCCACGGGACCGAAAACGACGGCGGCGGCGGCGGACTTAGCACCAGTGCTGCCTCACACGATGTCGGTCGGCCGCGGTCGCCATCGCCGTCGCCCGAGACGCGTTCCCACCTGCACCGCGCCCGCTTTTGAAATATTAAAAAAAGAACCGATACTGTCCTATCCCGGGTGTGTCACTGTTAGTGTGGTACGTCGTAGGTGAGTTGGATAAGTGTAGAATATAATATGTCGTAATAATATCATAGATAGGTAGAAATCCGATTACAAATATCCGTACACGCAACGTAACAAACGAAAAACGATTCTGACCCCCGAGTCGTTGATGACGTTTCCAAACAATGTCCATGCGAAATTCAAAACGTTTAGAAAAAAAAAAACCACTTCTTTAAGTCTTAACTTTCTTTCTTTTTTTCGTCCTCGTCGAATATACAATACCTACAACGAACCTGGTGTTAAATGTGATCGATCGTTTTGGCCGATTCAAAACAATTTTATCCTTTTAGATGCAACGAAATTGTTAAAAAAAAACTACTACTATAAATATAGCAAAAATTGCTAGGAGGGTTTGAAAATCTTTCACTGAGTTACAACTAAAATTAAAAAACAAAAACAAAAACTTAACCGAAAATAATAGAAACTTAACGAAAGTTTCTTTGGGGAAGCATAACGACGAAAATAAGTTAAAACTTGAAAAAACAAATAATATCTACAAATACTCGTAGCAAAATTACGCAGTACACTAATAAATACTACTGCAGATTTCGGAGAAATTCGAATATTTTACTTTTAAATGTTAGCAGATAGTGATAGTAATAAGTTCATACCGCTTTAAATTATGGCCATATCTTATTCCAATATAACATATTTTTTTTTTTTTAATATCATATCTCAAAAGACGAATCATTATATTTCATTACCTTTTCTGTCTTGTGTCATCCGAAATAGTTCAATCGTTGTTAATTCAGCCCATTCCTTGATGTTTAATATTAATATCTGTGGTCTTCCGTGTTTTTTCCTACACTTGAGTACGGACGGTTAACAAGGAGATTCTCTACTTAAGTGGGGCCTAGAACTGAGAGCCATTATTTGATTTTCAGTTATAATGATCTCCTGGTAAAAGTTATATACCTACTCAAATAGTTTCTCGTTGCTTTCATAAGTTTTAAATCCCGCCACCCACTATGGATCACACGTTGTTTGTAGGCGTATAATATATGTATACGAATAGAACAGGGAAACTATCCCTGAGCTAGTTTTTTGTTCCCTTCATACTTTTTCAATATTATTATTTGGCCTAAGAATTTAACGACATTTTTTTCTTAATCTATCTGTTATGAGTTTAATTATTTTAAATTATCAATTATATTTGTTATTTGATACGAAACTCTAAATCTACTATATTTCATCATGTATACTCAGACTGTTATCTTTCCGTGACAGAAGAGTTAAAATCCGTGGAAAAAACAAAATCATGTCTATCCGTGTAATGCATTCTACCCGACGTAATTTTGCATCTATGATATATCGGAATTTATCACCGATTCATTTCAAACATGAGTGAAAGAATGGAGGTGGTCAAAGGCACCTCCATTTAGTAATATTTCAATATTTGAGGTTATGGCCTCAACATATATGTTCAATGATTTTGTTTTTGTTAAACGTACGGGAGATCAACTGACCCCATCCAATGGTTAAAGTGAGAAAAACTTTAAAGGGGGACTATATTTACCGAAAATTTAGGAGCGTTTCCGAGAACTAACCAAACTTAACCAAACTTTCAGGAAACCTATAATGGAGACAAGACTTCCAAAATGTTTTCCTCTCACACACATGTGTTTATACACAAACGTTATGCTAATAGGGTTTGAACATAAACTGCAGCCCCACCCTCGAATATTATCCTACGCATATTTCTACTCAGTGAAAATAAAGTAAAACAGACTGATTACCTATAATCTAATAGGTACCTATCATATTATTTATTTTTAATTAAACTACGTCAAGTTTTTAAAATCGTATTAGAAATGTCTCAGTGACAACAACTAAAGCATCCCTTTTGATATTGAAGATTTACACTAGAGAAGACTGATAATTTTACCTAAAATACGGAGGGAGATTCCTCCTTTCCCCCCCCCCTTGTTAATCACTATATTTACGTACTCGTATGCAACTTTTACAATTGTAAAATGAGCGTTTTAAACGGTGCGCAGAACCATAGGCGCAATTAGATAGTAACTAATTAATCAGGTGATGTTTTCCCTACTTTCAATGAAGACGATGAAGGAATATGCCTCCATCGTATGGGCCACCCAATCAGAAGGAATCAGTCGGAATTCGTCAGTCGGATTTCTAAGTAAGTTCGTAAATAATAAGTTATTAAAAATAATATTCCATTAATATAAACATTTAATAATTATCGTATTGAGTACATGTATTAACTATACATCCGATATTTCTTCGATATGAAAAATTTAATTGGATTTTTTTTTATTTTAACAAAATAAGTTATGATTAAAAAATATATAGGTATGTAGTTCATAATAAATTGGTCTAGCGTATATTTGTATTGTTTCTCGTGGATTTTCTACGCTTTAATTGTTATTGCTCGAGTATATATTATAATACTTATTATAATAATATAGTATTATAATATAGTTTACAAACAAGTTAAAAAAAAACTTTACCTACTAAATTATCATAACAAAAAAATTCTATAAAATATGCGTTACATTGTTCAGTGGAAAATTATTAATTATAATTTTAATAAAATCGTTTTATTTGTTTAATCGTAAAATTATTTCGTTTCTTTGTGTACGGATTTTTTTATTTTTTATTTTTAATAATAATACATAATATAGGTGGGTATATAAAATATTTTTCATTTTAAACAAAAATAATAAATTTAATTAATTTTTAAGTAAAATTTTAATAAAAAAAAATCTCGAACACACATAAAATTATGATTAATTCAACATTTATTATAGGTGCCTACACCTACCTGCTGTGATTTGTTCGAATTTAATTTCTGAATATATAATGTAACACGACTAAACGCGTCGTTCGTATAATTATAATTTAACGAAACAAACATGTGTTATAACTTATGGCAAAGTTTGAGAATATAAAAAAAAAAATGGGCATACCTACCCACAGTATACATAATTATCCTTTTAAAACACGTGAAACGTGTATGCATATAGTTTAAAATAAATTAAAGGCACCAAATTTGTTTGTTTATAATAATATACTAACCGTTCATAATTTTCATTTTTATACAAATGTATTCTACATTATTTTAATAATTCAAATATACGTCACGACGTCATCCCTCAATAATGAAATACTGCTTTGGGAAACTGTTTTGAAGGTATATACGTATAATAATAGTGTTATAATATTAAATATTCAAAGCAGTCGTATAAATCATTTGCATTCGAAAACGATTCTAACCATAACCAAACATTTTTCCGAATATAATATTATATATTCAACGTTAGAACCGAATTTAATATTAAATTTGATAAAAACGGTCTATGTTCGAGGAAAATTATTTTTCGATTTACGGCGAAATAACCAAAATTATTTTTAAAACTATAAAGGTCCCCCCCCCACACACACACTGTGACAGTGTATTCAGTACACGATATTTTATCTATGCAGTAAATTGTACCACCGTATAGTTTGCACACTGACCCGGTACAGATACCGAGGTGGGTACCGGACGGTAAAATATCAACCTCCCCCCCCCTCTTGAAAACGTTTCGATATACACACTTGCCGTACGATACGTATGCGTATAATACAAGGTCAATATATGATATACACGTTCCCGCACATTTTCAAATGAGAAAAACGACCGATCTGCCATCAATGAGATGTATTATACTGTTGACGATCGAACATTTGAATGAAAAACTACGCGCCTTAAGCCAACACGGAGGACGCTAATGTGCGAAACCGATGTGGATGCTATGTAACTTTGAATATGTATACTTTTTACAACGCCACTGGACTTGTAAATCTGTTTTATAAATAAATAATTAATATGTAAACGCGTATGTAATTATTCTTTAAAATTGTATTCGCCATTATCTAAATGTAAACACTATATTGTATAAGACAAAATATACGTAAAACTTTGTAGGCCAATGGCCCAGCAGTCGAAGCCACTCTATTCCTAATGAAAAAAATTAATATGTGTACGTTTTTATAAAAAAATATTGACGATTTATCATAACTTTCATGTTTCTAATTGTCTCGACACACACTAGGAATTCAATAAAATCAAAAGAAAGTAAATACAATAAAAATTAATAGTAGATAAATGCACACATAAGTGTATATAAAAAATTTGAATTCACAATAATATAATCCAAACGCCATTTTAAATGTATAAATCTATAATAAATAATAGTGTTTGTACTTAATAGTTGCATTAAATACATTCATAAACAAAATTCTATCAATATTGATGGTAAATTGTTATTTATGGTATATAGTTATTATTTCTAGAATCAATCAAATAATTAAAAATGCGTATGGTCATTACGACAAATAAAAAAAAAATCTAAAGATTCACGACGAATCAATTGTTAAACAAGACGTATTGATGGACGCGAAATTGATTTTACCTTCTCGGTAAATGGTTAAAAACCGTGCATTCGACGTTCTAATAATATTGGACTCCGGTACGTAATTTGAGACCGTACCGACATGACGTATAGTGTCGATATCAAAGAAGTGATCAGACACAGATTGCAGAAGGCTACGTGAACTTAACCTCCTCAAAACTTGTTTTTGATTTGACGGCCCAGGTTCGTTTACAAATTTTACGATTTAATTTGCAATTATTTACAATTGTCAGCAATCATTTTGGATTTTGAAAAGTCGGGGAGCCAACTTCATGTCTGTACATAATATCGCCAATAGTGCACATTAAATCTCATAGGCAAAGCGAGTTATGAACCGAACAAAAATATCGGCTCGCATACCGACCAATAATACTGTGTTGGTGTGTCCGGTCCGTAAAGAAAACAAATAAAAATCATTAGAACGATTTTACCGGTATCGTAACCCGTATCGATCACACTGAGTATACCGTCACAGTATACAGGAACCTCGAAACATCAAATGCAGCGGTAAATTTACTCGTCTTTCGTAATTATCAATGGTTTTTTTTACATTTACTATTACGAAAACTAATGGAAAAAATATAAAAATATAACCCGTCTTAAATATGCATAATTTGGCGATCGTTTACTTGGTTTTTTTTTTTTCAAAGTTCTGTATGAAACTTTTGAAACTTTTTCTACTGCTCCAAACAGGGGTATCTGAAGAGAAGAAAAATACACCTGACTAACTGTAAAACTAATTATACAATAACTTTTGGAATCTGAAATTGTCATACAAGATGTAATTACTAATATTATACTTATACGAAAACAACAATTTTTCATAATCGATTAATCACGCCGGAATAACATAACTTCAAATAAATTAAAAAATTAATTATAATCTAGCAAACATTACATATTTACACTATAAGACTATTTTTGAAGACAACATGAATATAAATACTTTTAATTTGTTTAAGTTAAATAACTGAATTAAGTACAATTAAATGTTCGTGTTAAGAATGGTATAATAACAATTTCTAAACGCGTATAAAATATTAACAATATACTTATACAGAAAACATAATAATGGGGTGAGGAAACACAACGAATCTTTTATTAAAACAATAACACTATACAATTCTTGGTGAAATCTCTGACAAAGATTGTTAAAATAACTGCAACGTCGGGTACCGCATATAGAAACAACAGAGCTACACAGTTTTACTGAATTGAGTTAAAAGTTTAATATCACAAATTTAAAACTCAACGCCAGAGTCAAATTTCGTCTGGAAACACTAATAAGATACGAGGTCATCGGTTTTTAGATAGCATTTTCAGTATTTTTTGAATAATTTGTAAAACTTTAAATATTTAATTCAAATTATTTTAAATTAACTATAACAAACAGATGATTCAAGAATTTTGGTTATCCTCGAAACAAAAATCAAATTCCATAATACAATGTGTAACATTAAACCTATTTAAATCATTTTTTCTTACTACAACTCGTACCTTTAAGTATAAGGTTACCTAAAATAAATATACACTAACGTTTAAAAAAACGAATAATTAGTTGATTATTTTAACGACGATTTTCATCTGAGTAATGATCAAATAATATCACGAATGTAATGATGTTCGTGTTCAAAAAGGTATTTCTCATGTTACTGGGATTTTAAATAATATTTTGATATTATTGAACTAAAACTATGAACTCAAAATGATACGAATTATAGCAGTAATATAAAATGTACACAGAGTTCAGTTATTTTCTTTAATAAAAAATAAGTGAGGGTTTTTTATTCAACGTTTAATTAATAATAAAAAAAAAAACCGAACATAACACTCGTTCCTCTCACTCAAAGAGTCTGCATTGCGCAAACCGGTGAAAATGTATCAATGGGATTCTTTGATAACTAAAATGTCATAAGAGAAGAATAATTTTTTTTCCTGCGACACAATAATTTTATATTTCGTGATTTTAAAATAAGAAATACATATTACTAATTCTCTTAAAAAGTATTATATACTCTACCTTCCATAAATCAATTATTTTTACTTGTAGATAAAAAGATAATTGTTATTAGAACAATTAACTTCGTGGAAATATAATTAAAAATTATTTTTCTGCTAGAATTAGTCTGTTTTAGGAATTATGCGAATAAAAAAAAGTACAAATCTTTTTTATAGTTATACAATACATCTTACTCAATAGTATACATTCTTATTCCTGCCAAACTAAAAAAATAATCTTAACTATTTAACCATTTAATAATACAGTATTATTGTATTAAAGTATACTGTCTAAGTACTGTCTTTAAATTATAAACCCAACAACTATATAGACCGCGTATTTAACCCCCCCCCCCTCCTCGCATATTACTTGAAAACTATAAATATTGAGTAAGAAGGATAGAAATAGCGGTCAGTTATGTCATGGAAGATAATATATTGTTATTTCTTTATTCCTTAAATATAAGGGTAGAAAATAATTTTTCGATAGATTAAAGAATACTTAAAAAAAAAATCAAACGATTGTGTACGAATTCATATACAACGTTGTCAAATGTTTATACTAACTATATACTCAATAATTATCCAGTTCAATAATTTAATCTGAACTGTAGAATATTATTACCTACTAATAAAATAATTAATAAACTAATTAAATCATAGTTAAAAGATGTATTATTTTAAAATGCCTAAATATAGGTATTTTATGTATACCTATACAAACCTTTATATATATATATATATGTACTTCATCGCAATGAATAAATAATAAATACAATAAATAAATAAATACATTTTAATTTCTGAACATCTATGACCTTATACTTCCAAATATCGCAATATATTATTGTATGGATCTTATACTCATCATAAGCCTTTATAATATTTTGAATTCAAATAAAATACAACTTTCTCATTTTCTTTATTTTCCCGTAATTAATAAATTAACAAAATAGAAAATACCTATTTATTTAAAATAACGAAATTTCTAGCAGATTAAGATATATTTGATGTCACGTTAACAATAGAAAAACGAAAAATATTTATGCATTTTTCTAGTTCACTCGTGTGGTATATACCGGTATGATAATTGGCAACAACGCTTAACAACGTGTAGCTTAAAAAGGTATCACCGATAACAAACGTACGCAATCGTGTTTTACCTAAATATAACTATGGAGTAACAATAATAGGCTCCAAGGGTGGTAGGGGACACAAGGGTCAACTTCCCTGGGACACCGGAGGTGCCACAAGTGTAGTGTCAAATGTTAGGTAGATAGATATCAAATTCTGGCATTAAACACGATGAAAAGCGCTCTAGGGTACCAATGGTAGTTCTAGCATGGTACTGAATAATAATACTGCACAATACTATTACGAATTGGTAATAATATATTTGGTGAAGTACACAAATGTTATATTATTTTTTCCCTGATAAAGCTTATTAAAGCTAACTACGATATCTAGTTCAATTTCGTTTGCTCAATATCGACCCATAGTTTTTCTCTCTATGTGGCATAGTTATTAGTTCTATGTTCAGAACCAAAAAAAAATATAGATCACTTATCACGGGTAACAATACATATCAAAATATCACTACCGTGGCCATCTTAAGAACTCTATACCTACGTGTTAATAAGATTCTAATTATTGTCAATTTATACTTCGTTATAGTGGTGAAACTTAAAATATAATTTTGATAAGTTGGTATACACTTTTAATTATTTTGTTACTTCACCGCCGGGCCAGTTCTTGACAATCGATTATCGCGATGACACAATTAATTTTGTGTAATTGCAAACGCATTTGCTATAAATTAAAAAAAAAAGAAAAACGAACTTTTCATGACTAGGTAATAATGTAAACATGTAATTAAATTCTTCTGAGTTATTCAATTGCCATAACTATAATCTCCATTCTCGAGTTATTTAAATAAGCGTTATTACATACAATTTCTTTTTTAACATAAAAAGAAAATAAGTGGCCAACCCCTTAATTATTGTATTTTGAAGTAAAACCCCTGTTAAATTTTGCACAATCGGCGTTACTAATTTATTAAAATATGTGTAATATTTCCTTTTATAATTTAAAAGGGTTATGAGTATTATAATCACGCGGCGAAAAAGTACTGATTTGCAAACAGTCGCTAATGGGATGCCTACATTAAACTAATTTCGAATCTATTTAAAAACTATAGTTTATGTAAGTATATTAATTATTAAACAGCTAGATAATTTCTAACTATTATTTAGTGTTTATCACGGAGCCCGAATTCAATAAACAGTTTACGCGTTATTACAATATCAAAGAGATGCGGAACACGTAAATAATTGTATTATATACAAAGTGGTCGAGCCGATTGTTTCGAATTTAATATTTTGTAGCATTGTGGGATTATAAAGTTAGTAATCTGCGTCAGCTGACTTATATACCTGAAAACTACTTAACATTGTATTTGCAATAAAAGGAATAATAATCGTATCAAATATTGAACTAACAGTTTGTTAGTTGTATGTATAAAATTGTTTAAAATTAATTTGTTATAACCCTATTAACGATAACGAATAAACTAATTAAATGAATTCATTAAAAATGGTAAAAAGGTAATCTTTAAATTCGTTACTTACAATTAAATAAATTTAGTAATTTGATGATACGCAATTGAAATATAACGCTTTCTTACGGTAAACAATTTGATTAGAATCTTATATGCGTAATGTATAATAAAATGTTGAGTTATAAATAATGAATCGTCACATGTTATTTTTAAAATAACGAAATCAAATCAGGGCAACTGTAATTATAACTGAAATGTAGTGAATAGTGATAGATTTATAAAAATATAGTATGGTACATTTGAACAGATGGTAAATTACAATTGTAAAATAGATCATATAAATAAATATACCAATTTTGCACGTTTCAAAAATCATTTAACGTTACTTTAGAACTTGTTATCAATTAATTATCATTTTTATATCTAATATAAAAAGTAAAAAAATTTAGTTTTGAGTTCTACATGTTTTGAAAGAGTATAATATAATTCGATATTCATCAAAAATTGGTATTAAAATGTATAAAAAAAAATGTAAAATATTATATTACACTCAACTTTTTTTTTCTTTAACCACTAAATACAACTTACAATAAACCTCTTGTTAAATGTCCAAGCATTTATAATTGGTTAAACAATTTCATTCACAGAGTACCTATCAAATATAAATTATGTAAAAAATCTCGAAATTAAAATGTCTATAAAACCCGAAAATCGCCAAATATTTTGAAAATTTGACCCCGTATAGACAAGCAAATATAAAATTTCTGTCAAAAGTTCAAGTCTCTACGAATATTTTTAACTAAATTACAACAAACAAATAAAATTGTATATATTAAAATCATAATTTTCGTATATTCTCCCGTTCCATCTAAGTATTTTTTCGATTTTTCTTTAGTATTAAAAATATTACATAGAAAATCAAAAACCAACTTTCTTAGTCACCGACTAGATTAAAAATATAACAAAAATCATATCTTATTGTTTTTCTATTGGAGCAATATTTCTGGTAGAAAATATATAAACCGTACAAATTTAAAATAAAAGAATTATAATGCGGTAAATTTATAATTTTTCATATTTTCCTTATGTTTCTCAATAATTATGAAAACAACCTGAAAAATCAAAAAATGATTTACTCCATGAGCAACAAGATCTAAAATGCAACAAAAAAAGTCTCTAGGCATTTGATTAAAACAATGTGTTTAATCAAAATATAGTTCGCCAAAATGAAAAACAATGAAATCTGTAACCTTGGTGTTCCGTAAATATTTGACGCTTTACATTTAATTTTGATTTTGGTTTTTCCAATCATTTTGAAAACCCCTCGGATAATCAAAAAACTACCTCTCAAATGCACCAACTTGATAAATAAATAGAAAGAAAAGTTGCTCACAAACACACAAAAAAAAAAAAACAATACATCAATATATCATATTTATCTGACTCATTTAGCCAGTATTTGATTACGATAGATAATTGAAATCAATAATAAATTATAAAAAGAAAAATTATTTAAACAAAATGTATATTTAACCCTATAGCTTGTAATTTTTTGTTGTTTCTTCGTTTATTTTATATTTTATAGTTATCGGTCTGGAAAATTTGAAAAATCACCCTTTTAAAGTCCAACCATATTTGTACGATTTTACTTTTCCAATTTGCTGAATGTATAGAGAATGTTAACCGCCTTAAAAATTGATTTTTCAAGACAAATATTTATTATTATGTTTCGGATTATCATATAGACAAATCAAATTACATTATTTTTTAAATAGTTTTTAAATTTTCTCGGTTTTTCACATTTCTCCATCCGATTATCGTGATTCACTCAAAAATTATACTAGGATATATAACAAAAAAATGGCATTTCAAACTTACAATCCATACCCAATTTCCTATTGATAAAAGCAATAGATACATTAAACCTTTAAAGTATTTCGTTTACTAAGATAACACACAAAAACACATTATTGTTGCAACCTCTATTCTTACAAACTAATAGTCGATTTTCATATTGATGCAAATTACAAAACGATAATATAATATATATATTATATATATCAAGTAAAAATATTTACTTTTCCTAAGTTATTTACTAAGTTTTCATCTTCAAAATAACCCTATTAAAAATGCATTATGTGATATTTAAATTTCGATTGAAAAATATTTCAATTGTTAATTTTATTTAGTTATGACTATAACTATCACTCAACTGCATAAGCAACATCATTATTAGAAAAAATTATTTTATTTTAAGGCATTTGAAACTTATTCAACGAAATGTTGAACTCAAAATAAAATAATAAATTATGGGAATGAGACATTTAAATGATATTGCTCTATACGAATTGTCAACTCGATAAAATTCTAGATACGTAAATAAGTATATCTAAAAAATGACCTAACAAATTTGTATAATATAATTAGTTATTTTCAGTACCAAGGTATTTATAACTTTTATTTTAGTAATTACAAAAAAACAGCAGATAAATATTAACCAACAGATAAGTACATATTATGTACTGTTAAACTGTTAAAATATTTAAATAATGATTTTTCTAAAATGCTATTTGTGTTTAAATTAATATCTATAGATATCCTATATAAAACTTTTGGACCACTTATTTCACCCAAACAAGTGTATACAAACAAAACTAGTATAAAAAATATTCACTGTAAAACTAATATATTCTCTGCCTCGCTAAGAATTCATTTGAAATGTTCAGACATTGGTTCACAGAAAAAAAAAACTAATAAACATGACGTTATTACATTTTCTCGGTTCAACAAGTATAGTAATTTTAAATTGTTTTAAATTTATAAATGAAATAAAAAGCTTACATTGAAAAAACTAAAATATACAGACTACAGAGTGATTTTTGTATAACTGAATACACGTTATTTTACAAATTATGGACTTTTTCAAAACAAAAAAATTTCAAGTATTCACACGTCGCGCGCCTTTCCACCATTCAAATGTTACTCAACTACTATAGGTTGCCATTTGAAAATCAAAAGTTGGTAGTCATTTCACCCCTAAAAATAAAGGTGACAAAAAATAATGATTATGTAAATTGTAGATCTACTTGTTTCTTAAATTATCAAAACATTTTTCCTTTTTTACTAAGTCTATACTTTGCGAAATAATGAGTGTTCAACGATAAAACAATCACCTTGTATTTATAAATTTATCTTTTTTTATTCTTGCACATTTTAGTATTAAGAAGCAAAACTATTCAAAAATGTAACTAAATTTGTACATATAAAGGAGAAAAAAATGTATTCATATTAATATATTATTCTCCTACACAGGTACATATATTTATTATTTACTCATACAATATATTATTATTTTTTACGGATAGTTAATGAATAGTTATTTAAATAAGACGGGTATCTTATAACCGTCATGAGAAGTTTAGCGGCAATGAAGCACGAGGGTGTTTTAAGTTAATCGAACTGAAAGTAATTTCGTTTTTAAAAATATAGCACACTATTACGGTTTCACAAAGATTCGGAATAAAGGAAAAGTTTTTCAATAATGAAGTAATAATACTGTTATTGCTTTGTCAATTGGTATTTTAGAAGATTGTTGCGAATGCATTGCGGTTCTACCAGACAAAATGAAAATTCTTCAAAGTGGCTATTTTCAATGGCTAAAACATAAAAGTAGGTAGGTATATAATATTATGTTATAATTTACTTTAGTGGGAATAAAAAAAAAATGTCTATAAATTAGACACCATCAGTCAAGATATTTCAATCGTGTATATAATTTTTAGACTAAGACTTTAAAATGTTCAATTACTAGTCAATATATGCATTAATAATTACTATACAAACTACAATAGGTGAATTCTTTACTTCTGTACTATTGAACTGATTATTGTCTGTTCAATAGCTTAAGTATATCAATCGATTATATAATTTTGTAAGGCATTTAAAATTAATAAACTTATGCGTTACAGTAAAAGGTAAAATATTTATATGATTTTTTTATTTGTTTATAAAACTTAATCAATACGTATTACTTTTGTTATTAAAAGTATAACTACGAAAAGTGTTATACTATTTAGCGTTGAAAATATTTTATAAAAAAAACCAATGATTGATATGAAATTTTAGTTGCCCATTAAATAAATTATATGGTAGAATAGTTTTTGCAGTTTAAAAGTATTTATTTTCACTATTGTTTTTTTATTATTTTTTTTTTAATAATTTTAGATTATAAAAATAAATTGCAAAGATTGGAAAAAGAAAGTTAATTTCTCAATTAAATCTGGTACTCGCCCTTTTGAAATTTCCGGTTAGCACCACGTTGGTTGGTCGGTTTTGCGTTACGAAACGTATCACAAAGCCTGCAAGTTCTTTTTATGTATATATATATATATATTGGCACATCGACGTTATTTAATATTAATATTTTTCTTATAAATCGATAAGACTAGTTGTTTTTTTTTTACCCACTATATTATAATATAACGCAATGTACATTTGATCTATTTCGTTTTTATTTGGTAGAATAACAATCCATTTATCTCTTCGTATATAATAATATGACGTCGAACATGTTGAAATACCGACCGCTGCTACTATATACTTTAGGGGAAGTAATAATTTTTTTCAGATGTCTGTGTAAAACGAGTTGGAAAACTGCTTGGACTCTTTTACCCGTGGGAGTCGAGTTGAATATTGTTATTCGACACAGGGTTATATACAATAACAGCGCATGCAATATTATTGCTAGCTTCTCGTGACCTTATTATACTCAGTTATATTTATAAACGTTTGTGAAATAATTCAAAACCTAATACTATGTTAATACTCTTTGAATCTGCGACTAAATAAATATTCTTTTCTTGTTGGTAAAGTACCGGCGACATTAAAATATAGAATTATGCAAGATATATTAAAACACTGCGTATAATTATAAAATACCATAGGTACCTGCTGCTTAAAAAAACATTTCTATGAGTAATATCTACTAAAAATCCAATCGTCTGTCTACAGAAATAATATTTAACTCCGCATTTTTAAATAATCGATATAAATAATATGTTTGTAAATGAAATCATTTATTAAAAAGACACACGAAACAAATTATTAATTGTAATTTACATTATACAAATATTTTTTACGAGTTTTACGATCAAAAATATTTAACATGTTATTATTATATTAATATAAAAATAGAAGTTTATCGTTAAAAAATTATAATGATTCTAAACAATTGTGGTTCTTCTAGTTCTTCAGAATATTGACTTTATTGCCAATAATATACCAATGGATAGTCTTATATTTATATAAATATTATTAAATATAGATATAAAATATTATAACTTTGTATAATAAAAAGTTTTGTCTATATAGTAGTTTTAAAAATATAAAAATAACATTTGACAAATGTTACCTTTCTTTTTTTTTCTTTTTTTTAGTTTTAGACAAAATAAAGAAAAAAAATATTCGATTTGAATTTGAAAATAAAAATGAACTTAAACTACATATACACAAATAAAAAAACAAATTATAGGTATCTACCTATAATTTGTTTTTAAGTATACTTTTTTTTCTAGTATAGTATAGTATTACATTATAAATTTATAATTTTATGAGTAATTTCTAAAAAATTTGAGTCTGATGAGTTTATACTTATTACAGAATTAATCGTGAAAACTATGATAATATTATTTATAGTTTTTGTTCGATTTCTCTAAACTAGTATTAATTATTTTTATTTTCTCAGTAAAATCATATAGGACACTTACCTATGATAATTTTCACAAAATTAATTTAAAATTTAGTTAAATTATTTTTACTCAGCTTTGAATTTAAATTTTTTTTGTTTATTAACATAATTTTAATAATTTAACTTAAAATACATATTTAATTTGTTTAAAACATTTTAAACGATAACTATTGAAATTTTCGTGGTATTCGAGATATTAAAATTTATCATAAAATTATTTATCTTCTAATATAAAATAAATCATTTTGTATACTTATTAATATTATAAATACAACTCAGGGGGGATGAAAATTTAAACTTTCATACTACGTAGTTTTGTTATTTTGCGTAGCTTCATAAATAATAGTACCAAATCGATTCTCCGAACTACTGAATGATAAATTCTGTAAAAACAAAATTTGTACTTCGCGGGCTTTTAGTTAAAATATATAATGAATTATTCAATATAGTTGAAATTTTCTAAAATGTACAAATAATATACCTGGGTGAGTCAAAAGTTGGTGAAAATATTTTATAATTAGTTATTTTAAAACAGAAAGCAATAATAATAAACCATTCGAAAAACAATTTTGCATTAAACTCAAAATATTACATATTTAACGCTTATTTGGATCTCCTGAATCTTTTATTCTACCTATAATATCTTTTGTCAGTTTTTACGCCATATTCAGGGTATTGAACAGGATAACTTGAAAAATTGTATATCTTTGCGATGATAAAATATTCATCTATATTACAGATTACCGTACTGTGCGAAGCGTAATTAAACTGGCTCTAAATATGTCTTCTGCGGATAAAAAGAAGCATACAAAATATCAATAGGAAACTAATAACTGCTATAAATTCGCATATTTAGTACTTGCACTATACACATAATTATTTAAAAAAAAATGTACAGAGGTACTTCCCACGATTGGCAGGCCACTGTTATAGGTGAGAAGTTGGGTAATTAAGATAAAGAGAGGAATTTAATGTATATCTGTATGCAACGATTAGTCATTGGCCAAAAACGATTCTAAGCGGATTTCAGTAATACATGTTTTGAAAGACTGTAATATTTTAGATTTAAAAATAATGCATATCGTAAATTTTCCCGTTTCCTACGTTTATTTCCATTTATTATGAAAACCTCTGAAAATGTCAAAAAAATATTTACTTAAATATCATTCCAGTCATGTTTCCTTTCAGAAAAGGTGTTACACTTAAAAATCGGAGTAAAATTTGTGGACAAAACTTGTTTACAGAAAAAAGAATAAATATCATTGTTAATTATTAAAAATTGATTGAATCAGCTGTACTACCTCTAGTATTAAAATATCATTCGTTTTAAACATATCTATCAGAAACTACGATTTCGTCATGATTCATGACAACATTATTGACTGTTCAAACGTTACATTTTAAGTAAAATTGCAAGTTTCCAACTTATTGTTTATTATAATATATATAACTTACAATACTATACATTCGATGTTTAACTGATGACGGAGTTCCTTTAGGTCGACACTGACGAAGAATCGCATTTCATTGACAGTAAATATAATTAAATTATAGTCATCACACACATACATCACATTTTATCGTATAGAACTAAAACGGACACGATTGAACAGTTATTTGATTTTAGTTTTGTTACATGGGCAAAGAGCCGTAATATACTGTATAAAATCAGACACATTTACAAACTTCCTCGAAGCCGGTAAATGTGTTGATATAACAAGAGCATTACTACACGCTATTCAGAATTACTATCGCGTGGAATGCGGAAAACAATCGGCACATTTTGGAAGTACACATGAACGAATAATTATTATTAAACGCGCCACAAAGAATAAAATTAACACACCGCCTTGTTAATAGTCAGTTGAATGTAACACAAGGCATTCTAAAAGTATAAAAGTATATTATATATAGTAATTATTTTAAATATTGATTTCTATGATTTAGTTTAGATTTTATTGAGGAAATTAAAGTATCCGATTAACGATTTCACAAATTGTGACATTACAGATATAATTTCTTTTAGACATATGATCAAACCCAACCTAATCTTATTATATTAAAATTGCAGTTTTTTTTTACCCATTAAAATAATTTTATCTCCATAAACCGCATAAAAAATCTTTGAAATTTGAAATTCCCTTCGCCGGATTTGTGAAGCAAATTTTACAGCAAAATATTCTTCTTAATTAATAACTTATACAATTAGTTGTAAGTAATTTTTTTTTATAACTCAATGTAATATTTTATTTTATTTCAAATTCATAAAAAAATACAATGTTTTCAATGGGAAAAAATGTTTATTTCATCAATTTTATCATCCGTATCATCAAGGTAACCCATGAATAAACAAAAATTAATTAATTAATTAATTAGATATTAGCAATTAGTTATTCGTACCAAATATACCTAAAAGCCCCTATTGAATTTTCAAAAATCCTTTCTTAGCGAGTGTCTACGTCATAATAGTTATCTGTGTGCCAAATTTTAGCCTGAACCATCCAGTAATTTGAGCTGGGCGATGATGAACCAGTCAGGACAAGTTATTTTATATATATATAGATATTAAATATAGACGTTAGGTAGTGAATTATTTATTTTTGTCAGTCAAAATATAATTTTTTTTAATTGTTAACTTGCTACATTTTCAGTAAGTATATACAAGTGTCAATGTTTAACAATCCCCCCCCCTAATAGGTATTCGTGTACCCGGTTCTCGAAATATATTATGTATGGGGATCGATTGCCTCCGGAAGTCGACGGACGATTACTGAAAATCCGAAGGGGTTATCACGAAAATTCGGCAATACAATAATGTAACGCGCAATGGCCGAATTTGCATAAGAACGACAACGAGTCGGTGCCGTTTGTTCAGACACGCGATGAAGATTATAATAATAATAATATAGTCAACTTGTTTAAATACGTTTTACGAGCAAACACCCGTAAATTCCCTACTATTGGCATTTCGCCAAGGGACGAGAGACGATTTTTTTCCTTTTTGAATATACAACTCGTAGTCGAACAGCAGTCGCAGTGGCGTGATGTTGACAACGTTTTTGGGAAGCCACGGCTCCATTTGTATTTAAATTGGGGGGAGGATAAGTCAAGACACAATTAGGAATATTTTTTTATAATGTTGAAATACATAAAAAATAACCTGTATAGATATAGCTGAAATTGTATATAGCTATTCAATATGTATACACTATAATTTACGTACCTACATACCAATAATACTCAACAAAAATTCTCGTATATAATTAATAATATTTATAACTTTTCTAAATAAACATTTTAATTTTAACCATTTTACGGGATGAATTATATTTATTAATGACTGTCGCTCGTCAAATAACTGGTAGCATGAGTAATACACTTTTTTAATTATCCTAAATATTTATCTAAAATCGTTTTTTAAAACAGATTGAAATTTCGATATGAAATATTTATAAAAAAAAAGAGCTGATAATGGGTACGGGTGTGCTATTGTTGTAGGTTGGAAGTTTGGAAAGTACAATACATAACGTTATTAAATTTATGTCTGTAAACAACGACTAACCATTTCTAGCAAAAAACAATTTGGTGCGAAGTTCAGTAACGCATATTTTGGAAAGCCGTAATATTTACAATTTGAAGTTAAAATTCTTATTAAAAAAATAATACATTACAATCAATTTTTTTTTTTACCATAAAGTTCAACTTAACCTCACCTAACCTTCTGTCGAATTTCCAAGCATTTCTATTTAGTTTAACAATTTTATCCACAGAGTACTTACCAAATAAAAATGATGTAAAAAACTCTCAAAATTAAAATGTCTATAAATAACTCAAAAATGGATCAAATATATTTTAAATGTTATCACATCTATAACAGATAACTATAAGTTTTCTGTCAACATTTCAAGTCTTTACGAATATGTTTAACTTAATCACAACTAAAATACAAAATTGGAAATAATAAAAGTATTATTTTCGTAAATGTTCTTGTTTTTTTTTTTTCGGTTTGTTCAATTATTAAAATTACAAATTGGAAAATCAAAAACACGAATATCTTACTCAGAAATTAGATTAAAAATGAAGCTTTGATTTTGTTGTTTTGTTGGAGTAAATTACCGGTAGAAAACATAAAGCGTAAAAATGTAAAATAATGAAATCGTAACGCCAAAATATGTTCAGTATTAATTTTATGTTTATTCCGGGTTTTCCTAATTTTCATGAAAACCCCAAAGAAAACTAAAAAAAAATTACTCCTTTCAAGTACCAAAGAGATAAAATTTCCTTTCAAAAAAGAGGCTACACTTGATACATTAGAGTAAGATTTCTGCTAGTTGCTCAGCACAAAAAATATAAAAAAAAGACACGCATCATAATAAAACCAATAGATCACTCGCTACGTTCCAAAACTAAAGTGTAAAATACCGTTATAATAAACCGTCCAAAAGTACTGTTTATTATTTCTTGCAGTGAAAATTCGATACATGAAAATAAGTTTTAAAAGCTTAGCTATAGTTTAAAGTGTGTAGATATTATACTGCAGAATACAGTTGTAGTACCTGTATATGTATATGTAACTGTAGTAAATGTAACTGCAATAACGTCTAAACATATTCCTTTAAAGATTCGTAGGATCAAAGTCATTCATATAATAAGTTGTAGAGTACCTATAAGTATAGTGCCTCAGTGCCTTCGTTCCGAAATCCATATACATATGTAACATATGTAATATGTATACGGTTAGATAAACATTCCCCCGTGGCAGTTAATTTATGTATGTTATTTTCGTGAATTAGCATAAAACGAACTAAATAAAACGGGGGGTTTTTTTTTTTTTTTGCAGACCACCGAGTATTAGTATCATACGGTCTAATAATTTATAGGCAGCTATACTCGGTTTAAATTTTCAGAGATTTTCCATTTTACAATACTGGGTTGTTTTGTTTTTTAATTACTAGATCAAAAAACGATTTTATTCAATGAAAATCCGAACTGAATCATAATCAAAGAACTCGAAAGATAAACCATTATATTGATACGAAACAAACTATACCTACATATTGATATGTCTACACGGGAAATATACGAATAATAAAAAAATATTTCATATAATATTATGTTAAACACTGGCTGTATACTCGTCATCTCATCTCATCCTAGTATTATTATTATTATTATTTATTTTTTTTTGGAGAAAATTTTGCTCAATTCGTATAGAAAAACGTTCGAGCCAAAACTCTTGTTAGCCTGTCATCTATGATTTATGTCCTATAATGCTTTCCGCAATTCTCGGCCACAAGATACGAAATAATAACGCTCATTCTGTATACCAATAATCCTGCTCCGTGTCCTTCAAAAACTACAAAGCTGTAGAATAGTAAAACGGTATTGATCAATTTCGGTTCCGGTAAAGTAAACTCAAAACATTAATTGCGGAAATCGTATTTTGACATTAAAATTAACGACACGGTATCGATAATTATTATAAATTATTTACATTATGAGTTTCCACCGATCTTTAATTTTATTCAAATAGCTAAACAAAATTATTAGCCCTTTTGAATAAAACCAACATAAATCCTAATTAAATATATTATGATATACAGTTAGATATGGGTGTACAAATCGATTTCTTTTTCTTTTTCATCGTTTATATGGAAACTAAAATATTTTCAAGTCTTTGTTGTTAAGCGTTAATAAATACATTACACCCACATTCGTATATGTGGCTAAAAATATAATTTAACCTATCTGTCGATCGGTGCAAAAAACAAATTACTGCAATAACTATTGTAGAATACATCAAATTTTTGGAAATTAATTTGATTTAATTATTTTAAATTGTTACAGCTTATGTTATATAAAAAAATATATTGCTCTGATAGAAAAACAACAAAAGATCTTTTTTGTTGAATTTCTAATCATGTTGATTACCGAGAAAGTCGTTTTTTAATTTTTTTTTTTATACATTTTTAATACTTGAGCCAAACGTAGAAAAATACGTAGAAAGTACAGTAAATTATTTTCTAATTTTAATTGTTTAATTTATTTATTATATTGGCTCTTGTTGTACTAAACTAAAAATGTATATATATTTTTAAAAACACGACCATCCCATTTTTATAATTATTTAAAAAATGTGTACAATGTTTTAAAGTTTATTTTATCACATCAAAATATTATTATAGACCAATTTAGCCGGGGTAAGAACTCGAAAAATAAATTCCCTGGTTTTCATTTAGGTAAAGGAAACCAATATTTGTATACGACAATATTACGTGGTGTGTGTAAACAAGGGTAGGTACCGAATACGTCAATCGGACGCTGTCGGTTAGTGACAAATCGGTTATAGTATGGCCAAATTCCGTTGTCTACACATCCATTAATTATAATATAGGCGTACAAAAAAAAAAAAAACGTACAGAGTAAACCATCATTTTTTTTTTTTTTAACTCTTCAACACTAATCAAAAAATAAATAAGTAAACCTGTACTTGCATTTGAGCCTCTAAGGCCCATTTTGTCAATCTCTAGTTAAGAGAATTTCAGAGAAAAGAAAATGTTCAGTTAATGTTAAACCCCAGTTAAACTAGAACTAAGATTTTATTATCACTTGGTTAACATTTTAAATAGACTTAAATCACATTAACGTGATAATTAACGTGAGTTATTTGGCCAGTTAAAAAATTGAGCAAGAGATTAGATTCAGTATTATCACGTTACCACATTATATTGGTATGTAGTGTTTCATTTTGTTTGACATTAGTTAATTTAATTGTTTATCGTTTCGTTGTAGATAAATAGCTAATCAATTCAAATTAAGAACCTACATATTAAGTACATTTTGAAAATATTTGTTTTATTTTATTGCCTATACTTTATTCTTATTGGTAATTTAAATGTACACAAAACTATTAAAACAAATTTAAAATTAAAACAAACCAATAAGATTTTAATAAAGTTGACAGTGCGATATATTGTGGCGCACCAAATATATTATGATAACAGATATAAATTAACTATTTTAAATTAAAACATATACATATTTCCGATGTGATTGACATTAAATAATGTGTTTTGATTATGAATTAATCTTCAGTTTATGTTATTTCCTAGATTAAGTAGTCTCAGGATAAATATGGTTGATAAAATCATAATTGTTTACAGTTCGTTTTTATCTAAGACTTTTAACTGGACATTTAGCTGATGACTGATAAAATTGACCTTGATAAAAATAATATGAATTTAATAGAAATATACCGCCGCTGCCAGTTTCATAAATATATAATATTCCGATGGATTTTATATAAAATTATAATAATTATTGCGGTATACTCGTCTGGAATTATACAGCACTCGAATTGGGGACAACTGCCAAATCTAACGTTAAACTCACTCGGGCTTAATGTTAATTGATCTGTTTTAGATATAATTTATGTGTTGTTTATTGCACGTGGTATACTCGTATATATTATACCACCTCACAATAGTTAGGCCGGGCTTATAGTTTATATTGGATACACGAGTTATTATACCATATATATATATTTTTTTTTAATCCATAGTCAAATTAGTTATAGAAACTCAAAACTTTTTATTAATTCATTAGCATCAGTACCATCAATCATCGGCTAAGAATAAAATAAATATGAATAGACGCGTCAATGCATAATGTAATTATAATGAGTCGTAAAATATTATAATATCATATCGAATTCGCCTGAAATATTATAATTTTTACTGTCTAACATTTAGAAATTTTGAATAAATATTTGAAAATTAAATCTTATAAATAATATTTATTTACACTAACTGCAGATATTAAACAAATAAATCGTAATGCTGATATGATTTCCGTTGCTAGTCCGTAAAACCGCATTGATAACATCTAGACTAGTAAGAAATTGTTACCTATATATTATTATATGATAATATATACTAATTTTAGACCATAATTCATTTTTAATAAGCAACAAATTTATTACAATCATATGTATTTGCAGTATACGTACGTGTTTAATATTATATTTGTAAAAAAAAAAAGCATTACAAATTTTGAATATTTTATTCTTTTTTTTTTTTAAGTGGAAATAAAAGAAAAAAATGTGAATCATAAGATAACTTAGTAGGCAAGAGAAACGCGACAAAGATTGATCATTATTATTTTTCGTAGGAAGAATGTGTTAAAATAATATAAAGATTGCAATATGAGGTCGGGTGTGTTAAAAAGCAACACAGACTGATGGTGTTAAATTTAAAGTTGATCGATGTTGTAAATTCTAGACTTCGTGAAACAAATGTGTACAGGCAACCTCATTCCTAGTCCAACATATTATAATATCGAATAGTGCTAAATTAAAATTATTTATTGTTAAACACGCTGTTTGTTATATATAATATTACAAACTTAAATAACAAAAATAGCAAATATTCACCCGGTACCTATAAATGCGTTAAAAATAAACACGAAAACCTTTCAAATATCTAATTTAAAAGTATAGAGTTTGTCTCTACATACTTTTAAATAATGCTTCATAATATTATAAAGCGAATGCTATGAAATGTATAAAAAATATTATGAAAATATGACCAACATTTTGTTAAGAATTAAATTACATATTTTATTGAAATTAATTAGAGAACAAAACAAAAATTTCTATTGCCGTTATTTTGATAAAATGCTATCATCATTATACTAAAAAATTAAAATTAATTAAATACTCGACATTAGGGAACTAATATAGTTATAGCCGAGAATATTTACATTGTACAGTGATTATTATTCTATTTCGAGTGAGGATAACACCTCGTTATTCTACAATTAATGAAGTTCGGATATAAAATTATATTTTAAATTAGGTATAATAATTTCTTGTCCATATTATAATATTTTATCACGAAAAAACATAAGATATTAAACGATATACCTACAAATATATTTTACAAGAATGAAATCGACGTATTTTTTAAGTTCTTATCCTATTAAAATGTTTAAATTAGCTGTAATGCAATTTATTTCACAAATCGTTAAAGTGCCTGAGATTAATGGAAAAGAGAACAATTCAACCTTATCAAATATACGAATTATAAAATGACTAAACTCGTTTTTTTTTTTTTTTTTTGTGACATAACTTTTTTGAGAAAACAAGAAAATGTTCTGTTCTGTAATAGAAAACTGTTTAAGTATACTACTATGATTACTTTCTTTTTTTTTTACAATTTTGATTATACCCATCTTGTTACGGATTATATATAATAATATTATAAACACCGGGATCCAATAATAAATGTGATATACTGTTTCTTATGTATTCGTATTTAGATGTAATTTTTTCCGAAAATATTAATTTTCAATCTAAATAATTTTTATTTCTTTTTAATACATTACTTGTGAGGAACATAGAAATCGTGTACAGCCTTATTATTATTTCAATTCAAATAGACTGAATATTTAAAAAAAAAACAAACAAAAAATCCATTCACTGGGTAAATATATAGTTTGAAAAATGTTCCATTGTGATTCGCAAATGCTATAGTATATATTCGTATTGATACGTATAAATCCACGTTAATTTGAATGATTAGGACGATTTTCAAATCGACAACAAAAGAACATCAGGCGCTCCTATCTAAGCCGAAGGACAAACTCCATTTACCATGAACACAATAGAGTCCACCGGACGTCCGGCCATTATCGTCTATATGTAAACCCGAAAATTGATCTGAGCATATAGAAGATGTACACACTACGAGATAGGAATCGTTGACGGGAAGCTTTACGAGTTTCACGCAAAAAAATTAATTTTTTTCATTACATATCACGAGAGAATCTATAAAAAAAAACACGATTTTAATATGTACTCTACAAATAATAATTATATGATCTATACTCGTGACTCTTTCGTTCATTATGTTATACAGTATATTATATTATTATTATTTGAATTTTATATTAATATTGTTAAACTATCCGTAAACCTATTACCAAAACAGTGTACCCGTAGGCTATACTATTATGAACCATAAAATTAAGATTATCGATAAATTTTTTTTCATATGATTTTTTATGTACCTTTTTCGGATAAATATTTGAATAATTTGAATATTTAACTCTACAGGGTAGGTATATTGTACAATATAGCTATAATAAAAGAATATTTAATGATGTAGGATTCGGTCTCGTTTTGATTTGAAATAGAAAAATAATGCATTATGTAATAATAACAATAAATATATTATGTAGGTAGGAATATTTGTATGTACATTTGTATATTTTATCGCGGACGCAGTAGAATAGAAAAAAAAATATGCCTTTGGCATGGGTTATGCGTATGCAAAATAATAAAAAAATAACACATTAAATAATTCAAATACATGTTTAATTATTAAAATGAAATCAACAACACTGTACTAATTAAACGAAACAAAATGTAAATTTTCTCCTGAAACCTTTTTGTTTATTGACGTCGGTTTTTTTTCTGTGCGCGGTTAATTAATAATTACTAAATTGAATTAATCTACACGTTTAGTAAATATTTAATGTATAAATATTTAAGTATTATAATATTAGAGAGTACCTATTAAATTATACGGAATAATATAAACATGTCATTTCAATAAAATAGTGTGGGTACTTGGTACTTATTATTGTTAAAAATAATATTTACTATCTTAATAATATGAGCTCCAGTTATTATTTTAGCTATACGGTGTAATGTACATATAGTATCTAAACAAACAAGAAAGAGAGAAAGAGAAAGAGAGAGAAGAAAATCAAACCTCCTATCACCGAACTAAATGTTTGCGTGGCTTCAACTTCCAAAAATGGTCTAATTTTAATATATATATAGGTTCAGTAAACCTACCAAATAAGTAGCTACCTTAAAAATGTAATAAAATTATAATGAGATATTCTAAAAATTATATATCCAAACTACCAGTAGTATTATATTATATACTATTATCCATAAGTATCTTGTCAGTAAATCTATAGTATTTCCGATCTATAGACATCTAACTGTGAAAATGTGATACTTATTTATACTGCCTAAAAAATTGTTAAAGGAACAAAAAATAAATATTATAACAACAGTATATACCATTTGTATTACTACTATAGGTATTGTAAAAAAAAAAATTCTTGTCGATATAATTTTCAAATGTATTAATTTATCAAAGCATCGAAACGTTTAAATGTGTAATAATAATAATACACGTTTAATTGCTGTTACAGTGTTACGGACCTTTGAGTAGGTACCTATATTAATTTTCATTCCAATAATAATTGCATTTTACGTACAAGTACTCTAAACGTACTTTTTTTATTTTATCGATTAACATAATAACTATAATTGTATGATGCGTACGGATTTTACGTATGTGTACCTATTGTATACACAACTACGACATTGAAATATCATTTAAAAATATTAACGCTCAATAAAATATTTCAAAAACAAAAACTAATCAAAACAATCGCATCGAAAAAAGCAATTTAATCTAAAAAATTAACATAAACTTATAAAACAATTTTAATAATATGATAATATTACGCAAAGAAAAGTGCAATATTACTATTATTATAAGGTTTTATTTTTTTATTTTTATACAATAGCAACGTTTCCATTTCGGCAGTTTCCAAATCAAATTATACCGGAGATAACTTTTCGGATATTTTTTCAATCATACTATGTAACTCAATTATTAGTTTATTCAAACAATTATTTTTCTCTGGTATATTTTACCTTCGCCAAGTTAAATTCACGCAGATAAACCTATGCACAATAATATTATAAGATACTGTTTTCTTATCATTATACCGTTTCAGTTCAAAACTCCTTGTATTTATTTCGTTTTTTTTTTTTATGTAAAATTGTATATTTATGTATATAATTATATATATACAGAAATATATTATAGCAATCTAAATACTATTCTTTACTTAATTGTTTTTGTAGGCATTAATATTCTCCCCAGCCTGTATCTTAATATCTTTATAAAAAACCCTCTTTGTTTCTATTTTTTTTTTTTTTGTAGATTCTATTTCGATTATTATTACCATTCAGTAAGTAATTATTTGTAATTTTCTTCGTTAAAATCGTCCAAGAAGTAACTACGTAAAGACATTAAAAATAATAATATGAATAATCTAAACGGAAAAGCGTTGATATAATCCTCGTCATTCATTTTTTTTCTCTTATCTTTCATTTAAAAAAAACAAACGATTCTTCATTTTCAATCTTAAAAGCTGTCTAACTTACCTGCCAGTTTTGCTTATTTTTATCATCAAGTATTTGCCTCATCAGTTTTTCTTGATAAAAAAAATATATATACCTAAGTACTTTAAGCGATTTCTTTATCAAAATCAAATTCACCCAGTCATCTTTCGGATAAGTAATATAATCCACTAGGCATACGTCCCTTTAACTTCCATCTCTCATTTAATAATTCCCTTCTGTGTCCTTGTCACAAATTCCTCAAATACTTTGTTAGCTCAGCTTACATTTTGAAATATACTGATATGCTCATAAAATACTAACACTTACTTAAATATTTACTTTTCAAATTAAATTTTATCCCTTTTAAATATTATGATATGAATATTATACTAGCTGACCCGAAAATGCATTGCTATTGCTAAATAATAGTCAAAATAATAGTAATAATAATAATAATAATATTATTGTCCGTTACAGCAAAATTATCATCCGTATTACCAAGGTAACCCACGAATAAGCAAAAATAAATAGATAAACAATTAGATATTCGTACCAAAAATCCCTATTTTAGAGGTTGATTTTTCAACAATTCTTTATAAATGGACGCATATGTCATAATAGATATATATATGTATCAAATTTCAGCTCGATCCATATACATTAAATAAATGCATACTTTTATTTTTCAAATAAAAACCTATCTAAACCTATTGAGACATTTTGATATAGATTTGATAAGAAACATTTTTTTAGACATTTTAGTATGCATTACACTAATATCAGATATAACGTTTATGATTTATAATAGTTTAAAATTTAGTCTGGAAAATAAGGGAAAGGTAATAAATTGCAAACATATTTTTAAATGATAAATTAATAACTCTTCCGGTCTAAACTTTAAACTGTTATTACTCATAAACGGTAAATCTGATATTAGTTTTATGCGTATCAAAATTTCTAGAAAAATGTTCCTATTTAAAAAAACAAAATTATATAATTATTTAAAGTATATAGAAGAGAGATAAAAAATTAAAAATGGTTTTAAAATAAAACTTGATTCCGCAATAATTAAAAAACACAGAAATCGAATTCACTTAAAGTTCTCAGAGAAAATTACAAGTTCATTATGAAAAAAATCAAAAAAATAGATATAATATTAATTAATATAATTAATAATATAAGATATATTAATATAGTTCATAAATTTATAAGGATAAGTAGATGGTAAGTGTAGCCTAGGTGTAATAAAGGCAATAAAGCAGACAAATTCTAAATGTTCAATTAGGTAGTAAACTTGAATTACTGAAAATTTAAAATAATAAAAAAGAAAAATGAAATTTCAACAACAAAAAATGATTTTAAAATGCTGAAATAATAGTTATGAAAATGTAAAAACTAGATAACCCGTTGTTCTATTATATAAATATTATAGAAAATTATTTTTTTAAAGCAATTTCAGTAGATTTTATTGTTTGTCATTTAATTTGGATAAATATATTAATATTTTTAATATTTGATAAACTTAAATTTAAAACTATAATATATTTTATAATCTTAATCTTCTGTCCCTTCCAAATTGCCTGTACCGGTCGAGGGGAAGATATAATCTTAATCTAATGTGTAGATTTTTAATTAAAATTATTGTCTGATTATATTATATTAAAGAGATATAGTCATAAAAAATACAAAACTTAAGTACTTACTACTTTTATTTAAACCGATTTCTCGTAAAAGAATCTGTTATAATATTTATATTGTATTATGTATATTTATCTTTTCTAGCTATTTATGAAATAACATGTCCTGAATGACTGATTAATTCATCATCGCCTAGCTCAAATTACAAAACGTAAACATTCTACCCCGTAAACATCCGCTTTTTAAAAATTCAACCCCTGAAGGGGTTTTTAGGTATTTTTGGTCTAAATATCGAATTTTTCGTGTATTTATTTTTGTTTATTCGTGAGTTACCTTGGTAATACGGATGAAATAAAAAAAAACATTTGATTCAATAAAAAAATTGACCTGGGCAACACCGGACGAGATAGTTTAATATAGCTAAACCATCATTTTCATAGTAATTTTAAGTTTGAATTTATTTACATTTAAAATGGGCTTTTGATCATTTAATTCGTTTTAAAATCTGTTTGTTCAAACACACGTGATTGAAAATCGAAAACACATATGTTTTGTATTTATACGCTTCATAAATCGTATAATATGAATATAAATAAAAGTAATACCCAGAATTTTGATTATTAAATTCCGAAAAATATCTCTACAACAAAAGCGACAAACAGTAGTTTCAAGAAAAAAATAACGCAAAAAAAAAAAAAAAATGTCCTTGGGTAATAAGGACGGGTGCAGCCACTATTATAAGGGGGGAAGTTGGAAAGGTACCTAGTCAAGGGGAAATATAATCTATACATATTTGTAAGCAACAATAAACCATTTCCAATGAAAAAACGATTCTGAGCGGAGTTTGGTCGATAGTGTTACTATGCCAACAATATATTATATGTTAAATGTAAATTATAATAAAATAATTATATACGCATTATACATTTTCTTTAATAATATGTGTTTAATATCATATACTACTTTCCCGGTTTTCCAAATGTTTGCCATTTATTGGGAAAACTTCAGGGAAAATCAAAAAATAACCTCCTTGAAGTACTTTTCCAGTCCGATTCACTTCCAGAAAAAGTGGTATCATTGAAAATCGGAACAAAATTTCTTGTAGAAAAGTTGTTCATAAAAAAAATATAAACACCGTTATAAAACCATAAGCTTCTTCACTCCACTCAGAATCTAAAAGACCTGATACTTCAGCTGATGAGTGTTTTTTCTTGTAGGTTAGGAGTTCAGAATATAGGCTACATAGATTTATTTAATTTATATCTGTGTGTAACAATTAATCATTCCTAACAAAATACGATTCTAAGTAAAGTTCGATTGTACATGCTTTAAAATGCAGTAATATTTACAAATTTTCGACAATATTTGATCTAAAAATGCTAATGAATAATAATAAATAATTAAAAATAATTAAACCGTTATATTCGTATGCTTTCCAATTTTTCCAATGATGTTTTCTAGTTTTTCTCAATGTTTAAGAAAAATGTTCGTTCCGACACTACAATTGAATTTTGGAGCAAACTTAATAAATTATAACCATAATCGACAGTTGGCGCACAGTGGGACCTTAATTATGTATAATATATACATATTATAATCATTTTCGCACTTATTTCTGTTTTAAGGATTTATAAGGGTTAATTTAATAATATACGGCTGTGAGTTACTTTTCCCTTGAAGCAACCAGAGAAAAGCACATTTTAAATTAGTGCGGACAATTTGTGAACGAAACAAAAACCTTTTCGTCCATAAAATCCATAGTGATGGCCTGATCCCCGTCGCAAACATTGGGAAAACTATTTTAGAACGTTAAAAAAAGTTAAATAATTCAAGGGTGTCAGACTGCCAACTTTTTTTTTTTACCGAGATTCATTTCTGCAACATTAATTTCGATTAAACAAAATTAAAATTAAAAGTAACAGATAGACGCACCGTGCGTGACATTGGTTTTAATACCACCACGCGTTTTTCTTTAACCGAAGCGAGTTCAATACGAAGTTGTATGTACGATTTAAAAATATAATAATATTAAAACGCTGCAAGTGATAATATTCATAAATAATACAAATTGAATATTCACTCGAAATCTGGACAAAAGTACAATGTAGTTTAATATTTTATTCATCGCGTACTATTATTTTTAATTGTTGAGAAGTATCGTTTAAATTGATTGTCAAATTCAGCTAGCTGTTTTACGGTAGTAAAGTAGGTATGTTAGAATTTAAACAGAAACAACGGAATGACGGTTTTATAAAACTATGAATAACGATTAATACAACAAAGTCTGTAATACGAGTATAGTTAAATACAGGAATAAATCCGTAAGCAAAAACAAAACATCGTACTAAAAAAAAGAGCTGATAATTCTGATAGGTTGGCTACTGTATAGACGGTAATAAGTTGGGAGTACATGTACAATACATTAAGTTATTTAACTTTAGCCTATGAACGACGATAAACCTATTTGTTAAAGAAATACGATTCTGAGCGAATTTTAGTTATACATGTGTTTTGAAATACCGTCATTTTAATGGTTTTCGTCAAAAATCGATCTTAAAACTTTTATAAATAAAACTACTGCATACCAGTTTTTTTTTTTTTTGATTTTTACCACTAAACACTATTTATAATAAACCTAGTGTTAAATTTTCAAGCATTTCTATTTACTCAAATAAATTTATCCATATAGTACCCATCTACCCGAATAAAAACGGAATAAATTACTATAAATAGCTCAAAAATCATATCGCAACTAGAAAAGGCTAATGTAAGTATTCCGTAAAAATATCAACTCTCTGCAATAATTTTTAACGATTTACAACAAAAAATCGAAATCGAAATTATGAAACCATTATGTTCGGTGCACATGAGGCTATAGTTTTTCAAGTTAGGTATTTCCACCATCTATCTTGGCCTATAACAAACTAAAATGATTTACATGTATCTAGAAAATTTTAAGGTAGTGCTTGGTATCATATTGTGACAACAATCGAATTGTAAAGTGAACGAATAATAATTCGAGTTGAGATGTTTATTAGTGAAAATGAACAGTATTCGCAAAATAAACCAAATTAGATTGAAGCAGTTGTTTTAGAATACATGTGAATTTGCATTAGATGAATTATTAAAAGAGTTACAAAAATAACCTAACCTTACAAAACCTTGGATTTTAAGTAGGAAAGAATGTAGAACGTCTGTCTTCCTTTTAGAAAAGCTTCGTTGTGAAGATCTAAGCGACTACAAGAGTATTTTGCGAATGACGCCAGATTTTTTTGATAGTTTGTTGAGTCAATTCATAAAACAACAACAATAAACACGTGATGTAATCAAAATGCTTCGTCACTAGTAGGATCATTACTAGCTTGTCCGTCTACACGAAGCTAGGATACTAAATTCGATGGTGAGGGGACTACTAGTGCCAAAATTAGAACGTCATTATAATTGACTATCTTGTCTTGAGGGGCTAGCTTAATAGATTCTACACTACGTTCCTAGCTAAAAACGAAGCAAGGTCTGTTCAAATGAAACTAAAATTACTAGCTTTTTAGCTTACTAGCACTAACTTGCTATCCTAGCATGATAAACTACCCTTGTGTGTACCGGGCATCAATGCCGTACATTTTCGCATAATTCCTAGGTTTTTCTGGTTTTTCCCAATTATTATTATAAAAACTGATTGGAAAATCAAAAAATTACATATTTTTTGATTGAAGCGAGATTTCTGGTAGAGTTGTCTACAGACATTAAAAAAAAAAATAATAGTTTAAAACCTATAAATTCCTCGCCACACTCGGTATCTAAAACAGAACATAGATACAAAACGAATATTTTTAAGATAGACATACATAGTCCGATCTTGCAGAATCAATTAGAGCTGTATAATTGATTAGAATTTTAAACATTTTATAGGGACATTTGTTAAATATTTTAAAAACGGTATTTTTCAGTGACGTAAATTTATCTTGTTATTATTTATTTTTCTATGTGAAAATCAAAAATTCGTATTAAATTATTTGAATAGTAAAAACTTGATTAGTTATTAAACATTAAATCTATTATATAAACATAGCAGTGAACAAAGGATGGCAGTGGATCTAATTCACTTAATATAGTTTATAACGTACTTACTCTTTTTTATGTGCGTGTAGCACACATAGCGTATATAGTGTATATAACACATAGCATCTGTCCCGTGATATATTTATATCATAACGAAAACAACTTTTCTTTTTTTTACCTACTGAATAAACGTTTACTATTGAATATAGAAAGTATAGGTACTCCTGCAGGTGTACCTATACAAATTAACAAAACGTTCTGGTGGTGCATACTTACATTTTTGCACCACTAGATTTCAAAATTTGAAATACAATGTGGCTAATTTACGCCACTAGTATTCTTTATGCAGATGCCTATAATATAATACCTATACCTGCCTAAATAAACAAAATAACGTTTCGTTATTAACCATAATATCGCGAGACTTGCAGCCAAAACTCATTAACGACGAAACGAAACAAACTTAAACGAAAATCCCGTAGCTAATATTAAATAATAATTTAAGCCCACGTGCCTGACCCATCCCCCGCAGTCAAAATTCGTATTAATTATAACAATAACCTCAGTACTTGCAGAATAGTCGGATATGTTCAGAGCCCCCGAAACTCCGAACTCAGAATATCGACAATATAATATACCTTATATAGCTATACCTTTTACTGATATACCTACCCTACATTGTTTAATTTCAATTCTACTCGCCCGAACCTATTTAAAATGTTGTGTTCACAGTACAGGGTGTTTCACGCGAATCTGACAAACGCAATGACTATTGTTTTTGCAATGACTATTATCATTATTTTTACAGTTTTAGATTCTGAGCAGAGCGAATAATGTATTGGTTTTACAATGATGTTTTTATTTATTTTCTTATCTGAGGACAACTGTTCTACCAGAAATTTTTCTCCGATTTACAATGATAGAACTGTCCCTGGGAGGAAATCTGATTGGAGTGGTACTTTAGAGAGATCATTTTGTGATTTTCCCAGGAGATTTTCCGTCAAATTGGAAACAATGGAAAAAATACGGGAAAATGTACGAAATGTAGGTATTAGTAAAAAAATATCGGATACAAGCGCGTATAAAATAACGGAGGCATCATACAATATAATGGGAAATAAAATATAAGTGGGTGATGCCATTCCTCGGGGTATTATGACGGAAGAAGCAAATATATTCAGTTTCCAATGGGGCTCTGGACCGTTACCGATGGTGATTGGAGTAGAAAAAGTTGCTGGTGATGCTTGGAAAGGGGAGTAATCAGTTGCCGTTGGGGCTCTGGGCCCCTTTTAGAAACAGTGCTATCATTAAAAGTTGGAGCAAAACTGCTGGTTGAAAAGTTATGCAAAGAAAAAAAAAAGGCCGTAATATATTTTAACTAATACCTACATTTGTTATATTTCCCCGTTTTTTTTTTCGGTTTATCGCATTTGATGAGAAAACTCTTGAGAAAATCGAAAAATGACTTCCGTAAAGTACCTTCTCACACCAATTTTCCTTTTAGAAAAGATGCTACACGTAGATATCCGAACAAGTATTCTGATATAAAAGATGCGCACAAATAAAAAAAAAAAAAAAAACATCTTTGTAAAACTATAAGCTACTTTGCTCCACTTAGAATCTAAATTAAGGTTGTTATTGGCAACCGTCTTTATTTATTTTGTTTATTAAGTTTTTATTCTTTTGTAAATCTTTTTAAACAATCATTGTTGTCATGGAAACGCACATTGCTGTAATCATTTTAGCATAATATGACATATTGTTGACAAAGCATCATTATCAACTAAACTCTTCTCAAAATCGTTTTTTCGTTAGCAACGGTGTATCGTTGCTTACAGATATACAATTCCCGTCTATATCCTACTGTCCTAACTTCCCTTCTTGGCTTCTTCTCACCTACAACAGTGACACCATCCACGTACGAATTATGTCCGTCCTTTTTTTCGTAACTATGATTTATATTTGAACCGTTTTTATTTTACAAAATAGAAATCAAATCACGACTTTCTTACGCATTAACTGCAGACGATTTTATTTCAGAAAAATTGTTACTCATGAAATTTAGAACCAGATTTCTGGTAGAAAACCAATGTCAAACAAATTTAAAAGAATACAATTTTAACTCTGCTATAGGCCGTAAATATTTATCAATATTAAATTGGCTGTAAAAACGCCTGGTATGAATTATAAATATGTGCGAGCCGATAATTTATAATGTTTCGGTCAGTGTCTAAAATTACCCGAGTCATCGACATCAATAGCCGCGGTAATTTTGAAAACGACATCCTGTTCCTGGGCACTTTTATTACTGCTGATAACTAGTATTTAGTCCGCGGCCCGTATCCTTTGATAAAAGGACGTAGGGCGGCCACTCTCTTATTATAGGCTCTCTCTAGTGTAATACATTGTGTTCTGATTAATAGTTATAATTAATAACGAATATTCTAAAATTATGAACGCGCCGTTTTGATAAATGCGTATAAATAATATCGCGAGAAATTATGGGATATTCGATAACCGTCCGCAGAACGAGGGTGTAATAGGATTTTCACCAACGGCGGACAAGATAAAAATAATAACGACACGAACTTCCGATAATATTATATTTTGCCGTCGTACAATTGCAATAATAAACGGCAACGCGGCGACTACCGTGCGAAACCGGTTCGCAGACATGGTAACTACGAGTAAAATAATTATTGTCAGTTTTCTCCGTAGACCTTGTATTGATATTAGGCGTTCTCTCGCGCCCACCTGCGAAGTACGGCGGCCAATATTAACTAATCAAATTCGGGGATGTCTTGTCGCCATCTATCGGGAATCTTATTACGCATCGACGGCGACGCTACAATATCGTCACACGGAGTACTGCGGACGCGGACGGTGCGCGCGGCCCGTGAAAATGGGGAAAAATCGCCCGTTCGTCATTCCGCGCGAGCCGGTCGAACGATTCATGGCTGTGTACAACCGCGAGAAACGAAAACCTGTCGCGGACGGGCGGGTGACTCGGACGGCACAATATTATAAACCGCTGTAAATACGATAATACAATATTCGATATTAACTCTTATGAACAAAAAAAATAGAAATAGAAAATGTCCACATTAAACTAAATTTGTTTTTCTCGACCGCCACTAACACTAACAATATTTTTGTCTACCGAGTCTACCTACTTGAATAAAAATCGCGTGAAAAACTCGAAAAATTAACACGATCATAAATAGCTGGAAAACTGCTCGAACGTTCCGACGGTTTTCCCGCCACCGGAGGTAGGGAGGGTAATGCAGTTATTGGAAAGCTGATTTTCGGACAACAGGTCGATCGCGTACGCATACGGACGGTCGTTTCGATTTGCGGCCCGGGTCGGCGCATTTCGGTCCGGCCAGTAAATTAGTTACGCCACTTATTCTATCGTGTGGATAGGTATCCGGCGACGTCCTCGCGACAATAATATAACAATCCAAATGTTCCTGAATACATCAGCTGTGACGCATTTAACATCATCGCTCGCGTCGTCTCGTCCGCGAGTCGGTTAATGAGACGCGACGGACAGTCGGTTAGGTTATCGGTGACGCCGCCGCTGATGCCGGCGGATTCGGGAACACAGACAACGGTACAAATAAAACGTGGGCGACGCGTTTCGATTAATTAGTTGCTAAAACGAATGGTAATAATAATCCGCTGTTGGGTGTACTCACCGAAAACGTATTGATCGGGTGCCGCCGCCGCCGCCGCTGCCGCCGCCTCCGCCTCCGCCGGTATTCTTGACGGACGATTATCGCGGCACCGTACATTTATATGTTTTATGCGCGGTCGACGCGTACGACGCAATAGTTACAACGAAAACGCGAGACGAACGCCGTAATCGGTATTTACGCGGGGAAAATTAGCGTTATTTAAACGTACACGCGAACAAAACGCACCGCAACGGCGACGGCGACTTTCCGGGCGCGACCGATCCCCGTCGAAAACTCACGCTCCTCGTGTGTGCGATGCGGGCGGGGAGAGGAGCGACGCCGACAACCGATGTCCCGTAACGGGATCCATCGATGGATTCCTGGCAGAAAAAACGAAACGATGCGGGGGACTGCGGGCCCAACGGTGTGCGCCAATGTAAACCGGACCGGTCGCGGGCCGTTCGCGCGGACCCGAGTCGCGGTAGAACGGCCTACTCTGTCTGTAGAACGGCCGCACCGCGTCACTAACCACAATCGGTCACGTTGGTCACGGGGTCGATCGGCGCCCGCGACCGCGGCATAACAATTTTCCGCGAATTGTACCGAATGTTTGCCATGCCCAGTCGTTTGAAAATGGCGGAACGCGGTTACTGGCACGTCGTCTCTGCAATAAGTTCGTCGATCGTAAAACAGTTATTTTTAATGATAATTAATTATAGTAAACCAATTGTTAAAATATCAATACAGGTAGCTGTTAAGTTAGGTATTAGATACAAATGCAGGAAACATAAACGTTATACACTTATAGCATAATTTATACCTATCAGGATAGAATTAACAAATATGAATAATAAGCACCTAAGTGCTTTTTATTATACAAATTTAAATTAATCCTATTGAGTGCATAACAAAACTGTCTTAAAATACATTCAAGCATTTTATAATACCTTTAAATTTAGTCTTTAGTTTTGGTTTTATTTTTCATTAATTAATTAAAATCATTCTTAATATAATGAGTTGGATATTCATACAAATATAGGAAACATGAACGTTATAACATAATTTGTACCTATCAGAATAGAAATAACAAATATGAAATTAGAACCTAAATGCCTATAATTATTATTGTTATTATACAAATATTAATTTACTACTTAACAAAATATAAATTAAATAAAATAATTTTTCAGAAATTTTATGAGCTATTTTTCTTCAACATCAATACTCCCAGGAAATACATAAATCAATTGTCTGTTACACTGTAATGATTCTGGTAGTGTAGCTAAGATCATTTTATTGTTAATACTCGATAAATCATTCTTTTTTTTCTGAAAATTGTGTTTTTTTTTGAAAAATGTTCTTTTTGTAGGTGCTGTACCAGTACACAACCATTCAGATTTTCATTAATACGGTTTACACAACAAATGTATGAAAATGTGGATTTTTTTCGATTACCTCCAATAAATTATACCAATAAAAAGTCATCAATTTTAATATCAGTAAATTTTATTTATCTATACTAAACTTCAGAGACATCCATTAAAACATCGTCCAATATTATGTTATCATCAAGTATCAATAAATTATCATCAAAATCAGAGCTTTCATTTGATGTGATTTATTTTTTATTTTTCTTGAAATCTCTGTACTTTTCTTTAATCTGACTTTTGGTTAAGTTTTATAGTTCTTTTAATTTTCATTTTTGGATTTTGATCAGTAACATTAACCCAGGATTACTCGTGTGATTTATTTTACACGGTTGCTCGCGTATTAGATTTTTTCTAACAATGTATTACTTTATATAATTTCATAAAAATATGAATTCCAAAATAAGTTTTATATAATTTAACCTTATCAATAATAATGGTATTATACGTTTCATAATCGTGTGATAAAGTTAAGGTTTTTATCATATCAATTGGCATTTTAGATTCTGAGTGGAGCGTAGAAGCTTATAGTTTTACAAAGAATAAAGATGTATGTATATTTTGTTTTCTGTGGACTACTTTTCTACCAGCACTTTTGCTCAGACTTTTAATGATAGCAAGGTTTCTAAAAGGAAATGTCACTAGCGAGGTACTATAATGAGGTCGTTTTTCGATTTTCTCAGGAGTTTTCTCGTAAAATTTGAAAAACCAGAATAAAACATGGGAAAACCGAGAAAAACGTAAGAAAACTGGGAAAATCGGTGCAACATGAAACAAATATTATTAAAGAAAATATATAAAGCCTATTTAATTATTTTACCATAACATGACATGCATATTGTTGACAAAGCATCACTATCAACTGAACTCCGCTGTGGCGTTTCCCGCACGCACGTTCGCATGCACTACCATTTCTATGGCTCTTCCCATCTTCAACGCTGCCGCCTTCACCGCGACCTTTCGCCGTCACCGGACGCGACCGGAGCACCTGCCTTTTTTATCTCACACTCTCATCGCCGCCGTCACTCGACACAGTTCGTTGACCCATCTCCTCCGATGCTAACCTCAGTTAATTTACCAGTTATCTACAACGAAATCTTTTTCTAGTTACAATTTATTTTTACCTTTTCTCATTTGTATTCTTTATTTTGTAACTCGTAAATCTTCGAGCAATAAATAATATTTATCATTTTAAAGAAAGAAAAATTAATTAAGCGTATTGATTTATATCGCCCGAGTTCCCTAAACCGGGTCAGTTGATGATTTTGGATTAACCAACCCACGTACACCCAACTTCCAAACCGCTCAGAATCGTTTTTCATAAGCAATGGTTTATTGTTGCTTACAGATATACATTAAATTATCTATAACAATGGCTCCACTCAACCCCATTATCCTAGGACGTCTGTTATACTAGCTGATTTTGAATTGTCTAAATGTGCCTTGCACAATGATTTTAGTAAAATGCTAATGTCTGTTTTTTAACATTAATTATGCAGGTATTTCTTCCCATGGTAATATCTTTTATTGAAAACCTTTCAATGATTCAATACATATATTATTTTCATTCAAGTATTTAGTTATTTTATCGGTAATATCAAAATAATTTGTTCCAATATTTAATAATTTTTTTTTCTCATGATCGTTTTGCTCTCTCTGATCTACTATACTTTATGTTACTCCATTTTGAGGAATCTTGAATTCGTTTTGTTGAAGAAGTGGAAAAAATAACTTCTAGTGTAATATGTTGGAGTTCAATATAACCCTTGCTTGCTAATGCAAATAGTTTTTTACAGTATTTGCTTGTTGAACAAACACTCTAAAACTTTTTTTTTCTTGATTTTCTAGATGGTTAACTAAGGGTCCATAATAATTTTTTTACAACCAAGTCATATTGATACGCCCTGCCCTTATAGGCATTATATAAATGACAATATTAGATAGAGTATGCTAATTATAATAGTTATTGTAGCAGAAAAAATTTAAATAAAAAATTGTACCTACACCTACCTTGTCGAAACTAGGGTTTAAGTCACTATCTAGGATATTTTTATTATAATTTACAGTCTATGCTTATTGAAACTTTAAGCAATCTTATAAAAACTAATTAGTGAGCTAATTAATTACAACTTACCTACCTATTTTAAATAAACATGGATAAACACATTGTCACTGCACGATGGCAACAATATGTTTTGAAAGATGTGGATTAAAAAAATAGGTCCCATGGCTAAATAAATAAATATTGTTCATAATACATATTACATTAACAGCCAAAACGGGTATATGACCATAGTTTAGCCCTTCTTAGATCCTCGGCTGTTTAGGCAACGCGTTTATTGATTGCTTAATACCTCCCTATTAATACTTACCAATTTCTTACCATTCATTAAGGACTGAAGTCTTATACTTAAGCTAGTTGAGAAAAACACGAATGATCAAAACGTTACAATGTCACATTATATCGAGAAAAAACACTACAAATTCATCAATGAAAAACAAAAATTTAAGTCCATGTTCATAATAAACTGGTGATACTCACGTGGTAAATGGTAGTAACTGGTAAACAATTACGGTAATCTCGAAAGTATAGGTAAAATAAGTACATTAATAGATGGAACTTGATTGGTTGGCGGGGTAGATTAATACCACAGAGTAATATTACTCCAGTGGTACCACGATTTAAGATAGCATACTATAAAGTGGTACCATAGACTTAATGTTAATATTAGATAAGAGACGTATATAAGGTCGATGAAAAACCACGTTTTAAAATAGTCTATCTTAAATCCTGTGTAAAACATACATATTGATATAATAAAGAATAATAATTATATTATCTTTGGACATGATTATCAAAGATTAGCATAGATCAACACATGCTCTTAGAATATTTTGATCAACATTTTGTACACCAAATTATCATAGCGGTTTACACTTCGGCTTGGTCTAACAATTGTATCCACGTTATAGTACCTATCCAATAAAAACTAGGTACGTAAAAAACTTGCAAACATAGGTAAAATGTCTATAATAGCTCAAACAAATCACCAAAATATTTTTAAAATGTTACTATATTTAGAAAAGGTTAACATAAGATTTATTTCAAAATGTCAAGTCTTTACGAATATTTATATCTGAATTATAATAAATATATAAATTTGAAAATGATGAAACCATTGTTTCTGTAAAATGTCTGATTCTTTCTATGTTTTTTCCTGTTTTCACTCAATTATTGAGAAAAATACTTAGAAAATCAAAACACTACTTTCGTACTAAAAAATAAGATCCAAATTACTACAAAAAGGTCTCGTCATTTTAAGATTGGAGAAATATTTGGTAGAAAACATAAACACTAAAAATTCAAAACTATGAAATCTGAACGCCGAAAATGTGTTATTTTCCATCCTAAGCCTTTTTCCGGTTTATCTAATAATTATGAAAACGCCTAGGAAAATCAAAAAATCATTTCCTCGGTGTACCAACAAGATACAAAATGCAACAAAAAGGTCTCTTATCATTTTTCGATTAGACCATAAGTTTTCTGGTCGAAAATGTGCTCACAAAAAATAAAAAAAATAAAACGCACATCATATTAAAATCCATAGATTCCTCGCTCCGCTCAGAATCTAAAACTAAAATATATTGAACAAAACAAAATTTATTGCATTTATCAGATCTCCGTGAGACACCTTGTGGCTTTTACGATAGATTCGCGTATTACCTATAGGGCTTACTGATTATTTATAACATTTTTTTTTTTGTGGTACCTTATTGTAATAAATTGGATACCCGTGATTCGTACGGTAGGTATATATATAGGTATATGTAGTGCAAACCAAATCATTCCTGACTGAGATATGAGACAAACCAATCGAAACAAAATGAAAAACACACGATAATATAATATTGAAGAACGTAAATTATTAATCAGTTTCGGTCGACGATTGGTGAATTGTGTACAACCGACAAAAATATTCTGCTCGACCCAACAAATGCGCAACCAGTACTATAAATTAAAATACGTATATTGGATGTGAAACACGTCTTATCAGTGTCTTTCTTGACGCACACAATTTCCATAGATAAAAAAAATAAATAATGGATAGGACGTATCGGCTTATCAGTGAAAGCGTAATGAAGAAATCTACGTGGTCAGTACATTACATATTTTGTTATCTATGGTAACTTATCGCTGTACGACAACACTGCTAATGTTTTGAACATTAATGGTATAAAAATCGAACTAAAATCGTACGTATGTATACATATTATTGTCAGTGCTCAGTGCGCTATCGCGATTTGATTTAATACGGTCTTAAGGGGATTGAACGTAGCATAAGCTCAAGTATAGCCCACCAACTTTGAGGGTGCTAAAATTATGGATACATCAAAGATCCATGAGGTCTGTACCCCACAATTCCCATTAAACAACTTTTATATATCTTAATAGTCATCTACATCTTTCATTTACAATATTGTTCAACATTATTTTTCATACACACATGTATTGTTTGTAAGAAACCTGTATTTTGTTCTGCTCATTAATTATGAAAATAATATGGATAAAATATTTAGTATTTACTGTGAAAAAGCTAGTTGGTTTTTTTTTTTTAGAGTACTAATTTTAAATCTGCGGGTACTAAAGACCCCAGGCACCACGCACCACCTAGTTGCTCCTATAGGAAGCGGTGATTTTCTCTCTTATCTTGAATTTAAACATGTTCTATTTCCAACGTACCGGTTTGTCTAGTGGAGCGATAATAATTCTGAAAACAAATTTGAATTTGTCAATTTTACTTGAAATTGACTTGCCCCCATTTTAGCGATAGTTTTAGGTCGCGATTTAAAAATGCTCACATTATGCTTAAAAATTTCAAATAACAAAAGAAAAAAACAGTGACACGACACACTACACAGTTGATAATGATCTTATTTTTAAATTTGATAATAAATCGGTCGATTTGCTTTAATGTCAAAACNAATTCTGAAAACAAATTTGAATTTGTCAATTTTACTTGAAATTGACTTGCCCCCATTTTAGCGATAGTTTTAGGTCGCGATTTAAAAATGCTCACATTATGCTTAAAAATTTCAAATAACAAAAGAAAAAAACAGTGACACGACACACTACACAGTTGATAATGATCTTATTTTTAAATTTGATAATAAATCGGTCGATTTGCTTTAATGTCAAAACTAATAGCGCAAAGTTGTTCCGGCTGAACGAAAATTTGCTATATCGCGCGTTTATAAGAATAGGACAGCTCATTATGCGGATATAACGTCCTTTTAATTCATAGTCAGCACTAATAATAAGGGTGCGCAGATCCTTTTGGCAGTGGAGGTATCTTTAAAATCAAACCTCACACAAAAACCATAGGCACAAATAGTCCAAATATTTTTGGATTAATATTCCGTTATTTTGATTATGTATGCTTAGTATTTACATGATGAACACTTTATTTTGTGAGACTTAGTCGAAATCCTACAAAGGTCATTTCTATGTTTGCGCAAATGCACAAAATTAAGTGTACTACGTTAGGGTTAAATATTTATTTTCAAGTATACGAAAGTATATCTAACATGTATTTTTTTTTCAAACATTTGGCGGAAAATCTCGCAGGGAAAGCAGCCGCCTCTCCTACCATCCCCGTGCGCACACTTATGCTCAGACAATCTTCATAGGACTTTCGTGTTAATGATATGTTAATATCGATTAAATTGCGGTCGGTGCCCGCGAATGGAGAACGCGTCATCGCAGTATCGTAAGTACATATAAGGTTTATTTAAGTTCGAATTATTTTCGGGTCGTGTGTAATATTCGGAACGTTTGTGTGTGGAAGGTGAGAAGTTCCGAGCGGGCGTTTTGTTAGTGGATCGTATATGATGTATATTATTATAATATTATAGTGATACTGGTATAAACGAGGTATTTCATTGTATTGTGTCGATGCATAATTAATGAGAGATTGTATATAATGGGATATCTGCAGTACATTATGTACACGATTGAATATAATATGGACTAAATTTCAACGGAGGAGAACGAAATCGTAAAAATCGTTAAACTGTTCTCTTTTAGGGGCAGTTATTCGGTTATCAGTAACGATAAGCTTCGAGGCGATTAAATAAATTCGCTTTTTTTTTTTTATAACAATTTTTAAATTTTGCAGAATTCTCACAAAAGGACGGACATACTTTGCACGTGGGTGCAGCCACCGTTGTAGGTGGGAAGTTGTAAAGGTAGGATACAGATGAGAATTTAATGTATATCTATAAGCAACGATAAACTATTGCTAACGAAAAACGATTCGTTCCACTCAGAATCTAAAAAAAAATAAACATTATCATAAAACCATAATATATCCATCGCTTCGCTCAGAATCCAAAAAAATAAACAAACGATTTAACTGTACACCCGTGGTTGAAATATACAAGGTTATTGCATATAGACTCGGAGTGTTATCATCAGGTACAAAATTGCCGCGTAAAAGGGATATCACAACTATCGATTTTCTTATCATGAAAAATACAGTAAATATAGTAATCGACTGATTATTATTGGCTCCCTTTACGCTGCCATTTTTGTTTTTATCATCAAATATTTGACTGATATGGAGCATACGCTCAATAACCTTGTATATTTCAACCATGGGTATACCGCGATATCGTGGGCACAGTGATATTGTTACAGAGTTCGGAGTATTATTGCGACAAACGACGGGGAATTGTCGGATCCATCCGTTAACCAACGTACGTCGGTATGTAGGTACGTTATAACGTAATGTGACATGACGTGTTTAGTGTGTCAGTCGATCCCTAAGCAATTTAACCTCGTCTCCCCCACTGTCCCCATCGCCAAGTCCTAATTTCAGTACCGGAATCGCGTACAATGTATACATGTGTATGATACGCCTCTATATATACATTAGTTTTAATTGGTAAAATCAATGCCCGGATAGGTGTTTATATAATAAACGTACAAAATTCGAGTGTACTACACGTATTACAAAACGCAGGATCCTACATAAATAACAGACCACAATATAGGATGACGATTATTTTATCGTTGAATTTAAATTGATTATAAAAAGTATTGATTTTTTTCGTTAAACGAGTGCATAATAACATTTTCCTAGAATATTTGTACAAAATTTTAATTTTTTTCGCCCTTATATTCAACAGTCGTAAATTGTAGCCTTTGTATATTGTTTTTGAAATATTATAAAAATAGCAAAGTCAAACATAAATATTGTTCATCGTGTAAGAAATCTAAACTCTGGATTTTATTTTGCATAGTAAAATATTTTGATTAATCATATTTATATCATAATTGGTTGTTTTTTTAAAGCATATTTGCATGTTTTTCAGAACTAGAAATCCTTAATACCAGTTACAAACAGCAATTAATTTTTGATTTTCAAACAGCGACGTATGTTAAAAATTACATAAATACATAGAGTATTAGTTTAAATACATGTAGTTGTTGAAATTTTCGATTTTCATCACGAGATATTTTAAAGTTTCGACAGGGGAAATTAATGGAATATCATTTGTATAGCAGCACAGAGCGTGACGTGGTAACAGTGCTCCACTATTCTCCCTTACCCAAACTTAAAAGTGGAATATCTCGTCAACCAAAATACAGTTGAAGTAATACTCAACTGTCTGTACGTGGAATTTTTAATATAGATTGATCTTTTGAAGGAAATCAAAAGTGTACGGTATGTTCCTTGGCCACCTCGATTATCAATCAGATGAAACACTCAATTGGACATCTAATTGAAAGTCAAGAACAACGCAGAATATATCACATAGAATATTAAAATAATTAATATTGATAATAGATGTAATCATTATAAATATATATTGTTTTATATTTGACTGTAATATAAATAATCAAATTATATTATATTAATACCGCGTGTATTTCTAATTACAAGAAATCAATTTTTATTTATTTACTAACTGTCTCGTACGGCGTTGCCCGAGTCAATATTTTGTTTTTTTTTTCACCCATATCACCGCGGTAACCAATAAATGAACAAAAATAATTAAATAAACAATTAGTTATTCGTAGGTATCAAAAATACCTAAAAACCTCTATTTTGCTGCCGGTGACTGGAGTATAATAATAATATCGTGTACCAGGCCTTGTTCTAACGGGCAGTAGGACCCGAATCGGGTACTAGGAAATATCAAAAGTGCAGTTGGTTTCACGAATGTGACACTTTACAAAAATGTAATATTTTCCTTATCGTTGAGAGTGATTGAATTCCTACTCGGTATTTGTGCTTATTTTTTAAATCTATTCCTTGTACCTAAACCTGAATCGCGCGTGTTTAATTTTCGAGCGTCCGATACCTGATAGTAAAAATTAAACATTTTTTCCCTGCGTAATTCAAAAGCATTTTGCTTATCAGCTTACACACCACGCGATTCGTACGCCACGGTCGTGCCGCATTTGTCTGCTGTTCATTCAATATTTCTTTACAGTATTTTTTTTTTTTTCAAATTCCATTTTCTTCGTACGATTTGTTTTTTTGGGCGGGTATTGAAGTCCACGAATTGAATTTCACGCGAAAACAAACTTTCCGGTGTATTTTCGGACAGCAGCCGAAAACCCTTAGACTAAACCCCGTCTGTACCTATATGTATAGCATATTATACAATGTAGACACTAAAACGAAAGTATACACACCCGGCAAAAGTAACGATGTTACGGATTCGGATTCGTGGCCGCCGCCGCCGCCGCGAAAGGGGTTGATTGTTGTTCGACGAGCGCGTAGCTGTGCGCCTAAAGTTACGATTTTTGTATTTGATTTTCGCGCACCGGACAACGGCATTTACGCCGGGTTTTTGTTACGGCGCGTTCGTAAACACGTTCCTGTTATAGCGCGATAACAGGAAATCGTCTCGCGCGACGACAAAACGATTCGTGTGGAATACTTTGACAACGGAATCGTTGCGGACGAACCGCCGTGTCCGACGTGCGAAAATCCGTTAACCGACGCGGCACGCCGAAAAGCGCCCAACTGACTGGGTACGCACGAATAACGACAATAATACACGGTAGTAGCACTTTTGTGAAAAAAAAAAATAATAATAATAATAATAATAATAAAGAGGCCAGTTTTATTCGGGCATACGGTGTCCGTGGATAATGGTGAAAAACAGAAAGGGGGAAAAATGTATAGTTTGTTTTAATTATTATACCACGTCGGAAGTCAATGGCATATACATAATGTAAACATATATTTTAAAAGTGCCTGTACGGTATTTGAAACTATCTAAAAACTATACTATAATGCCAAAACAATTTACGTTTACCACGCGATTCTGTCAATTCTGATCGAAGTTCAGGTGCATATGTTACGAAACGCTATACATTTTACGATTTTAGTAAAAATTTCATCTTAAAACTCTGAAAAGAAAAGATTTTCTCCGCGTTCATCTTTTTGTTTTTTACCCCTAAGTATACAAACTTTACTAAAACTTCGTGTTGATTGTCAATCATTTCCGTTAAGTCAAATTATTTGTGCCCACATAGTGCCTACCAAACTAAAAAACGATGTAAACTAAAAAAAAACTAGAAAATATATAATACCTATAAATACAGCTCATAAATCGCCCGAACGGTTTGAACATTTTACCGCGTCTGGAAAATTCCAATACCGGATTTCTTTGAAAAGCCAAATCTCTACGAATACTTTAAACCCAATTATAAAGTAAAAAAACAAAATCGAAAATAATGAAACCATTATTTCCGTAAACTTTCCGGTTCTTTCCTTTACTTTTTTTCCCGGTTTTGCCCAATCACTGGGAAAACTACGAACACGGAAAATCAAAAAACGACTTTCTTACTCACCAACTAGATGCGAAATTCAACAAAAAAGTTCTCTTGGCATTTTTAAATTGGAGCGAGGTTTCTGGTAGAAAAGTTTTTTACGGACAGAAAAATCCACATCATAATACCTTACACACGTTCCTCGCTTTGAGACGCTCCGCACAGAATCCAAAAGCACACCCCGCACCAAAACCAATTCATTCCTCGCTGTACACAGAATCAAGACAAATAACTCTTAACTGAAACGACTAAAATTACGGGTCGACGTTTAAAAATCATGGCGAGTTTACACTCGATGACTGTGTGTGCGTTTCAATTACAATAACGTATAAAACTTGAACGGTTTTCGTCGTTTATCGAGTGAAAATCGCCCGGTCCGCCCCGAGAAATAGTATCACCCTGTATAGAACTAACTGGTTACACACTATGCGGTTTTCGTTTAATAATTTCGTCCAAAATAATTGGACATCGGAACGCGCGGTTCGGTTCCGAGTCGAATGCGAATAATACCTGCGAATATCTGATTGGGCGTCTAAAAATAGACTTCTCGGAAAAGCCTTCGGCGGAACCTGCAGGTTAACGTACTTTGCAGGCCGGCGGCCGACGACGAGAGGCCAACTTTGGGTGGATCCACTGTGTTTCGGTTTTTCGAGATACCCATTAGCGTGATATTTCATTATTATTTTGTATTTCGCCCCCTTTTTATCATCCACACAAATAATATTATAAAGAGCCTAAAATTGTGTTCGTACGTTTGTAAGGCTTTATTCCGCGTCACTATCCAACCGCCGCCGCCGCTGCCGCCGCCGCCCCCGTTTCGGATAACCGAACCGCTATTGCATAATTGCGGTTTTTCCCGGCTCTCCTCAGTCCGTGTTATTATTAAAAACACACGGGAAACCGAGAGAAAAAGCTGTGGCGAACATCGCGCATATTATCGTATTTTGATTATAGTGCATTTTCCGTGCGTTTTGTAATTTTTATTGCGTATTTTTTTTATTTTTTTTTTATTTTTTTACACACGCGCCGCTGTAAGAGTAATTAAATTTAACATAAATTTAAATTTCGATTTTTAAAGATGATTTACTTAGAGTATGTCATCGTGCGAGAATATCGACGTTTTTACACCGATATAGTTTTTACACGAAGATTTGATCAATAAAAATGTACACGGGTTTGACACTACACCATTGTCATTAGCGTGCGAAATTTGCCAGTTTACCGCGGTCAGCAAATTCTAATCGTCCCCTAATGAACAGCAGCCCTCCGCACCCCCAATATAAAGTGTTCCAATATAAAATGTTCGTTAGGACCTTCTCGGAAACGTTACCCCCTTTACCTCGGTCGACGTTGGGAAGTATGTACCGCGCGGATTTGTCCATGTTAGTATTGAACAAAAACATTTTCTTTTGTATTTTAGATTCGGTGCGTAACGAAGAATGCATTGGTTTTACAATGATAGTTTTTTTTTTATTTTTAATTCTCTTTATCTGTGAAGAACTTTTTACCAGAAATCTGACTCCGATTTTCGGGTGTAGTACCTTTTCTGAAAAGGGATTCCGGGTGGTACTTTAAGGAAGTAATTTCTGTTAATTTTCTTAATAATTGGGCAAAATGGGAAAATGTACATACATGTATAATAGAAACTTTTCTCCAAATCGTTTTTCGTTAGCAATCATTTATCGTTGCGCACTGATATAAACTAAATTCCCTTCTATATCCTACCTTTCCAACTTCTCACCTACAACAGTGGCCCAACCATTATGCGAAGTATGTCAGTCTTTTTTTAAAAACGTATTTCCCTGTGATTCCCCATTTTCACCCCTATCACTATCACAGCTCAGTTGTTTGTTATATAAAAATATAATTTATGTAATTAATGTGTCTTAATATTAAAAGTTATAATAAATGCACCTAATAGTTTTCTTACTCGTGACAACCAAATAAACAAAGTAAATAATAATTTGTTCGTATTATTATGCGAAAACTACTTGGAAAATCAAAAAATTACCTCTTTAACGCACCAACCAGATCCAAAATGCAACAAAAAAGGTCTCTGGGCATTTTCCTATTGGAGCAAGTTTTCTGGTTGCAAAATTGTTTAAAGATAGAAAATATTACACACATCATAGTAAAACATTGTGAGCGGATTGAGGAATGTAAATAAAACTTTACGGCTTTGCACTGGCACTTCCTTATACCGCGATAGACTTTGAGTATTCCTATCAGTCGCCTTTTGCAACAAAGACGACAACCCGTGGCATTATTCTAACCCGAGTACCACACGTTTCACAACACTGAAATATACACGTTTTACAAATATATGCTCGAAATATTTTGAAACGATAACGAAATAACAATTTTAATTCGGAACGCTTGACGAGGAGGTTATCAATTGGGTTAGTGACTCGATCGATATCGATAAAATATAATAAAATGATATTATTACGTCTTATAATTTTTTTTTTTTGTTCCCCAGCCCGATTAAAATCTGTTTTAATGTTATTGGGATAAATTCGACTCTGGAGATAAATCGCACGGCCCGTCAAACATTACATTATAATAATATAATATACACCTGACCTGGCCGTGACAACCTTATGCAGAACGTACAACATAAACGGCACACGCGCAAACCGTTTCGCGAGCATATTATTTCTCGCTCGCACAGACGTTTATATATATTTTATTTTTTGTTTAACTTAAAACACACACACCCTAAAGTATTATTAATAGCGGTGTTTGCCGGCTATACAATAATACGTGATTCAACGGACGATACGATTTATTTTTTCTGGGACCGCCACCCGGTCTGAATAATAATATTATATCCGTAAAAATATATACCGCTGCAGTCTCCGACTTGCCGGATAAAAGGTATAGGTACCCGTACGTAGCGCAGCAGCTACTGCGGGGTGTTTGACGCAGCAGCGTTTCCGTTTAAGTGGGAAATGCGTTTCGGGTTGTTAAAAATGTAATTATATTTTTATTTTTTTTTTTTTTGTTTTAATCGAATTTATAATAGGTAACCTACGATACACGTTACGAATATTAAATTTTCGCGTAACTGGTAAAAAAAAATTAAAAGGTTACGTTAAATTCAACGGGTAATAATTTGCCAATACATCATAAACAGCAGTGCCTGGTTTTGGTATTTTGAGCAAAAAAATAAAAAATGTGGCTCCTTGTCAACAATAGCGTATAAGGCCTCCCCCCTCCACACACGAGTTGTATAAAACAAATTAATAATTACAATTTACTTGAAAATTGTCACAAAATTACAATGTTATACATTTTTTATACTTACAGAGTACAAGCTACAGATTTCTAGTACCTATTATTTATATAATAGTTATAATTAACGTTACCAATGAAATATAAATCAAATTTAATATTTTATAAGAAAAATGTTAACAGCAAACGAATAATAAACTTCTGTGAATGTGAATAATCACTGACGAGTGACGGTTCTGACAATCGTATGATAAGTGTTTACTTATTATTAATAACTTATTAATATATCTCGCGTCATATATTTGTCGCGACTGGTGGCCGGTGGCCCGTATGATGTTTTTTTTGTATGTATAAAAATAGACTTTTTTTTTATTTACATTTTACGCTGATAAAGACTAATTATATATATTTTTTGGACATATTATATTTTTCTTATATTTATTTTATACGGTGGAAGTTGTTTTCTACAAGAAAAAAAATAAGGTTCATATAAATCCGAGGCCTCCAAATAACGGAAGCCATAAATAGCGCCCCTTACCTTCGTATATCCGTTTCTATTTTTTATCAATCCGCCACACTGTCGATAAAATGATCAGAAAATACCCCAGTTAACAAACCGCGATTTCTAAATTATTTAAATAATAGTCACTAACTATACGTATAATATATGTACTACAATATAGGTACTAATAAACGATATTTGATGACAATACAATATTATAATACTTAATCATTTATTTTTAACGTTTTTAGATTCCGAACGTAGCGAAAAACTATTCGTTTTACTACATGTGTTTTTTTCCGGCAAACACTTTTCGGTTAGTAAAAATGCTCCAAATAAATCACATCATCGTCACCTTTAAAGATATTATGCGGATTTTTGTAAGCTAAAATATTTAAATAGCATAAACGTTATATTGAGTTCGAGTTCCATAATATCGAATACAAAGAAATTTGATGAAAATTAACTCGAACCAAATTAAAACTTTTCCTGCGCTTTTCCATTAAAACGTTTTCTACTGCAATAAATGTCGGACTCGTCTACTATATATATATATCTATAGTGATGGGAATTCTTTCATAATAATATGATTCTATTTTAAATATATCCAAAAGTATTTCAACTATTTTTTTTTCGAAAGCTAAAATTCGATTTTACATTTCAAGGTACGGCATTTTCCGACTTGTTATAATTACATAAAGCAACTTGGGAAACATATCATTGTAAAAAAATAATATTGTGTTACCCTTTTTGTTTAGCATAATCTTGTAACGCGTTAAGTTTAAAAAGTTTCCAAGGAAATAAAATACAAGTTAGTTATTTTCCAGTATTCAGTATTATAGTTTTTACTGACTTTTTAACTATAGTTGCAAATCGTTTTCCAGCTTCATAAATGTTAGAACTATTTTTATTCTAAGCTCCATTTAAAAGTAAAATCACCAACGTTTTAAAAATTACGTTTCCGATTCATTCTACAAAAAAATATGACGTGTTTCGCGTCAACTTTCGTGCATTCAAAAGCTTTGGGTATTTCATCGGTACCTAAAATCAATGCCATATGTCGGTAATCAGTTTTATACTTCCCGGCGAATATAATAAAACAAGATTCGGTGAATAATAAAAAGACAACAGGATGTAAATTTTAAGAGTATCATGTTTACCGTTCCTGTCTTTCGAACGGGGCGATGTTGCAAAAGTGTGTCCCGGTGTCACAGTACTTTAACACCCTTATATTATACACCTCGGTGGATAATAATTAGAGGTCGGAAGTTGTATGGGTGGCACTTGTCGTTAAGTTAGCGATTGTATTTATTTTTTGTAACCGTGCGAAATCGCCATTCGGCGTAGTAAATAAACTAATAATAATATCATACCTCGTAATATCCGAAGGCGAACCGGCCGGCCGAGAAATCCACCCCGGCCCGTTGTTGCGATTTAATTACCCCGTATAACCCCGTCATATTACATTATATTATTATTATTATTATTATCATCATCATCTCCCGAGTTTTGGAATTAGTATTTTTATTATGTTTAATAACAATATTGTCTGACGGGGCGTCTGGAAATAAACTTCGCGGAAAATTCGTCGGCGGGAACTGCCAGGAGGTCGACGAACTTCGGGCTGGAAAGGCGAACATCACGTTAATTCGCTCCGTTCGGGTTTTACACGACAATACAATATTTGGTCGTTTCGGTTCTTAAAATAATAGTGTTCCGTAATCGAGAAATAACGGTTTCAGAAAATAGATTAAAACAGATTTCGTTACACGGGTTGGCGAGTGCCTATACTTTTCGGAAAACTGTACCGCGATCCGGCGGGTTTACTCCGTGTCAGCATCTAACCTAACCGACCGGACCACGTCGGTTTAGACGGAAAAACACCGAGACGTCGTATTATTTAGGAAATAAAAACATTTCGAACGAAAACCTAAAAACCTTTTCGGACACAGAAAATGAAAAACGAAATTTCCCTTCGCGTTTTCACTCCCTTAGTTAGCATTATTTCATGTGGGTCTGTGAAACATGAAAGTTATTTACGTGAGGGACTGACAAACAGTGCCACGCGACCTAACCTTTCCCCAACGTGCTTTATAAATAGGAATCGTCTAATAGTAATATTATACCTACCTATCAATTTACATTACAGACCAGGGGGGAGAGCGCACGGGTATGGTTTGGACTATAGCCCCGGCTAACTATTTTTTTTTTTTTATATACGTGGACGGGAACCGAGTGCCTCATGAAGTAACGAATTAAAGCAGATATAGGAACGAAAACGAAAAACGAAATTTGTCTACACCCTTTTACTTCTTGAATTCATATTATTTAGAATAATTTAAATTCGCCGTTTACTACCATTAGTAGTGTGTGTATGTAGGTAAACTACTTGCCTACTTATTGGTAACTACCCCGTCAGACTACTTTTCCCCAATAACATTACAAAAGTCATTTATCTGTATAAAATTGAGTAAAATAATATAATTGAAATTAACGAATTACTTAAATACAAACTATAACTGTGGACATTTTGATTCCCCTCTCGTAATCTTTTTTAATTTATTATAGATTGTTATTCGTAATCTCTTAGGCAGACAATATTGTATATATTTTATTAAAACTAAACAAAACCGAATAATACGTACATAGTGATTTATTTACTTACCAAAAATCGGGAATTAGTAACGATTATTGGTTATTTGAATAAAACAATGTTAAAATATAAATTACTCGTAAAACGGTAAAGTAATTTATATTTATTACTTGTTGATAAATTACTTATTTTATTTTACCAATTAAGTATGACAAATTTGCATCATTACCTAGTCCGGTGTTTGATTTGAGAGGACGTGGGGGGGGCTAAGTACCTCAACTAATTCTTTAAATAATCTAGTGTACCCTACTTCTTTATTAAAGGGGACAGCACGGGATGGGTTGTCTTCTAAAACCGTGAACTGACCTATTATAGCATTATCGTTGAACAACATATTATCATCTCGCTTAACTCAGTGATCAATATTCTCATTAATGGAGTCTTTTAAATGAAAAATAATTATAAAGTATAAAAGTATGTTTGTAATATTGTTTTGTGTATTTTAATGTTAAAAAATTCAAGTTGTACCTAATCAATTATTATATTATTCTGTTTTTTTTTACGCCAATAAGAATGCTTATGAGTTATGAGGATGAGTAGAGTGAAGAGGAAAAGTAGGATCATAAATGAGTATGCATGAGAGATAGCTTAGGTTATGTTCAGGTTAGGTTTATGAACAAGATCGAACAAGAGGTAGTTGAATGTAGTTGAAATTGATATAAAAACAGCGGGTGAAAACGATGTGGAGGATCGGATTATGTGGAAGTTTAGAACGAGAGCGGCCGATCCCAAATATTTGGGACAAAGGCGAAAAAGAAGAATTTATATGTTCAATATAATAATTTTTTAAAATCTGGATAATGTATACAATATACAAAGTCACAATCATAAAATATTTACAATAATGTCATACCTATAACACGTATAATATGAACGTTTATAAATCTTAATAGCTCTTGTACTCGGTCAGTTCGTTTTTTTATTTTAGCGATTTTACTCTCGTTCCATTTTCTACCATAAAATATACCGACACACGGTATACGATTTACCGGCATCGTGTATATAATATTAGGTTCATACCTACTTACTCGAAAATTCCAAAAACCGCAATATCTTCCCATACATTTGCCACGCGCACATGCCGCCGCAGGGCATTACTGTCACGTGCAGTAGTCGAGTCACAGGAAACTAATAATTTTAATATTGCAAAATGAACTCTATGCCCGCGTTTCACGTGAGCACATTATACAGGGTGATATTTTTTTTCTTATCGCAAACCAAAGATAGTTTTTTTCATGCATACAAAATGTCTAGTAAATGTATCGTTTCCTTATTGTTGCGCAATCGATTTTAAAGAATTCATATTTCAAAATTTCACTCAAATCCTGCGCGCTAACGAAACATTCGCGTTTATTTCTGCGGTTTAAAAATTATTCATCGATCTAATGCAGGACAAAATGTTTTTGGAACAATATTCTCGGTTCGAATGTAGGTTGAAAATAAAATTTAGATATTGTCTATACGATAATTAACAGAGCTGCTCGTCTCGTCGCCATACCGTTTCGCCACAAGAATCTAAAAACGCCAGAACTTTCTGTTAGTTCTTTTAAAACCGTTTATTAGGTTATATTAGTCAGTGTTATTAGGTATAGGCACTCTGAAAAGTTTATCAGGTTCCCTTTCCTACTCCTCCGGTAAAAATTTTAAACTATTACAAACCTATAATTCGTAAACAATAGTCAGTACCGATGTTTGGTGTTACTGCGCGTATCAAAATGTTTAGAAAAATATACTCTTTTTGAGTCTGTGTCTAAAATGGGGGATTCATATTTAAAGTGTAGGTATATGCACTTATTTAAGATAATTTAAAATAGTATCGGATATATATTGAAGCATAGACGATTCTACAATGATTGAAAAAAAAAAAAAAAAAACAGAAATCAATTTTAGTTAAAATCCTAATTTATTTTAAAAATAAAATTCAATATAATTCAATATTCGAGTGAACACTCGAGGGAAATATGGATAAAAGCTCGTAAACAAGATGCTTACAAGCGCGGTCGCAGAACATTTGAAATCAAATGTATATGAAACTATGGCTGTATAGAAAAAAAAAAAAAAAAATTAAAAAAAAACGATTACTGCGGATGAGTGTGTGCCACTGTTATAAGCGGTAAAGGGAAGTTGACATACGGCATAATGCTATTTCATTCATGTCTGTACGCAACGATAAATAATATTGCTAACGTAACACGATACCGTGTGAAGTTCGTTTATAAATGTTTTGAAACGCAATCCGGTCATTCCGACTCCGTACCTAATCACAAACAGCCGTTTCATTGCGTTTCATTATTTTACCATAATATGTTATCGGCTTCACTGTCAGTCTTGCCGACTTTTAGTCCCGTCACTGACAATCGATCGGCGGTCCCGTTCAGTTGCTGTTAAATGTAAATCGGCTGTATTCCGTGCGCCTTTGTAGGTAGGTGTACCCACACATGGCTTTAGATCAGCTATACCCACACGAAATTGACGATACCAATCGCCACGTCGAGTATAGTCTATACATTGTATACGCCGGTACAGGCATACCCAGGGCGGCGGTTTCGGAAAAAGTTCCGAAAAACTACATATACTAACTACCCGTATACACGGAACTGTACCGTCTATAGGTGCGTGTTGTTGACAGCTCAATAGCAGTTACGTATCGTACGTTCACGTATATGCAAATCACTCCGATATTATTATTATTATTATTATTTTTATTTTTTACGGGATAACGCGCAACGCGACGCGGAGATCGTTCGACTTCGATTGGGGTTAGTCACCGAGCGGCGGCCGGCCCGCGGACGAATTTTATACGCAGACAAGTATAGGAAAAAAACCGAAAATATAACGTTGCGATGTTTTAGAACCGTGATTTCTTATTCTCGAGAGAAAAATGCCGTTTATCCCGCTAAACGATTGTTTATTTTTATTACATTTAGGTATAATTAATGTTTTATTTTACGCATTGTTTCAAATAATCGTAACATTAATATTGTATTCTCAATGTTTATAAACAATAACAAAAAAAGACGGATATGCTTCGCACGATGAGTGGGCCACTGTTGTAGGTGAGAATAGTTGCGAGGTAAGATCTAGAGGGGAATTAACCGCATATCTGTACGCAACGAATAATCGTTGCTACATCGAATAACGATTCTGAAAGGAATTCGATTATAGATATTTTAAAAGGCCATAATATTTACGATATTCTATTATATATTAAAAATATGTACTTTTCATTTTTATGACCTCCCCCCTCCCCCCGCGAAAAATGTCCAGGTTCTTAATGCGGCTCTTCAAAAATATTAAGTGGTGACCCCTGGTTTGATAGTTATTCAGGTGGGTAGAATCTATACTAATCTATTTGTTGGATCAGAGGTAATAATATCTAGATACCTAGGCAAAATATCATCCGTTCAAAATTCAAAGTCTATGACCGTAACGTGATATAAGTTCATACTATTTATTTTAATCGACTTTTTTCCGAATCAAGTTCACAAACTTGAATTTTAACTGGGTAATACATTTGAATTCAGATTCAATATTTTCTATTGAGATTTATTGGTAAAAAAAAAAAAAAATGTTTAATTTAGCTTTATCAGTGGTATTTTCAAGGAGAAAAAACAAGATTACTCCTGTAATTAAATAGATAATATAGCTGCAATGGTGTTTCCATCAATTTTCTCTAGAATATACTATATACCATTCTGCGTGCCTTACATCGGGCATTTTGTATATTTTTTGTATGGTTTAAATTGTTTCCAGGGAAACAAATATCAATTTACAGAAATCAAATTATAATTTCCGAAATAAAACACTAAACAGTTTAAAAAAAATAAAAAAGTATTGTAAACTTTCAAAAGAATACTTTGAATATTTAGTTACAATTATTGAAATAAATAAAATAACTAATACTATATTATGGTTTTAATGGCAATCTAGCATAAGATAGTATGATGGTATGAACAGCAATGAATAATAATAATTATATATTATGACGAATTTTTTTATTATTTTACTATTTTGTCTATCAAAATTAATTGAAAGTATACGCAGTGTATGTTGTAAGTATATCCTATGGAAACATCACTGAATATAGGTAGGTAGTAGAGTAAAACTTTCAGAACATTTGAGCAATTTTTATTAGATATGTATGTACTCTACAAAAAAAATAATTAAATTAAACAGAAATGCTTGAAAATTTAACAGGAAATTGATTATAAGTAGTACTTACTGGTCAACAAGAAAAAAGTGAGTTTTATGTAGTATTTTTATTTTTAAGAATTTTAATATTTTGGCAAAAATCGAAAATATTACGGGCTAAAACATGTATTAACCGAACTTCACTCCAAATCGTTTTTCGTTAGCAATGGTTTATCATTGCAAACAAATATGAATTAAATTACTCTCTATATCCTCCCCAATTTTCCACCTAAAACAGTAGTCCACCCATTGTGCAATGTATGAGAGCTTTTTTATAATTTTTATCAAATAAAATGTTTTTCAAGTTAAAATTATTATTATTTTTAAACTTAAATTAATTGATGTTGGTTAAATTATTTTGGTGATTGATTAAGTTTCCATATACCGAACTTTCCTTAATCTTCAAATTAATAGTTAAAAATGCTAATTTAATAAAATACATATGTAAGGTATAGGTAGGTATATGTAATATATATAATATATATTACATACTCATACTAGAGGGCCTGGGGTTGTCTGAATGCTCCAAACTCCTAGTGCGCACACCTGTGATAATTTTAAAAAATGTCCTATTAAAATGTTCTGCCCCTCAAAATGTGCTGTTTTGGCACATCACACGTGTCTATAGGGTCAGCATTTAAGTACGATCAAGAATTAAACAATAGATTACTCGATAATAGATTATATTGGTAAGACAGAATGAACTAATTTATGTATGGATATATTTTCAAGTGTACATCAATAATTATATTTAGATACCAATGACGTTGATACGGAACTTACATTTACAGCAAAACCATAACACTAAGGTCTAACAATATCAATCTAATATGTCAAGCTCAAATTTTATTTGATTATTAAAGAACAAAAGAATTATCTAGATCTATTATTTAACAAAAAAAAAAAACCCCCAATAATTCAAATATATTTAAATTAGGTATCATTAACAGTGTAAAAATATACAGATATGTGTTTAATTAAAATATAGTTACAGCCATAATAGGAAGTTACAATAATATATAAATATACAATAAAACATTTTCCTTATATATTTATTCATTTTTACAATAAATATTATTAAGTCGGGAATAAAATTTTGATTTTTAGAACAAATTGTTACAGACATTATCACTGTCCTGAGCATTTATAGTTACATTGAATAGGTATAATCAGTTATTAATATTAAGTGCTCAGAACCTACTAAATAGGTGTGGTTTTGGATGTGAACAATGTTAATAGTTTACAAAAAAAAAAAATTATCTTCAACATAACTTTATACTTGAAACAGTTGGCTAGAATAAGTTTGTTTGAAGAATATGTAAACCATATTTTAATTTTGTTTACTTTGTGTTTCATAAATTCACATATATTTTAAATCATAGTTAACACAATAAAATAGAAATTTGGACAATACATTATCATGCATAAGTAAAACGTGTAATTTTCACGACTATGCAAATGCTTTACAATATAAACAGTTTACAATTGTTTGCAACGCGAAACCACACCTAATGATTTAAGCAAGTACTCAAGTATTCAAGCATCCGTGTACTTGGCGCCTACGTACACAAATACATTTAATTAGGAACCAAATACTTAATAAGTTATAACAAGTTAAAATAATCAGGGTGTGCGTTAATGCTGAATCATAGAAAACAACAATATGGTTTAATTATAAATGTATACGTCTAAAACTTGTATTTTAGATAGAGGCAAAATAATAATAATAATAAAAATAATAAATAAAATTAACATTAAAAATAATAAAACCGCAATTTTTTAGAGTAATACATTAGTTTCCTAAATATGATTTACAGGTAACAAATAATTTAAAAAAAGAATAGTAAAAACAAAATAAGAATAGTATAGTAATAATACACAAAATAAAATAATGGCATAATAAATAAAGAATTATTAATAAGTGAAAATAATAATTAATAATGACAAGCAAATCATTTATTGCTTTTTTGCTACCACTACACCATCACTAAAGTTTATCGTTTTCATAACCGGTTCATAGTCACCAGCCAAATAAAATAGATCGTTATTATCATATATGGCTTCCAAACGTTCAGGCTCTTTTTCTATGACTGTTTTAAATTCTTGAAACGATACTACTTGACAACTATTCATAATGCTTTGTACATCATTGACGTCATTATGAGGTGATTTGAACAATGCACCCTATGGTATTAAAGAAAAACGATATGAATATAAAGTTATTATAGTGAAATTTAAAAATAATGTAATTTTGTAATTTGATACAGTGGTTATTCCAGTATTCATGTTCATCAATTAATTTACTGTATGATATCAATTATTACAAAAACATAGATAGCATATGATGGCCAATAAATGGGAAAATGCGATTTTAAAATATTGATACTGATTTTTCATTCCATAATACTCTTAAGATTGAAATTTAAAATGCATATTAGTAAAATTATAATGTATTTATGATTTAGTATCAATTTTTTTCACAGTAAATAGATTAAATCAAATATAAAAAAAATTATTAAGATGGTGGTTCAAACCTAAATGTTTTTTTTGAATAATTATGTGAATATATTTTCAATAAAAATAATGTTAAAACAAAAAAATAATAATTTCTCAGCGTTTTTATTCTTATTTCATGTTTAAACTCCTAAGGGTATCACCCAACAAGTAAAAAAAATTAATACATTGTACTATATGTAATATTATACTCACTGGATACGGTAGATCACCAGCAAAGTCGGTGGCTGTTTCTTCTGGATGATAAAACCAAAACACCTTGACTTCCATTTTTTCCAAGTTTGTTTCCCACATACAGTCAACTTTACCAATAAATGGTCGATCCGGTCGACCAGACGATAAAAACACAGCACAATCACCAATCTATTCAAAACAAAATACATAACTTGTAATAACTGAAAATTATAAAATACATAAAATTTATAATTTTAACATACACTTATGGTTTCGTCTCCTCTGCTGATGGACTTATAAAAGATTTTCTTATTGCCATTACGGCCAGGTCGTTTATAACTATCACCTGACCACTTCCATATCTGCTGGTCTGACAAAAAAGTTGGGACATCACTGCTCTCAACTTCACTGGAGTCATTCTACAATAATATTATAATTAAATCAATTCTCCTTATTTTAGTTTTGCTACAATTCATTTTAAACATATAAAATACAAAAAGATAGTAAATTAAATATAATATAAGTATATAATTAAACCATTTGGCATTAATGAGATACAATTTAATGACCAATTAGTTTATATACTACTTGTACTATATGGATATTGTATGTATTTAATTTCAATAACAATAATTTATATTATTAAAAACTAAAAGTGTTATTTGACAAAAGTTTTTGACAAAATAATCAATGTATAAAAATGAACTAAAGTATAATGTTTAGATATAAAAAATTTTCTTACATCTTTGGATTTTTCATCATCATCATCATCATCATCATCATCATCAATAGCTTCTTCAACGATTGTTTGAGGGGATAAAGTCGGTGGATCTGCTACAGACAGTTCTGGCTCAGAATCCCGATGTCGTTTATGCTTTTTGTGGTGTTTCTTGTGGTGTTTATGTTTGTGTTTAGTTCTTGATTCATCGTGACTGTGCTTGTGTTTTCTATGTTTATGTTTTTTCTTCAGTCTTCTTCTTTCATAATCGTCCTGTTAATAAATTATTATTGATCATATAATTTAATACAAAAAATATTAACAAGAAACTCACATTGACAGTAGTTATTTCTACATCCGGTCGACTCGGGCTGACGGGTGTGCACTGTCGTTCAGCGAGTTCGACCTTAGTAGAACTATCTTGTTCTGAAACCACCAATGTATAATATACATACCACACATATAAAATTGCCTAAAACTAATTAAAATTAATTATATTAAATACCTTGATTAGATTGCTCCAAAGAAATTTCAGGTTCTGGTTTCTGACATTTTATTGGAACAGAACTAAATAATGTGTCCTTTTTTGGGAATGATACATTATTGTCTAAACTGTCTATACTTTCTAGTGATATATTTGAAAATTTTCTCTTCTTAGGAATTACTGCTGGCTTAATAACAGTACAAGGAGACTATAACATAATATAAATATTAAACATTATACAATATTCACTGTGATTAGTACTTGTTATTACATAAAAGAATCCTCCAATCCGTTCATTACATCAATTTTTTTTTTTTGTAAAATTGAGTATATTTAAAACATTCTCTTTTTAAAACTCACTATTTATCAATTTCAGTTTTTGTTTTCATTTTTTTCTAAATTTATATTCTTTTTCGCATTTTAAAACTAAATTAACTTTCATTTTCAATAAGTAGCCGCTTTTAAAAAAAATTTTAAATTCAGAAACAAAATAACTATCTAAAGTATTAAACATAATTTATACAAGAAGAGAAAATGAAAAAAATTATATTTCTCATTTAATTTTACAAGTCTAACTTTAAATGCTTAAAAATAGGTACTATTGCTTATTTTTACTATTACGACTATGATAGTTGTATGCATTATACAATAAAATATTGGAACTATACTAAACTACTTAACTTCTAATAAATAGTTATTTATTTTTATTCGGATGCTAAAAATGTTAAATTATATCCTATATATTATATATAAAACTAATTGTATTTATAATAATGCTAGTGCTGGTCAAAATATAATATTTAGATTATAAGTAAAAATATAATAATATAACAATAATAATACTAATATTAATAGTGTTTTCAATAATTAAATAATAGTATAATAAGCAGCCTCATTGACTAGGTGCATACATTGAGGTATAAGTTCATTATAAGTATAGTTAATAGCAGCTGAAGAAACAAAAAAAAAATATGTGCTCTAGTTTAACAGACAAGAATTTTGAAACTAATTTTGGCAACGGAAAAGAATAATCAGTCGCCTATAATAGTCAACATTTTTATCATTGGCTATTGGTTTACTAAAAAATTAAATCTTACATTTTATAATACAAAACAATAATCATGAAGTGGACCATTTATTAATACATTGCTCGTGAACCTTAAAAAAACACATTATATGCAAAATCTTCTAGCTATTGTCACAAATAAATTCTTGTTTAAAATATTTTTAGAGAATTAGAGATTATTTCCAGGAACTCTCTTGATAAAACTTGACAGCTCTGAGTTTCAAACAGATCTCTTGAGTATAGAACTGGTTTTAAACAAATTAGATTATACCTTTAAGGGCCTTTAAAGTAAAACAGTATTGTAGTATTATCTCACCTTGGTTATCAGGGCATTGTATTATATTAGCTAGTGGTAGGTTAAATATGGTCTTATAAGTCAGTTAGTTTATGTGTCTGTGAGTTATAAGCGGTTCCTATGTTTTATTGCAATAATAAAGTCATACAGGTAGTTAATTGCACTCTATAGTAGTTTTTTTTCTTATATAAGATCATAAGTCATTTTAACAATAGTAAACACAAAACAAAATCCCGGTGCGGAAGTGATCAAGTGCGTTTATCAGGAAACAAGTATTATTCTGTTGGATAGCATTGAACCGATCAACTAAATGATAACAATGGTTCAAGTCAAAAATTATGTTTTACATCTTAACACTTATAGGTTACATTGTTTTCGTTAATTTGTCATAGTTTTCATCATGTAACTAGTTTGTGGTTTTCATTTAATAAATATTTAGTTTTCATTAAACACGGATGAACACTTGGATTTTTGTTCATTAATCATAACTATGGAAATTACTAATTAGTTTTGTTGATAATAATAACAACATACAATTTGTTATACGCACTTTAGACATAAGTATTCAAATATTAACAGACAAGTAGTTATTACTATCCATTTTTTATGAGTAGTAAATTCTAAAATAAATTATTAAACAAAAACTAATGGTTTACTATAAGTTTTCACTTTTAAGTTAAGTTTTAAAAATAAAAAAATAATTGTTTAAAATGTAAAATTATCCATAAATCTTGGATACGAGTTGTGATATTATAAGAATATAAAATAAATAAACTGATATTATGATATATTAGTGGTTGATGGTGGTTACAGGTATGAACCACCAAGTTTCATTGCAATAAAAAAAGTGTTCTTAAGGTCCATCAATTCACTGAACATTCTGCTGAATTGATAAATGGATTTTGGAACACACAAATTATTTAAAAAAAAAAAAAATCAAAAACAACATATCTGTAACTTTTTTGTTGAATAATATTAAAAAAAAAAATATCTCCGAAATATTCTTTTTTTTTTTTAAATTATTTCAACTTAAACATAACAGTATAAATTCTAAGTAAACTAATTTTATTATATTGCCTGTTGGTGAGACTGAAACAATTAATACTGATGAAATGTCCACTTAATAGTAAACCATGCTACAGGAACAAAGTGTTAGAACATATTAGTAGCCTTACACTTGTTGGTAAATTCAGTAAATCACACTTTATTAAACTAGAAAATATCTTAAGTATAACAAAATAAATGTAATTATACTGAAGTTTTACAGTGTGAATATAACAATAGCTGTATTTAGTAAAGCAATTTTCCTAAATTGTTGAGTGTGTCACTGAAATTATTAGTTTAATGATTATGTATTTTTTATTATAAAAGCTGTGATTTACTCAATACTGTTCATGGAACACTATTATAAACAAATAATTGACCATAAAATCTTACTATTGGTATTTAAGAAAATGGTTTCTTAATTTAAATTCCCTAAAATTGTTAGAGAATTGAAAAAGAATAAGCATGCATTTAAAATCGTATTTTTGAACTTCAAAAAAAACCATTTACCTTAATGCAATAAATATTATTGTGTTCAAATTAAAAATAAGAACACACGTCTTTCCTGTGCCAAGAATGAAGAAGCAAGACAAGAGCCCTTATCAAATTTCTACACTGAACTTTTTTTGTCACACAATTGTTGAAAATTATAAGCAACGTCATTTATTTTTGTACATACAACAGAGCAAAAGATTAGATAATTTAATTGCTAAAATATATTACTCAATATGTTTTAATGGTTAAAATATAAATTATACATTCAATAGTTTATATTCAAATTAAACCTATAGGTACCTATACAATTTTATGTCAAATGTCTATATTTCAAACAACTCTGATAGAACAAAAACGTAATATATAATCTAAATAAACACTATAAACATGCAAATACATATAACTACTGGCACTATAAAAAATAAACTACTCTTCTAATACCTACTTAATATTTATACATAATATTATTTCCTGAAAATTTGCTGTATTCAAATTTTAATTTAAAAGTAGATAGAAAATATGACAACTACACATTTTTATAAAACAACTGTATATATTTTCAGTAAAAAAGTTTAATCATTATGTTTTAAAAATATACTAAATATGTATAGAAAAACAAAAAATTAAAAAATTGGTGTAACGAAAATTCAAATAATCCTATATATTTTAGATATTAACTACCATTCTATGTAGAGCATCAGCTATTCGACGCTTTTTACACACATATTCAGTTGGAATTAGTATGTCGTCTTGATCTTTAATCTCATCGTCTTCATCGTCTACATTCCAATGTTTGATCTATAAATACACAAATAATCAGTTTATAAGTTGTTCCTACATTGTTTGAATTTTTAAATTTAACAATGATCAAAAACTTTCAGAACTACATTCTAAAAAGTTGTACTACTTTTAAATATTAAAATTTAAACAAATAGATTCTATTCTATATATTCTATGTTTTCTAAATTTATTCTTTGAAAATACAATAAATTATTTCGTAATTAGGTCATTTCGTGTTTTTCATTTTTATGTTTTTTAATATATAAAGATTAATTATAATTTATAAATAAATAACTGATATTAACTAAGATTCTAACATTTATAAGAATTAATATAATTAATATGATTAAAAAACCAACTCACTTTAACTTCAGCCTTTAATTTGGGTTTTATTTTATACTGGCCACTAGAAGATGTTTCTACTTGAGTAGTTTTAATAGTTGCTATATTGCTAATCAAGTTTGATGATAAAGAAATCGGTTTATCCTTCTTTTGATTTTGCAATTGGTGTTTTTGAATTGCTTCATCAAATGGACTTGGGTACTTTCTTGGTCGTCCAACTTTACGCTTCTTTAGTGGAGGTCTAAATTCATCTTCACTAGTCTAAACAAATTAAAATGTTAATATCATAACTACAAAAATAAGTATACAATTTCCATACCAGAGTTGATGACGTTGAATATTTTTTTGTCATTTTCTTTTCATACAACTTTTCGTCATCTGATGATTTTTGCACATCAGATAATTTAGCTGATGAAATCGGAGATAAGGTAGGAGGGGTACGCGTAGAATCTTTTGTAGGTGATAAAGGACTCCATGGTTCTAGCACAGGAGGTGAAAGATCTGAAGATGATGAATTTGAAATTTTATGTTTGCTTTTGGAACTAAAATCTAACTTTAACTTCTTTTCTGTTATGTTATGATCAACATTACTATTGTTGTTATCACTATCTACTTTTAATACTTTTTTTGGACGACCAGGTCCTCGTTTTACTTGACCCGATGATGACAAACTTGAATCAGATCCTTTTCGTTTCAAGACCTTACTACTAGAATATTCAATCTTTTTTTTAGGTTTATCTAATTTCATTTCAACTTGAGATTTCTCTACTGACTGGGAATTATAACCACTCTCATTTGATGATTTTTTGGAGTATACTTTTAAAGCAATGTCCTTAAAACTTGTTACCTCGGGGGTTATAGAGATTTGATGATTCTCATTAATTACTTTTATTTGTTCCTCTGAAAAAAAAAAATGTACATATATATTTCAGATTGGAATATTTTGATTTTACTGTGGTATGTGGGATTTTTAAAAATAATTTTCTGTCTACTAACGACTTTTTTCCCAGAAATCATGCTTCAATCAAAACATGATATAAAAGTTTTTTTGTAGCATTTTAGATCCAACTGATGCATTAACAATCATTTTTTAATTTCTCAAGCAATTCTTATAATAATTATTAAAAACAAAAAAAAAAAAACACAACTAATTTACAATAATACAAATTTCATTATTTTTGATTTTGTAAAATCTTATGTAGTTGTTCATAATGAAGTTTTTTATTCCCAAACAATTTTCTTAATATTTGGGAAAAACGTTGCATATAGATATGAATTAAAGAAATTTCTGTGCCCTACTTTCCTAACTTCCCACCTGCAAGAAATCACCTACAGTATCAGCTCTTGTAATTAATATATACACAAAAATTAATAATATGCTAAACTTACCAGGCAACTTAATGTTCAAATAACTATGCTGGTTATTGTCTAGTTTAGAAGTTTCACATGATTTTTCAGTTTCTAAATATTCTTCAGCCATCAAAAGCAAACCAATCTTGTTAATACCTTTTTCTTCGGGTTCCTCAATGGTGTTTGCATTGGTGTCCACTGGTTGTGTAATTTCTGGCTCCTCTTTATTAATTTTGATTTCCTGGTAGTTATTATCTAAGCGTTTATTAGAATTTTGTTTTTCAAATTGCTCAATACTATTCAACAATAGCTCTAGTCCAGTTATATCAGGTGTTTCAGAGTTTTCAGCTATAGACATTACTGTTGACTGGTTGGTATCATCAGTTAAAGACTGATTATTGTCTTTACATTCTTGAGTACTCTCAGTAAAATGTATTTCCTTATTCTCTTCAGCCAAAGGATGATATGAGTCATCTTCAGTTTGGATATCTGTTTGATTGCTAGCATCATGAGATACAATCTCATCAGATTCCAAGGGTTGATCTGGAGTAGAATGGTCTTGTTTTAAGTCTTTTTCTGACTCACTAATAGTAGTGTTACAAAAGTCTAATGAAATTGACACATTTTCTTCTGTGTGACTTGAGATTGTACTTTTCTCAGTGATTGATTGCTGTACCAATTTAGTTTGGACAGTTACAGATTCAGAGACTGTTTGTATATCATTGATTTGATTTTGACAACCAGTTTGCATTTGGGTTGCTATAGTCAATCCTGAATGTGCTGGTTGTAAATGACTGATCATTGGTTGAGCTACAATAGCCGACTGTTGTTGGTTAAAAATGATCATTTGATTTTCAGGTGATGCCAACTGTATCAACGGTTGTTGGTGTGTGTTGTTATCAGCTAATTGATGGTGAGTGTTGATAAGAGCAGGTGGAGTAGAAGAACTAACTTGCTGAATCAAGAATGAACCTGAATAAAAATCAAAAAACAAATTAATTACCTACATAAATAAATCTCAATTATATATTATATAATTACCCGAACTTGCAATAGACGTGTATTGTGGATGGTGATTTATAATAGGTGATAGAGTGGCCATTTGTTGTTGCGGTTGTTGTTGAATCAGAGTGTAACCTTGATTCGGTTGATGGTTCTGTGTTTCTGACTTACAATAATCATATGGCATTGTCATTAAACCTGAAAAATAATACCAGTGATAAATTATTTGAATTAAAATGTAAATGATATCAATATTGTAAATAATTATTTTGTTTTACCAGTAATAGAATTTTGAGGCAGTAAGAAAAATTGTCCAGATTGATCTTGGACTAGTTGATAACCGACTGGCTGCACTGGTTGCTGTTCCAGAGCAGGTGCTTTACACAAAAATTGATTATTAGTACATGACATTTTTAACTGATTTATTAAAAAATATTTTTGGAAGTCATTCAATAAAATAATTTTTCAAAAAAGGGAGAATACATTTCAAATAAGGGAAGTTAAAATGTTGTATCTATCTAACCTCTTAATGTAGTATTCTGAAAACTCCATTGACTTCCAATAGTGTTTTGAGGTACGTTGCAGCCCCCAGACTGTGGCCATCGTGCTGTTGTACCAGTTGTCATAGAACAATCGTTATAGGACAACACTATTGGACATACCGTGCCAATAAATTTGAAGAAAACTTATGATAATAATATTAATATATCAAATGTATTTATTTACCCATAGTCTGCATTGGCGACTGATGAATGACTTCGGGCATCGACACTGTAGAAGTTGTTTCTCGGTGTCTTTGAATATCTGTACTAGAAGAGCTTTGAGTATACCTTTGTCTAGCAACGGCTATACCAACTGGTATACTTCCGCTGACACCGGCTAAATTATACAATATTCAAAAATAATTATATGGACTTGTGATTTTTCGTAAATTAAAAATGTTTATAGTATACTTTTGATGGTAGTCGTTTGTTGACTGCATTGGACAGTGGAGTCTTTTTTCTTCAACACTAACGACGGATTAGTTTGTGTCATAAAAGTATATTTTGCTGAGCTAAGAGAGTCATCGTTTCTAGTAGGAGTTATTGGAGTAGGAGCGACTGTGAACAGTATAACAAATAAAATTATATATACTTTATTATAAGTAATAATCGTTAAGTAATTGCAAAGTCAATTGATTTCAAAATGTACAGAATACTGAATAATAATATGTACCTATTGTACCTATATATTTACGTATACAAAAACACACATAGGCGTTAAAAGAAAATATCAACATAATAAAATTATTTAAATATTCACTTTCAGCATTTACTAAAACCAATATCTATACTATCATAAACTATCAGGAAATAAACCTATATCCGGTTTTTATTGTACTATGAACTTCCGCGGTTAAATTGATGATGCTAAAACAAGATTGAAATCCACCATAACATTATCCACATGAATTCTAAACACGTGATCAACTTGTACATTTTATTCCACACAAACACTGATGTCTCGTACCTACTACCTTTGTGAAACATTTAAATAAAATAAAAGTATAAAAAAATTCAAATTCAAATTTTGACGAAAATCGCAAATATCATGACATTTTGCGTAGGTACTATTTTCTAATAGGTACACAGATACATATTTTCTGAACATAGTAGATACAACTTTTTTGACTCTATAAAAATACTTAACAATTCGGGATTGATAAACACGAAAATTTTAGTTTATTTTGTAGTTAACATTAATACATTTTCAATAAATTTATCAAAACGTGATTAATTAATTAATCATTTGCCGTTGCGTACTATTATAAACTAAATTGCCTTTTATGATAATAATAATCTTCCCAACTTCCCACCTTATACAACAGTGGCTTACGCCCATAAGCCATGGGTTCTCAATCTTATGGGATTTATGCTTCCTTTTTATACTATTTCATGATATCACGCCTTCCCTCACAACTATAAAATTAGAATACATATATGTTCGTTCCGTAGGATTTTTGAAAATATTCACGTCTCCTTAGGAAAGCGCGTCCTCCAGGTTGAAAACCCAGGCCCTATAAGCAGTATCTATTTTGTACAAGGAACGTACATTAACAATGTACAAAATACTCATACTGGCTTTTTAAATTTAAAATAGGTATACTAATAGATATTATATTTATTTTTTTAAATTACATTTGATTTTTATAATTATGTTGTATATATATGCTATATACTTATGTTGGGAATTTTTAGAAAATTTAAAAATGTTTAGATTTTAATCCGTACTTGCATGGAATGAATTTAAAACTTACTTAGCCATAAAACAATAGAAACAATAGAAAAATGTAACAACTTCCGAGCCCTAATTATCATAGTTTCGTTGGTGATACCATAAAATATATATTATAATATTATATTATGTATATATATTATTCTATAACGATTTCATTTTGCACTTTTTCTAAATCTGTAATTTTTCATTATGCGTATAATATATAAATACTACGTAATTGTACGTGTTTTAATGAAAATGTAAGTTTTGTCGAAAATGGAGAAGAATATTAATATTAACAATACCTAAACCTATAATATGTATGAGTTAGGTATATATTTTGAACTCCATTATACCTATGCATAATTTTAGGTACCTACCCAGCAAGAAAACAATGTGTTTATCGTTATATAATTATCATAAAACGACCAATGAGACAAATTTGTATACAATGGAAGAGTAAAAAAAAAAAAATTTAAAAAAAAGGTATAAATAATAACGTTAAACTTATATATTGCATTACTGTCGATTATTTTTTATTTTATTTTTTTTTTATGCGAGTATACAGCGTTGTCCGGAAATATCATCTCGCGCGAAGGCGATTGCATTATAATAATATGCGTGGCAGCATGATATACCATATTATATACGCCTCGGACGACATTATAATACTCTAATCACGAAATCGTAAAAGTCCAAACCGACTACATTTGCATAATTTACAGAATAAAATATCACATGTCGGAGAAAATATACATTTAAAGTAAAAACTAAAAATATATATGGTTTTTTTTTTTAACCCACTAGTTGTATTTTGTCCCAATACACAATGTACCTACCGAGTGTATTCAATTTTATATTTCACGTTCATTTTTTGGATCGGCTTTTGTGTTGTTGTTTTTTGAAATATTAATGCTCATTTTTTATTTATTATTATTACTATCATAACTGAACTATAAACTTAAAAACTATATAGTTTTTATTTTATACGTGTGTTTAAACTTTTAAGAGGTCACCACACCTGCATCTACAACTATCTCCGTAGACCGTCTTAGACATAGACGCACGAAATGGCAAATTTGAGTTCATAGGTCAAATTTTATGAGGTTAGTATTAGAGTGGATTGAATTATTACCAAACTTAAAAGTAAAAATAATAAGGTATTTGAGTACCAAGCATCTGTGTTTTTTTTTCTTCGATATTATAACTTTTAGATAAGACAAAAGCATTTTTAAAATTGTAATATTTCACATACTCATATCTCTCTAAAAAAATTAAAACACCGAGAAAAAAACCAAAATAATAACACAGATATGTCCTTTCCTTTATTCTTGGTAATAGGTCAATTCATTCTAATATTACACCTATAGGTAACGGTAAAAAATTTGTCATACTGAACGCAAATTTTCTATGTCGTGCGTTTGTAAGACGGAGACAGTAAATGCAGATGTGACGTCCTCATAAGGCACTGAATCTAAAAGTGTTTCAAAAAAGTGTACGCTCTTATCAAACCATCCATTTAAATCCTTGGAAAAGTAGATCTTAACGGGCACGACTATAATTTGGGATTGTTGGAAGATACAATATTGTAATTACAATTTAAATTTGCATTTTTTTCAAACTGATTTTCAAATTCAGACAATAATAAATATGAAATGAATTACGTGTCATATTGAATACATTATGATTTTATACTATTGGGGATTAGATAATTACTACTATATCATAATACTTACCTATCGTTAAAGGTTTGCTGGTAATCAATCCATGGCTTTTTCCAATTGGTCTTTTCCGTTTTTTCAACTCTTGTTGCAACGGTGACCTATCCACCGACCCGTTGTTGGGCGCAAGTTTCACAAGTTTTGGCATTTCTTTCACTGTAATAAAAATATGCATTCATTGTTAAATCAAATATTGAGTTTTATTTCGAAACAAAAAATTGTGAATAGTATCAAAAATCTAGTTTTAAAAAAAAAAAAAAATGTATTATTAGTGTGAAGATTACATATATACATTTTTATTATTTTGTTTTTATTTTGTATGATGCCTCCTCGTAAAACAACTACAGGTTTAATATATGCAGGTATACACACAGCAAAATCCTCGAAATAATCAACATTTCTCGTCTTTCGAGTATAAGGGCCGGCTGAAATCTAATCCTCAAACGATGATCTAAATTATAACAATGATTGTTTAGTTAAAACTAGTGTAAATATTTCGTATACTTCGTATAAATATTTGCTCTTTTTATTTTATTTTTAGATGATTTTGCCAAAAAACTAAAAGAAAAACATAATATCATTTGTAACAACAATAACTGCATCGATCTTCGCCGTATTATAGTCGTACAGTCTAAAATAATTATTTTTACCATTTTAATGTTAAAACATACGTGTTATTTTATTTAATCCGGACAAACAATGAAATCCTAACGAGGTTTTTATGTTTGTGTAAATTTCAATACGGTTTCACGGTATAATAATTAATAATGTCGTTAAATTAATGTTTATTTAGTTTATAATTTGCATTAAATGTTCTGTTTTCTTATAATACGATCTACTGCATTTTCTCATTTAATTATAATTATTTCCCATTCGAAATAACTATGTAATGGATTTTTAATTTTTAATTCAAACACGAATCACGAGTTCTTCAAAATACATACGGTTTCAAACATAATACAATATTGTACTTTGCAGAGTACTATAAAACACGATTGATCTGCACGTTATAATACCAACAGAAAGTCTTTGAGGGGGGCGGGGAGGTATTAAATTAATTTACTTTCAGTGCATGAAAAATAAATTTTTTGCAGCATTGCGGATCTTCAAATATTATAATATAATTTATTATATAATGCAAATTACAAAATATATACTTGCTGCATGTTATAGAATTCGAGGCAATTTTCAAAGGTAATCAAAAACTCAAAAACGGTGTCCGGAAAAATGTTCTTGATTTTTTGCGAACAATTTAACTCGCACGGGCATCTGAGCGATTAAAAACAAATATAATGGGTTTTCTGAATCTTTAATTAAAACGCTAAAATCAACGAAATCCATTTCTACTCCAATAATTTCCCCCCCTTTTTATTGTTAACGAACGAACGCAAATAATTATAAAATTAATATTGTGTTCATATTTTCCCGTCAACAGGGCGAATTCACTTCTGTTCACCTCTCACGGAAACTACCTGCGTCTTGTATGTTATTCGGAAGCAATTATATTTGCAGTAAAAAATAACACGAACGAATTTCTATACTAAAAAACCAAATTATACCGAATCAAAACCACTCTGATTAGACGCGTATAATACTTATCCTATATATATATATATATATATAAAAACTAAACTACCTACACAAGTATTATATATTAACATAAAATTATTAGGTGTCTCTGGGTGCTGTGAATTTTTATTCTATTTATTGGAATTACTTGGGAAATCTGATAGTTTTCCGAATGCAAATTTTGTCTGGCCGATATGCATTGCAGTCGATTTTTGATTTTCCTTGTAGGTTTCTTAATAATTGGTAAACATATAGGAGAAGCCAGGGAAATTTACGCAATAACGGTTCCACCATAATTTTATATACATTTATAAATATTTTCTTTTGTAATTCAGTAAGAAAAATAATCGTAGAGAGACCTGACAAGTGTGCGGAACACGCTTTTTAGACGTGGTAAAATTTTCAAAAACTTCTGGCGATTTCTGAGCTGTTTATATTATATGATATTTGAAATTGCCGGTTATTTTTGTTTGTTTTTATACGGCTTGTTTTTGCCGAGCAGAAAAAGAATGCTTAAACATTTAACACGAGGTTAATCATCATAACATTAAGTTGTGTTTAGTGGTAAAAATGAAAAAGTCATAACGTTATAATATAAAGTAGTTTTTTTTTATATATATATATAAATATATAAACATTGAAAGTTCAAATTTTAACGAAAACCGTAAAAATCATGGCGTTTCAAAACATGTTTTATTGTTGTATCGTTATTATTACTGCAGTGTTGTCCGTGTGGCACGACTGTCGCCAAACAATTGCATTCTTTCTTTTTTATTTTACGAAATGCATACGTACCTATAATATACCTATAAGCAAACGTTAATAATTCGAAATAACGATATAGCGACGGCGGCTTTCGACCAGTTACAAGCGTTCCGGGCTTTTGGATTCGGTAAACAATTTATTATATATACGCGCACGGGAAAAGCGAAAGGAATGGATGAGAGAGGGGGGGGAGAGGAGAAAAATCGAGAAAACACAAAGTGTATACACATTATATAAGAGGGGAAAATGGAATCGAAAAACCGTGTTGAATTACGTTTTGGCACCGGACTTATCAACTTCGCGTAGGAATGACCTCGACGCGCGACAACGGCCCCGATTCTCGTGTATATTACACGCGCACGCGCACTAGATATTATAAATGTACAGTATGCGGTGTTTAACGCCGATACTTTTTTTTTTTTTTTTACTTAAAATTTATACGCCCATTAGCTTCCAGACAATCATTTTTGGCGATTTTTTATTTAATATTATTATTATTTGTGTACCCGCAGCCATTCATATCACGCGGTTATTATACAGATAGGTACGCGGCGCGTGTAAAATAATACATTACATTACTATATATTAATATGATACTGTGTCCGTCGTCGTCCGGTGTTTTCGAAAATGCGCATGCGTGTGAACGGAAAGGAATAATATTTCAAACGATATTCCGCGCGACGCGTTTCCATTTGCCCGAGAAAATATCGCCGAGTCGACGGTCGTTTATACCACGCGCAATAATATTATACTATATTATGTAAATGTTATTATTGTCTGATAACGCGGCTGATAACCGCAGCCGCAGCCGCCGCCGCCGCCGTCACTGTCCTCGGACGTGATTTCCCGTACAGATTTCCTTGACCTCAACTAACTAACTTACGCACGGCCGAGCGCACCTAAGCAATAGTAAATCATTATAACTATAGAAAAATGTCGAAAAACTAAGAACACGTGGGGCGATAATATAATCCGGTTGCGTGCCAAGGGATTTTCAATGGGGGAGGGGAACTGGTAAATTTGTATATAAATCAATAATCGCGATGATGCGCGAATAAATCGGTAATACCGAACCCGACAACGGTGAGAAATTAAAAGCCGTATCCAAATGGGCCAATTCGTATTCGATAAATCGACCTTTTTCATATTTCAAATATATATAATGACTGATTCACGGCGAGGGAGGGGATGGTTTAATAAAAATCTTATCACCTTACCCTCGCGTACGCCACTGTTATTAAATACTGTCGTTTAAATACGCAGCGATATATTTTTTTTAAGTTTTCGCGTCTCAAGGCTACTATATACAACGGTGTTTTTTTTTTTTTTGCCAACCCCGGTCCTAATTGTTATTTCCGTTAAAAATCGTGTTCGATAAAAAATAAACATTAAAATAATATCGTACGTTTAAAAAGAAATTTAAATTTAATCGACATTTTATATTATTATTATTATTTTTTTTTAATCGCACTTACATATTATAATTTATAGCTCCTTATTGGTTTACCCGTAGTAAAAGTACATAATATAGGTACGCTATAATTTGTTTTCACATTCATTACACGCGGCAATAATGCGACGTTTGCACGACCGTTGTCAGAATACCGCACACATTTTATTTTTGAAATCGAAAATGCACAGTCTTTGAAATTTATATTATTTCATTACGCGCGTCTCTTTACGTATATATTATGGGCATCCGTACCACCGTTGACGGTTCGACATTTAAAATGTTATCCTACACCCATGTAGGTATTCAACCGCTTTCACACCATGGGAGATTATTATTTTTTTTTGTGTTAAATGGACACCCCCTCACATTTTCTCTCCGGGTTTTTTTTTTCAGTATATAGCAAGGAAATTACCCCCCTCCTCTTTTTTCAAACATTTATAATATTATACGTGAATATTTTAACGTCGGTTATAATTACGTTGTCTATTTGGTACAATTAAAAGTACTAATACGATAATAAATTATGTTCAAAACAAATAAAATAAAAAATGTGTTGTACGACTACTGTATAATAATGTTATTATTCAGATACCTAACCACATTCTTAGTAATTGGGTTTTTGGGCATAATTTTATATTTAAATAGTGCCTAATACAGTATTATAATTGCAATGGGTTTTTGTGAAATATACTGTGAACATTATAATACTTGTTTTAAACATTACTGACATTTATAATTCGGTAGCATGGTGCAAGAAGGTCAATGTCAAAAAAAAAAAAAAAAAAATAATAATATACCGATAATTATGGACTTAACGTTAGATTTTTGAAATGTCTTCAACTTCCAATTTTCAAATAATTTTTTTCGACATTCATGCTCCATGCCACTGAATTGTATTTATGGACATATTTTATAATTAATTCTGTTTTATTTTATTGTGTATTAAAACAAAATTATACAACGATATATAGTTTTATTTAAAAACGGGGAGGAGAAGGGAAATTGTCTTGCATTCCTTGTAGACACCTTTTTTAAAACTAATATACTATTCGTATACATATCTTATAAAATATTTCTTGTTTTATTGTAAAGAATGTATAATACGTACGATTAAGTAAACGATTGGTTTAACTTAACGTTAGAGAAATTCACTTATAATAAACCGTTCAGTTATAAAATAAATCATTTAATCGGAATAAACTCATACGTATCTATTGTTAGTTAACCTTTTATTAATTTTTAATTAAGAAATTATTCTTTCTTCACTGAAATATTCATATAAAATACATACATTTCAAAATTTAAATTAGTAAATAAATACTTCGATAAATACTCTTATAGTTGTTGTATTAAAACACCAATGAGGGGAAGATATGACCCCCAACCTCACTCCCCCTATGCATGCCACTGATATCTATCTAAATCTGTGATCCTTTAACTATAGTAATACAGATCAAAAAAAAAAAAATAAAAAATTGATTAACAGAACTTTTAAAGGTGTACAAACAACGAAGAGAACATACTATTTCAAACTAATGATTATTTAACGCCGAATTTCGAGATATACAAATTTAAAAAAACCTATACTTCATCATAATACATACGGTTATATGACCTTGGTCGTATTTACAATTTAATTTTTTCTTAGATCCGATAGATGTGAATAATAATTTCCATAGCAAAATGAATAATGTAATACCGCGTTGACAATAATAATAATTTGTCTTGGTCTATAGAAGATAAAAATAATGAATACAAACAAATAATAATTGTATATTCTATGTGGAAATAAAAAAACGAATGTTCTCGAATAGAATAAAAATAAAAACTAAACGTAGAATGTTATAGACAGTCATTTACAGTAAGACTATGAAAATTATTGTAGATAAAATGCAATTCGAAATTAATGGATTTAATTTCACGTAATTATCAATTGAAAAAAATACTGTATTTTAATATAATGTAGTCGACTAAAAATAAAATATAGATACACAGGGAGATTAGGTTTCGTTTAGATTATGTAAACAAAATATATGTACAATAATTATCAATAATATAAAGGCACCGCAAGTATAACGAAATCAAACATTATTCAGCAAAACATCGGACGGTATTGTTTTTAGTGAATTATACTAAAAAAAAAAAAAAAAATTATAAAAATAAAAGGTTTTCGAAACAATAATATAATATTGTACACGTAACATGCATCCGGCAATATAGTCTACCGTAGACTCACGACGGGTTGTAAGTTATTTTGTAAAAATAAATTCTCGGTTGATATTTTATCAAGTATATACGATACGCATGATTGGAATCGATTAAGTAGGTTTTTAATGTAAAATGTACAATTATGTTGCGGTATAATACAGAGCATAATCAGAGAACATCAGGCTATCAGTGTCGAAATTTCTGGTTGATTTCCGACACTAATGATCAAATTTCTTCCAAACAATGTTATCAGTTCATATTTTAATATTATTCTAAAAGTTTTTCCAATATTATTTACATATACATAAAATACGTTACACTATTTGCTTAGTTGCGTTCGTTTTTTTTCTTCAAATTATCATGAACCTTGAGTTGTAACTCACTACACTACGTTTGAAACATTTAAATATACTATTATATATACTTTACAAAGATTAATTACTGATAATAGTGGACTAAAATTTAGTCAATGCTGATAACAATGTTTGGCCGAAAAGTCGTATAACGTGTCGTCGTTCGTATGGATTGATAAAAAGTCCGGTAACCAGTGGGTATACTCTCTAATCATAGCCTCTCTAAGTATACCTATATATAATATTATTATGTACGTGAACAAATCGAAAATACTATTGTTTTTATTTTTATTGCAAGTCAGCCAGTGACTATATTGGAAAAAACTTCTAGGGGAGACTTATATTCACCGAAAATTGAGGGGCCGTACCGAGAATTGACTAAATCCAATCGAACTTTCGGGCAACTCACGGAGTCAAGACTTCCAAAATGTTTTCCGCCGCAAAAGTGTGTCCGCAAATATATTATGCTAATATCGGGGTTTTAAAATAAACTCCGACCCCAAAATATTATTCTCAACTGGGGAAAAATAGAGAGAAAGGTATAAACCAATATTAAAGAATTTGTTTTTGATAAAACCCGTGTGAGCTTTAAAAATGTCATTAAAAAAAATAAAAAAAAACTCTCAGTAACAAAAACAAAAGCGTCCGCACCTGTCCCGGGCTTCGAAGACTTAAACTAAAGGGGACGAATACGTTTACCGTAAATAAGAGGGGAGAATCCGCTACCGACCACTTTAATCGCAGACGTCGGCAGCTCAAATATACTAAACTAAAACTAGAAATAATTATGTCGTACAACCCATTGAATATTTTTTTTTTTTTTCCGTGAATTCGTGCTATGAATCGCGGGGTAATACAGAGACAATTCGCGATGAGTTTCAAACACGGTTTTCAACGTAGTGTTACGTATTGTATTTATCGCGTAATGCGTGGCGCGAACGAGTATTAGTTTACGGGTTAATCGATCGAATTTTCCCCGTCGTCGGCACGTTATGTAGCTGTCGGGCTTCAGCAGATTTACCCAAATAGAGTCGGCCATTTATCCGTTTTATAACGATAAAATCTGCGTGTATTGTTGTTGTTACTTATCAATCACTTATCGGCGTCGAGGTAATAATATACAATATACGCATAATATTCACCATTCGCGCGGTTAAATAATACGGGTAAAAAATCGTGGTAACAACCGACGCGAAAACGCAGGCACCTCCTGTATATTAAAAATGATAATAAAATATACGGCTTTCGAGATTTCAATGCGTAAACCAGCCGACGCGATAAACGTTATATTTATTATTGTTTGCGTACACCAGGTAATCAACGCATCGCGCGTGGAGCCTCAAAGTTTTTTTTCGTTATGTTTTTTTTTTTTTTTTTTTAGACTCGTCGTAATCTCACAGCGAAAAAAATACTTACTTGTAGGTATGCACGCGCGTATTGTTATCGCGACGAAGAAACAACCGCGAAACGTCATAATACGCTCGCACGGTAATAAAACAAAAATCCATTCACAGGATATTATCGAAGGGTTTATTTTCCCGTTACCGCATTTCGACAAGTTTTATATTGGACGTCCGACTCCCTCCAATCACTCCATTCGAAAAACACGTACGACCGAGGAAATCGCGATTATGTTATTATTAGTCGCGCTCGCTCCAATTTATACGTAATTACAACGAATTTATACACCTTTATTATGTTATCGATTGGATAATCCATTTATAATGACGTCGAGTAAACACGCCTATGATCGTTACATAGTCGAAAAGAAAATATGCAACGCGGATTTACGACGTCCGGCACGGGGGGCAGCGATGACGGGCACGACCAAGCGGTTGAACCCATGCGCGGTAGCTAATCGCATTCAAACTGTTCGGATGATTTTTCCGAATTCGGTCGCGGGGCGAAAATTTTCGACCGCGAAACGTTCGATAATTCGTCCGAACACATCGGAAACCCACGAGCATCAGGCTACACAAACACGTTATTCCAATGTGGCGTCTGGTTTAAACGCCTGTATATTATATTGTCACAATGTGATAATGTGAAAACTGAAATGGGCAAATAAACGTTACGCTAGAGGTTTCAATTGGAAACGCGTGTTTTATCGCGCCCGTGTATCCGTGATAATTATTTTGGGTTATTCGCGTATTGCACGTGACACGTGAATTCACGTGCATTTACATGAATTGTATTCGTGAATGTGAATTTACGCGGATTCCGGATTACACGGTCTCCGGCACGACATTTTCAATTTCACGTGTAAAGAAGCAGCATCCATATACCACAAATGGAATTTTTTTTTTTTTTTTTATATTTTCGTATTTACGGTGAAGTATTTCTAATTTTAAACCGAATTTTTCTCGAAGTATAACGTTATTTTTCTCTCTAAAACTCTCCACGCAACAATTTATTATTATGACCCCGACGCCACAAGTGAAATACTTAAGCTAGATACCTAATTAGACAGGGTATATACGGGTCCTCTTAATGATTATAATTACGTTTCGAAACGATTGTTAACTGGCTTGTTTACGTTCGAATAGAACGTCTAAATAAAATAATAATTGAAAACACGTGCCGGCCAGCAACGGTAATATTAACAAGAGCTCTGTACAAAAAAAGATCGTTCGATTTCCAAAAAATTATTAATTATTCGGTAGAGTCGGCTAACTGCGATTTGTTTGTAGTAATAGTAACAGTTGCTACTGATACTAAAAAATTACCATTTTCATACTGGCGGAGTAGCAGATGTGATGTGATAACGCGTATGTAAAATAGCACTAAATGGCAATGGCAATAGCAGTCTGTGATCGCTACATTGAAATATCCTGTGAAAAATAACCGTTTCTGTTATTTTATGCCATCATTATTATTTGGTTGAATGATCCGAAAATGCGAAAAACGCGACACCGTACGCATCGATAATTTAATCAAACGTGTGATTAAAGCGAAATTATCGAAATTGAAAGTAAACGACTATTATTTACAACCGTTTTGCCAATAGTGTACAAAGATTATGGAATAATCCGAAGATCTTCAATTCAACCAATTTTTTTTTAACTATATATAGTTTAAGTAAGGTTATCATACAAGGGAAAAACACCGAGAGTAGTTAACGTTAATTTTAAAATACAAACGAATTTGGGTGATTAAGTCAATTTACGGGTTTTCAAAAAAAATTTAAACTCTTTAAAATCACCCTAATGGACACTCAGAAACGTATTTTGTACTCTGGTATTTAGACTTTTATAGACCTAGCTGTGATGTGTTTAAGACCCGTGTGGGTATCCCATATCCCCGCGCGAATAGACCGCGTATTGCAGACCACCTTATTGTTGTTATAATGGTATTCACGTAAAAATATGTCATTCTCGTCGAGAAATAAACGCGAAACACATATAGGTGCACAGTGTTTGTTTACGGAAACTTCGTAAATAATCTCAATTCGAACTAAACAACAACCGAGTATTATTTTATATTTTCTGGGGTATTTTTTTTTTTTCAGCTATAGTTAAGTTAAAAGTAACTTTTAACTTTTTAACTAGTTACTGCCCGACTTTGGAATAATCTCGCGTCGACGTCATTTATGTATATACGACAGGCGGGGTTTTTTTTTTTTTTTTTTTTTTTTTTTGTACTCGAGGGAAATTCGATGGAAAAACTTTTCGGGCGTGTCCGAGGCGAGTCGGCAACGGAGGAATTTTACAGTCAAATATCAATTATTAATAATAATAATAATAATAATAATAATAACAACAACATTATCTACACACTGCGCGATTAACGTCGGTCCCGTAATCGAAATCTCGTAGGTGAAAAGATTTGACCTTCTGCCGCGTCGCACAATATCGTGTACCGCAACAAGAACGCTGCGCGGGGTCGATATAACCTCGATTTTCGCCGTGTTCGCTTTTTAAATTCAAGGACGGCTATTGATTTTTCATACGGCCGCGCGAGTGTGCACGGCGACGTCGGGGAGGACCCTCCTAAATTAGAAGAGAATCTGGCAGTGGCGTTTATTATTAACCGACGGCGGCGGCGGTGACGAAGCGTGTGTACGCAGCGCGGACCGGCCCAACCGCGGCACCACGGCAGTGGCGTTCCCGCATCGCGGGCGAACCGTTCGAAAGGCTCGAAATCTAAAATACAGCCGTACGGTAAGAAATACGTTCGTCCGGACCGACGGAACGAATATCATTGACCAAAAATCACTATATTACCGATTGCCGCGATGCTATGCGATTCAGAATACGATAATCGATAGTTTTTTTGTTTTTTCTTTTTCTCGCGGCTTTTTAAACCGTAGACCATATCGTAGTCGATTGATTTAATTGTGGTTCGTAGACATTTCCGGTGCACTGTACTGTATATTAAGCTCGTCTCGTTTCTCTCTACAACACGTCGTCGTCGGTGGATTTTAGACCGCGGGTACGGCTATCCGAGTACACAATCCAATGCGTTTTTCGGCTGCCCGGCGAAACTTCGCAAGTCGGTTTTTAACAAATTTTAAAGGAGGACCGCGAACAAATGCGGCAGACACGGAAACGGTCAAAATGTCTACTTACTGCGGTGTGTTTCTGGGTATAGAGCCGACGGAAAACTGTTTGAATTATTTCGGGCCGATGAACTTATAATTGAATAAACGTAAAAGTGTTTATATTTAGATAAAGACACAATATTTTTTGTTGAAAAAGTTGCTTTCTGTTGTAATTAAATCGTCTTTCGCCTTGATAATAAACATTCCCGGCAGAATTGTCCGTTTCCCCGCCCACAGTAACCCACCAAGTGTCTACTATGCGTTTATTCGACGGGTTTCGAGTTGCTGTATATGCTATCTACGCAAACTTTTTAGTTGCCATACGCATATATTAATATCTACATGATAAACCACGCCTACAGTTTTAAATCCATTGATATTTTACCAAAAAAAAAATTGTTTGTTTTATGATTTATAAAGAACCGCGTACCTCGTTATATTAGAATCCACTTTTTCGCAATACTGCCGTGTCGGTAGCGCGCCTCTTTGGTGAAAACAAATTAGCACGTTTATCGCCGTTATAAAAATATGCTTACATACACCACCGAAGTATTCATTTTACGAAAATGCACAAAAACTAACCGCTAAACAGTATAAATACGAGTAAAAACACAAGTGTGTTAACTCCAATAGTTTTAATGAGTCAAGGACCGGCTATAAAAATAAATCTAAAATAATTTACCGATTATATTTAGTGCGCCTTGAATCCATCAACAGATTATTATTATTATTATTATTATCGATATCATTATTTCGAAATTATTTATTATTATTACTATAGATAGTATACTATCTATATAGATTACTATAGAATAATATTGGCAGATATTATCGCGCGTGGCACTGCGATATTAACGCAACAGTAGATAAAATCGCTCGTGTAGATAGCAAACAACACAGCTACCGGTTTTTGGAGCGAAGAGGAAATAATTTTCGCCCGCAGTGATTCGTATCCAAACATACTTGTACTCTGTAAAATCGTATCGATCGGTGGCGCATTTGGGATTTACGTCAAGGAGGCAGATATTGAATTTGAAAATTGTAATTTCATGCTGCAGTGCAACGTGTTATAAAATTATTAGGCTAAAAAAAAAAAAAAACTATGTACTAGTTTGTTCAGTATTCGTGTTAATGTGACGGTCCGGATAGGTTATTCATTTTAAACAAGAAAATTTATACGTTCGGCAATGTTTTTTCGTAGAACATTCACTATTATGGGTACCCGCTTGTATTCGTTTTTTTCGATTGAAAAGTAAAGAATTTGATTACAAAAGTACGTGGCACATAAACAATAGACGTAAAAGATAAGTCAATGGGGAGTTAAATCTCCCCCGATTTCCCCCCTTAAACGCGCCACCGGTATCGGTCAATACTCTTTCGGGGGTCTATGTCGTGCGAAGAGTACCGGGAAAAACCAGAAAAATTGCTTTTTTTTTTCTACATGAGAAAAACACGTTTTCAATTTAAAAACGTAACAATATTTTGCCCGGCGGCGCGTCGAACTGCTATGCGTTTACCTAAGGAGCAGTGGAGTCATTTCGGTTTTCGAGAGGGGACAGTTTTTATCGGCCCATAATAAAACTGAAAAAAAAAAAACAACCGTTCCCCGACTTTATTCGTCACAATGCAAACTCAAATCCCAATACAAATAGGCGTACATCGAATTCTTACGTTATTTTTTATACTCGCTATTGTACACGTAAATGAATTTTATCCGAATTCGTGTCCTATTTTCGCCAATATGTATGGAGCGTATGCCGTAAAATCATAAATGTTTGGCGGACTCGCGGTCCGCCCGACACCGGCCCATACGCGACCCGCTGAAGACAAGGAAGAGGGCGAATGCCTCCACTGCCGTTCCCCCCCGAATGACGTCACTGCTAAGCAGTCTGTACGTGCGCACGCCACGCTCGGTTCGTTCGAATGCGCCTGTAATAACCGAAACCCAACCCGAGCACGGCGATACACGCGCAGCAACGTTACGGCGCATTTATTTTCCGACCGTTTTAAAATGCGTCCGATTGTTTCGCGCGCATTATACCGGCGTGCTGGAATTGCGGGATAACGGACCGTGTACCCCAGCCCGGCCGTCGGGCGGCCGCGACTCCCAGAAAACGTTCGTTGACGCGCCACCGCGGGAATTCCCGGAAATGCGGACGACAGCCGCGCGTCGCAAACGACGTGGGATTTACGTGGGATTCCCGGCGAGAAGATAACGACGGGCGGCGTGGTTAATGCCGTTACGCGCGTGTCGACGGACCGCGTTCGAGAGGAACCTCGCGAAGAAGGGCGCGCGCACGAGGGGCAAACGTGACGCACAATGGTGGCGATGGTGGTGACGACGACGACGACGACGATGGTGGCGGTGGAGGTGGTGGCGATGGTGGCGGCAGTGGAGAGGCGGCGACGGCGCGCACCTCACGAATATCCGTGTCGGCCATTTTGTCCGTCCGTCGCAATATACGGACACCGCGACGGACGACACAAGATTCTAGGAGGCCGGTTTTTTTTTTAAATAAATTATAACCATCGTTATTTATCATCGCACTCCGGAGCGTTTAAATGATAATCAAAAGTTATACCGCGTTTCTGTCGCGTACAAAATAATAGGTACAATCATCATGTACTTACGTCATCCGTAATATTTTATGTTTCGGCGATAATTTAACCGAGTTTTCGCGATAAAAAATTTAAAGCAGAAAAAAAAAACAAAAAAAAAAAAAAAACAAAAAAAAAAAAAAAAAAAAAAAAAAAAAAAAAAAAAAAAAAAAAAAAAAAAAAAAAACGATAAATTAGGTACGAAAAAAAACAAAAATTAACTATTACTTCTGCCGGGGAAAACGGTCGACGTCTGTTGTAGTTGGCCGACAGAGCCGGAGCACGAAATTGTCGCACCGATAGTCGTCGACGGCGACGGAGCGGCAGCGATAGCGCGGACCGCCGAACAATTGATGGCCGCGGAGACCGACTGCTGCTGCTGCTGTTGTTGTTGTTGTTGTTGTTGTTGTTGCTGCTGCTGCTGCTGATCGAGGTGGTGGCGTTGGTGGTGGTGGTGGTGGTGGTGGTGCTGCTGCTGCTGCTGCTGGTGGTGTGTGACGACCACGGCGGCGGCGGCGGTCGGCTGGATGCCGGTAAAATGCGCCTGCGCGACGACAGAATGCGACGAAGGCGGCGGCGGCGCCTCGTTGTCGACAACGCCGACGCCGACACCACCGCCGCCGCCGCCGCCGCCGCCACACGAGGGCGCCACCGAAATGGTTCCGGTGCCCGAGGCGGCGGCGGCGGTCGCCGTAGTCGCGAAAAACGAATACATCTCGAACCCGGTGGCCGACGACACGGCCGCCGCGGTTATGCAGTTGCCGACGCCGCCGCCGCCGTTGACGCTACAGATATTGCCGTTTGAAGAACCGCCACCTCCGACGACGGCGGTGCTCCGGTCTGCGAACGACAACAACACGTCTATAATAATAATAATACGATAACAACATTATTAGTGCGTTGATAACAAACGATAATACGCGGTGCCGCCGATAAAACACGGTTTAGACGAAGTGTCTATTGTGATACTATTGTCGCCGCGACGAGGCAGCCCCGGTCCGAGAATCGCGGACCGGCGGCGAAAATATTCGTTTAAAACCGATCGAACAAGAGGTTCAGGACTCGGGACGTGGGCATTTAAAACGAAATGTCAGCGATTGAATCGATCGTTTGGCACCGTTGGTCGCGAAAAGAGCGATAACACAACACGCTGGTTGCCGAATGGGTTTAACGAGAGTAGAATAATTCTGGAGGGGATGGACGAGTAATCACCGCTCGTCACCGTCAGTTGGTCACACAACAATAATTCGACGGATTTTGTGGATACACGTCCAATGTCCGTGTATAGTTATGACAACGGTTCGGTGAATGATTTGTCAACCGATTTCGTATAATACCATCATTTCGGTATCTCGTTGGAGTCGAGGTCATTTTTTTTTTTTTTCTGATTAGCCAAAGGGTTTTCATAAGTAAACGGAAAAAAAAACCTAGAACAAACGGATAAATTTACGAAACGTATTATTTTCAATTTTGTTTGTCGCCATTCAGTTGAGAAAGTATTCTTATAGAGGCTTAAAATTAGAACAGAAAACTTATATTTGCCTATTCTAGACGTAAACGTTCATAAACATTTTAACCATTTTTAAATTATTTATAGACATTTTAGTTTTACGAGTGTTTTACGTAATTTATATTCGGTATTGGTACTCTTAGGATAAAATTTAACTGGAGGTTCATTAAAAATTGTACTTTGTGATCGAAACAAAAAATTTGAGCGTAATGTAGAATTTTTTTTTTTGTTACAAGAATTTTAATATCAAATTTTGACGAAAACCGTAAATATTACGGCCTTTCAAAACATGTTTATTATAATCGAACTCAACTCAGAATCGTTTTTCGTTAGCAATAGTGAATCGTTTTTCGTTAGCGATAGTTAATCGTTGCGCACAGATATACATTAAATTCCTCTATATTTCCCCAACTTCTTACTTATAACAGTGGCCCACAGATCGTGTGAAGTATGTCGTCTTGTTTAAATTTTATACACCTATATAGTGCGAGCGTCTTTATTTTTGAAAACGGTTTGAAATATTAAAACGTTTACATAAAAAAATAAGTTTCGAAATGAATTCAAAATTCATCGGCCGTTAGAACGTATTTTTTAGTTTATTAGGTTATACTTAGTTATTTTCGAATCGTTGTTATACGCGCGATATGACTCAGGTTTGGGCTGGCGACGGGCGTTATCGAATAGTTTATACTACATGTGTGTAGACATTTCTCATATTGGTCCTCGTTATCAACGATACAATTTCGTCCAAACAATATTATCGATTCAAATTTTAATGATGTCATTCAAGAAGTTTTCGAATCGCCAGCAATATCTTCAACTGGTTCAATATAATTTTCGTTTTTTAAACGTTTTATTAAATACACTAAAAACGTATTTATTTATTATTCAGTAAGTCAGAGAGATTAGCTACAGTGCATTATTTACTCATAATCGCGGTCTAGAATGTAGTCCACGCTGATAACAATATGTTCGGACCGAAAATTACACAATATGGCGCCGCGTTGTCCGCATTCATTGATAAAAGGTTCAGTGGCCACTCTCTGAATATTCGATGATAAACTGTGTTATTTTTTTAACATTTATTTGGAAAAGCCGTCGAATAGTTTTTCCCAATAACCGTGTAGTTTTCAATCTATCGAATTGTTCGAATGCGATCGACTATTGAATACTTCGTTAATAATACTATAGTATTCCGTTGTGCACCCCACACCACCATATAGTTTTTGGCGTAGGTATACGTGTCAGAGTAATATTTAGATACTCTTTTAAATATATTAACAATCGATTAATTGTCGTCACTTAAGTGAAATAAAAATTCTACACAAAAAATAAAAAATTCGAATTAAGCGCCCTGCAGTTTGTCCTTCCTAATTTTTTTTTTTTTTTTTTTTTTCCTTTGTTCCAATAGTTTATTTTGTTTTAAACATTAGAAGCATAAATTACCGGTTCGCTGCGAAACGATGTGTGCAGTAAACAACGAAATAGTTGGCCCCGATCTCGGTTAATACTTACATATACTTAATACATAATACATAATAATATATGATAATATATGTTTATTGGACGGAGAATATTATTTTATTTTATGTTCGATATAATACGATGGCGGTGTAAAAACAAGTTTTATAGATCGACTTGGTTTTATGTCGCTATAGTCTATCGTATATTAGGTGTACACTATACACTTTTTGGTACTAAAAGTATATCATCGTGCGAGAATATCACCGTTTTTACACCGATTTAGTTTTTACGCGATGAATTGATCAATAAAAATGTACACGTTTTTGACATCACACCATCGCCATTAGCGTGCAAAAATTTGCCAATTTACCGCGGTCAGCAAATTCGTATCGTCCCTTAATGAACAGCACCGCCCCCCCCCCCCGAAAAAAACCACTGTACACACACACTATCGTGGAGGTTACTGCAGGTTAATTAAAAAATATATGATCAATCGTTAAAAATAATATAATAGTATTGTATATGTATACAGGATGATTCACTAAGCGTGCTCACCCCGTTTGTTTGGTTAAATTGTGCATACATTCAAATTATGATTTTTGAAATTTTCAAGTTTATTTAAGGCCGATATTTTCAAATACTTCGATTTTTCACGACATTTAAGGAGTAACTTGCGGTGATACCCACTTTGGTTTTTCAAACGAGAACCTATGTAAAAAAATTCCATAAACAAACGTAGTATTACTTAAAATTAATTTTGGTGTCGAGATTTTTGATTTCCGTCGTTCCGTTAACGAGATATTTCACTTTCAAGTTTAGGTAGGGGGAGAGTAGCGGAGTGTCATTTGTGCAGTGGCGACACGACACTCGGCGTTTCATTAGTGTTCCACTACTCTCCCCCTACCTAAACTTAAAAGTGAAATCACTCCGAGTATAAAAATGTTGCGAATATTCTCGTGTTCATTAATTCACCGCCCGCGTTGGCGCACCGGCGGCGTCTATAAGAATACGGTTTTATCACTCTCCTTGTTCCGCGAGTCTGTTGCCGAGATGCGGCGAAACTAGATTCGGTTTTTATCAATAATGTCCTCGCCGATGCCGTCGCCGATACGAGTTAAAGAACATAAGGTATATAATTAAACGATAATATAAATTATTGTATTATAGTTGGAAAATTACAACCATATAACCATATAGGTAACTGTACAGTCGTACGCTAAAAAGATACCTATACATGATATTAATATAGATTTCACTGACTACATATTTCCGCGGACAAGACAATATTTTAATATGAATTAGATTGGCCGCGTATCCCGTCGTTGTACACCGGTAAAATATATTTTCAAGTAGACGATACTGCGGCGGTATACGTAATTGAAACGGGTACTATAAAAATATTGAACGTTTTGTTTGCGGTCCGCAGTAGACAAATAATATAGGTAAATTATAATTCAAGTATCCGACAAAATAAATACGACCGCGAGTCGTATTGATGTTCAATAAAAGTTAAGCCAAGTACGGTTCGGTTTAATATATATATATATATATATATACGACCTAAAACTTTATAACTTTATAAGTAATACAATTTTCTATCATCAATCCTCGATACAAGACACTTACTATCTCGGAAAGTATTGATTTTTTTCGCAATTTTTTTTTTATTTATTTTTTTTTTAAGTAATTTAAGAAACAAGCCGTTCTAAAAGTTTTCGTTTCCGTTATTTTTTGTTGCCCTTATTTTCGGAGCCCGAACCGATGTCTGCTTTTGATTTTCGAATAGCAACCGTTATTAAAAATTCCATAAATAGACGAAGTTTCCTGTTCAAATATATTTCGGTGTCGAAATTTCTAATTACTGTCGATCCGTCGACGATATATTTCACTTTTAAGATTCGGGGGAGAATATATTAGAATATGGTTCACGTGACCCGTATACAAACGCCGCACGCCGTGCCGTTGCCACACACAAATGATGTCCCACTATATATACTCTCTTCCCCTACCCAAACCAAAATGTTGAATATCTCGTTAACGGGATTGACGTAGTTCAAAAATGTCAATGCCGAAATTTATGTGAAGTTCAAATTAAAACCTCATCGGTCGGTATTTGAAAAACCAAAGTGGACAACCGCGGTTTAAAGACTACAAAAAATAAACAATATTGAAAGCGCGAGATTTCATAATTTGCCGTTACGCGTGCTCGGCATTTACGAGTTCTTTATTAAACATTTTAAAATTATATTGTATACGGCAGCTATATAAAACTATACATGCATACACAACACGAATGAACGAAAAACTATTTACGTGTTAAAAACTCGAACAATTAAATTTAAAATAAATGTTATCGCCTATATATTCGACCGATTTTTTTATAAAGTTTGTTCCGTTTACTGATTTTTCAAACAGTAAAAAAAAGTTTCTCGAATAACGAGATGTTTAAACTCCAGTTATGCATTATATCGATGAATGTATTTTTATTTATTTATTTTTATTTTTTATTGACGTACGGTTTTTTTTATACTGTCGAGTCGAATAAAAGCCAAGCGTATTATTTTATAAAACAATTTGAAAAGGTCTGTAGAAGATTTAAATTATTATACTATACAGTAATATTATGATATTACTATGACTTTAAGATCGTCTTGTTGACGGAATCGTGACCGGTTTCAATTTTATGAAATCGCACTTAAAAGTATATAATATTCCGAACTATGAGAATAAAGAGATTTCTAAAATGTGTATCAATTAAACCGTCGTTGTCTTAATAAGAGGGTTTTCGTGACCAGACTTTGTTTTGGATGTAGTGAAAAAAATGTCAAACAACAACTGGCAACCAGATCCGAAAATATTCGTGTACTCACGTACTTATCTTTTATTGTGTAGGTATAGTCGTTAAACCCTATGGTTTCTACAAATTATCAGATATCGCGTTCGAATAAACTTAATAATGGCCTATACATTGTTTGGTATTTATATCGAATTATACAATTTCTTAAAATAAGACACATAACAGTATACATTTTTCCAAAGGCATCTTTTTAAATTAAATTGTCCAGCAAAATTTTTCACGACACGATACATTCAAATTGTATATTTTAAAACGTTTAACTCCATCGAATAAGGAAAAAAAACATGTATTGTAAATATAACAAAAAAAAAAAATAATCCTCATTAAAACTTTAAAAGCTTTTAACACAATCTCAACCCGTCTTTTGAACATTCTGAAATCCTTAAACGGGTTTCACATAATGTACTCACATATACAAATACGTATTCAAGTAGTATTTTTTACTACACCAATGCATGATGCGCATCATGCATTGGTGGTTTTCGTTTTACAAACGTACGACGTAGAAAATTTGCGATCATTTTAACAAATTCCGGGCTATTAATTTTAATATTGAGAGTCAATTAACCGATTATATATACATTTTCAAGTGAAAAACATTAACTGGTTGTTTTTATGCAAGTTTTGCATTGTTATTTAAATTTTTAAGCGAGACACAATTCATTGCGAAACGACACAATTTGAAAATTGACTTGACAATTTAATTAGCGGAAAAACCAAATTATTTTCACGCAAACAACATTCTCACCTTGAAATACGATAATAGGTAAAATAATTCATTCGAATATTAAAACTAAAAGCACTACTGCTATAAACGTTTTCTATGTTGCGCATTTTTAAGACGAATACAGAAAATGCATGTATGTATAGCGTCTAAAAATATTCATTAATGGAAATAAATTATCAGCAAACGAAAATGGAATAATGTGGCCTGGCAAATGAGCTTTGAAGCGTTTCTATAATTTCCCATAGGTAATAAAAAAACGTATATATAGGTACGTATTGTATTCATCAAACGAAATTCTTCGTTAAAATGTTAACAATTAAATTAAAAGTTTCTTTTTCTCTTTCGCATTTAAACAACAAACCGACATCCTTATTATTTCCTGGAAAGCGACCAATGAATATTTAAACTATAATATGGTAAATACCACGGCTGCGTTTAAGAATCACAAATGAGAAAAGAGAATCGTATATAGTGGCGAATATTCGTGCGTATCAGTATTTTATTACTTAGTTCAAAATTTTTCCCACAAAAAAGTATTTTGCAAATGGTTTTTTTTTAACTAATTTTTTTTTAAAAAAAAAAAAATCCGTATTCGTATACCATTAAAACAATGGCTAAAACACAAATAACACAATAATATATGGTTTATAGTTATATACGTTGCGAAAAATGTTAGAATAACAAACGTACATGACGTGTGTGATGCACGAGGTGGAATATTATATTATCGTAAACGGTGCGCAGTTAGTATTAAGGCCACACCAGAATATAGTTACTACCGAAATATTCGATAGTTGATTGCATTTGAACTATTCGATAGATTAAAAACTATTGGAATAGTTTTTCGAAATATTTTATAGTTGCCCGCGAACAAAACTATTCGGTCGTGGTAAAAAAAAAAAAAATATTCCCACGAAACAGTCGATGGTTCAGCTATCGATAGTTTATCGAATAGTTTATCTATTCGAAAATGCCCATCGCTATTGTAGTTATTTTACCAACCATTAAGACCATCCGTATTTTACGCAGTATGTTTTCGTTAATTTTTTCGACTGTATCATAAGACATTGATAATACACTGCACGCCTAAAAATTACGCGTGTGTACATTTTTGTAGATTCACATACCTCTACATCTATTAATGCTGATTAATGCCATTTATAGTTATCGATGAAATATTCCTTTCCGAGTGGGTCGAAATAATTACCCATATATCGCATCGAACGTAATACATATTAGGTATAGTATTATGTAATATTTATTCGGCGTGTAGTCATCCATCGCCAACTCGAGCTTGTTTAAATAGGTGGTGGACTGTATTCATCGTAATAAATAATGTCTTTTTTGTCGCAATAAATCGTTTGACAGAAAAAAACGAATTATTATTACGTTCAATTTATTTTAACGAGGGGAAAAATCCGGATGGTCGGAGTTCGAGAATCCAGATTTTAAAATCCGTACTTATGCCGAATACGGATTTTCGAACATCGAATTAGGATTCTTTTACGTACGCGATACACGCGGAGAATCCGGATTTATGTCGCATCGCTAATTTATTTATCGAGTGACTCCGCGAGGCTTAACGTACAAGTACAGCAAATAATACAATGCAATAGCCAAAAATAATAATAAACACGAGTGACATATCGCGCGCGGTAATTTGTCCCGACGACGATCGAAACGCAAGAAATAACGGCCGTTATTATTCTCGACCTTCATTTTATTGTACTATTATGCCGTCGGTCTTCGGCATCGTATTTCTCCAGTTGCTACTCCAAGCAGCGGTTCGTAACCCGCACACAGGTCCATCATGGACCTATGCCATGGCGGTGACGGATTTGATTCGTCTTCTAGGGGGCATGGGGGGGAGGGGGCAATATCCTTTTGGTCCAAAAATTATACTTTTAACTAACGCGACCGCTGACCGGTTAATGTGATAGCACAACTGTCTACATAACCGAGGCCGTGATTGTAATTCATTAACACTCCGAACTTCGGATACGGATTTCTGAAAGATATTATTATTTGCAGGTAGTTCGACGTGCGTGGAGGGGAGAGCATGACCCCCGTGGCCCCCGCTAAACGCCGCGTCCCGGTATGGTGGGAGTGCGGGTACCGGTTAGATTTCGCGGACGAAATTTCGGCCGTTTTCTACCGGTTTTTTTTTTTTTTTTTCTAACCGACGACGCGAAAAAAACACCAACGGTCAAATTCCCGATCGCGACGTGGAAAACAACGGTCGGCGGCTCCGAGCGCGTACAAAACCGCGCGCGCGCGCGTTATCGCCGCGTATTCCGGGAGGCGTTTTTCACGCGGCGCGTATAATTATTCCGCGCGACGATAGCCGATAAAACACACGGACCTCATTGCCGCGCGCACACCTAACCTAACCTAACGCGAGCAGCCCCTCCCTCCGGGTATCGGGCCGTCGTAAATCAAAACGTCAATAAGTCGTCGTCGTCGTCCGAACAGAAACGCGTCCGTCGTATCTATCGTTTTATCGGCGCGCGCGGCCCGATATTCGGAGTTATCGTCCGAGGACCCGCGCGGACACCCGAACGAATCGATTCCCAAGAAGTGTCCCGGGACGGGACACCCGACAATATTTATATCGTAACGGCGGCGTACGGACATGTTTGTTAGCGCCGGTGGCGATGCGGCGCATACGTGCGGGTGTAGACGGCAATAGGAGCGGTACGCGTTTACGGTTCGGACCGGACTCTGCGGGGGTTTAAAATCAATCGGCGCCACGTGACATAACAATTATTACGTCATAATAATCCGTGTAAAATCTAAAAACCGTGTGCGAATGCCCCGCGAAATATCACGTTGTGTTACAATGACGCGTCGCCGTGTCGAAGGGGATAACAAAGATTCCGAAGTCCGGCGAAGTGCGATCGGAAATGGTTTACGAATATCCGTACGTTTATCGATTCTATCGATTTACCGATAACATTATGTGTATTTCTTATCGATTATCACGCACGGACAGGCGATAGCGTGCCTGTTTTGTTGTTTCGATAACACATCGAGCGATTCTTTCATCGCGAACTAGACATTTTCTCGTCGGGTTTTACGTGAATTCGATTTCTGTCAAGACGGAATTGTTTAAGTTTTATTTTAACAATATTTTCAATTGTTTTAACCTCTCGGTGCCCACGACGAGTATCCACTTGGGATTTTTAAATAGCGACCCGCCTTTTCGCTTTCAATCACAGATTCAAACGGTGAATACTTTTCTAGACATTTCGGTTTTACACTAACATCATGCAACTATACCGTTTACGTGTTATAACAGTTTATATAGTTTAGACCGGATGAGAGCAAGTCTGTAAAGCTCAGTCATGGCAGAGCCCCAAGTCCAATGAAATATCGTGCCCGAATACATTATGCAAAACATATTCCAGCTCGACTAGGCCGCTATTAAACTTCAACGCCCGGGACTATAAACAGTGATAGATCGGAATTGTAACCCATATTATAATAAAACGAAAATGCTAAATACTTATTGTAATTTTAGTTATAAATATTAAACGATATCATAAACTATAATGCAGTCGGTGTATAAGCCGAATACCACTGTGTGAATGTGGTGAGATACAGAATATCACGCACATCGTGGAGACGTGCCCGTTCACAAAGTTTGAAGATGGGCTGGTAAAACTGCACGAGTGTGGCCCGGCCGCAGCGAAATGGCTTGAGGAACTTGTTGTGCAATTATAACTTTTAACTTATNTAATCTATTATACATTTTTAATAATCGTGTTATCTATCTATCTATCTATTTATCTATTTTATTAATTTATCCATTGTTATTATATACTTAACTTTGTTACCATATATATAAGCCGATATGTCATATGCATAATAATAATAATGCAGTCAATTTTCGTTGAATTATTCTCACCGTTCGGTCTGCCGATCGTTAAATATTAAATATATATTTATTGAAAACATTTAAAAAGCGCATACGTAACAATACTAGGAATTTTAAAAACGAAAAAACATAAAAACGTTTCTATTTCACGCTAAATTTAAATGCGAGACCGTTTTTTCGTTTCACCCGAGTTCAATGGTGGCACATATCAAAAGTGTATGTAAGAAAACGATATATAATATGTCAGTCGTAACCGGTAATGGACTTGTTATTGACGATGGCCTGCAATGTTCGAAAATATTAACACTTTCAAGGCATTACATGAAATGACTAGAATCTATAGTGATGGTACCATTTATTTAAATGTGTATTGTGAAATTACGTTCAAATCATTTTTAGATTTATATTACAGTTATGGTAATGTAAATGGTTTCGTGACGGCCAATGTAGGTTACTGAGAAAAATCGCCCACGAATGTTCTTATCAAAAGCCGCTAAAACAACAACGCTCCCTGTACATTAATAATACAAACTACCGTGGTATTACTTCTATAAATCTTAAAATAATGAAATTATTTCAATAAAATTATAAAATTTATTACGAGACGCACAAACTGCATATACCAAAAGCCATCGCTCCTGCCCCCTGAATATGGTTTTCCCCTGGGCTTAGACCCTTGCATCTATAGTACATGTCAATTCAATATAAGATATCTACTATAAAATATAAATGTTTAAAATCCTATAATTTTGCCTATAAAATAAAATATACTATCAATTATTACTAAAAATTGTACCAAAATTAAAAACACGGATGAAATGACGTCGGAATAACATTTTCCGTCTCTCCAGTAATAACGAGCAATATAAAGTAAAAAAGAGTTTTCTGAGTTCCAACAATACCTACTCTGGCCTACTTAACCCAATTTTGTCACCAAATTAAAGACGCAAACATTTACTATGTTTTTACACGGAATTTGTATTTGTTTAAATTTCCATTAAAAAGTTTTCTATATGTATCTAACGATTACAAACGAAAAAAAAAAATCAAGTACGAATAGATTGTCTGGCAAGGTTTTCTAACAAACACATCGAAAAATCCGTCTGGGAAAACATAATATATGTTGTCATTTACTCGGTGAAGTAATTTCTGTGACAACTATAGTTTTATTCAAATGAGTTTTTAAAAACATCTTAACTGAACAGAAGTATGTCAAGAATGCAATAATGGTTGGAAACCAGAAATAAAATACAGTTTATATTCTGATCGCTGATAAAATAAATCGCCTAATTAAAACTATTACATTTTTTTTTTTTTTAAAAAAACCTTATTAATTTTATATAAATAAACTTAAACTTTTACCTTGAACGTCTATGAAGAAAAATCCCAATATTTATTGTACTGTCCGGGAGGTACAGTCTACATTTTTTTTAATCATCTAGACTTATTTGTAACTAAAATACAATAAATATAACAATATATATCGAGTAAAACAGCGATTTAGGACAGTATGGTTTTCTAACGAGCTATGATAAGATACGACCATTGAAATTAATCTAGCTATAAAATATTAGGGTTCTATAGCACCCGTAGGATTCAATTTTTTTTTTACCATCATTAACACATTACCTATATTATTAGCACAGATCATGATTATCATCTTACTCGGATATCAAATATTATAATCATAGTTATACGTAATTAGTTATCATTTTAACGATGATATTCGCGCTTATAGAGTTAAAATTTCAGGCGACTTATAGATTTGTGTTGCATTAAACAGTGATGGTAAAAGTGTTTGACGGTTGATTGGGCAACCAAAGTACCTTAAATCGTGATTTAAAACTATAAAATGTCATAGCTAGAATAGACGCAAGTTACGTTTTGTAAATAGATAAATCGTATCTGCAACAATGTACATAATACATTAGAATAATACAATTTTACCGAGTGTTTGTTCGCAAAAATTGAATAGTGAAAACAAAATATTATCAAGTTTAAAACGTAGTTTCAAAAGCCCGATATCGAACACCGAAATTATTCGTATCGTATCTTAAAAGCTTTTTGCCCGGTGGTAGTTTATTAAAAAACAATTTTTATGTTTCCGACATTTTGTCCATGCAGTTTAAAAAACTAAAAATAAATATCGATACATATATAGGTTTTATTTGTGTTTTTTCCGGCCTGCAGGGGGAAAAGACCGTGACTAATACTTCTAATTCACTCAAAATCATTGTTTGATTGCAATAATGCATCGTTGCTTTTAGTATATAAATTAAATTATGCTATTATCCTATACCTTTCAAACTTCCCTTCTCATACAGTGATAGGATTAATGCCTATCATATATAGTGCAAAGTATACGTCCGGCTTTTTAATAATTAATATTTCAACAACGCCGAAGACAAAAACAACAGGACTTGCGCTATCACTAATAAACCTCTCCAGTTTTAATATTTCCCTACCAATCCTATTCCCGATTTATTGTGACATTCCTGTCTGCCAGTCTCGTATTTTTCTCCGCTGTATCTTTCCATCTTTTCAAATTGTCTACCAAGTGGTATACCCTCTTGTTTATTTGTTCTTTCATAGCGTTCTTTAAAACATGCCTACTCGATATCCACACGTGTATCGACCACTTCATTCGTTTACATCTTGCATGCGTATAATATTCTTACATACACAAGGGTTTTTTTTAAAAAAAATTATGTCAATGACCTTTGCGTTTGTTTTACGTAAACACATTTTTGCTATACATTGACCGTTTATAGTGTAGTAACGACCTCTTAACCAAATTAGTCACTAATACTCTTATAAATGAGTATTTATAAGTCATAATGATAATAAAACGATTTTGATTTTCACCATAATAATTTATACAAGTTATCGTACGTTTTTAGTGCACCACAATAACGCCGTTTATAAACTATAATATGTGTACCTACAATAATAATATACAGGAACAGTGAACACCCACAAAATTCATCATCGCGATGCGTCATACTACGCGCTGCCACTGTATATACATTGATAATGGTACACTATTATTACCACACAGCGGCGCTCCCGACAATTCTATACATTTATTAATAATATAATTTTATAATTATTATTATTAACTTCAGTAAACGCGAATCATATTATAATGTATACTGTTTAGAGCTAACGATATAATTATATAAAGTCTGGTCCGAACGATGATAATATATATAGTATAGAGTGATAGTAGCTATAGGACACGATCGAGGAACAATAAAGTGAATTTCGATATCGAAATGTCTGTGTAAGTGCGATACGTGAAGTAAAATACTGCAGTAGCGATTTGAATGGGTATCCTATGGAGCCGGTGGCATGCGGGGAGCGCGGGACGTTAAGGGTTATATCCCCACCTTTGATTCGGTTAAAAAATTCAAAAACTATAAGTATTTATGTAGCGATTTTATCTTTAAATTATATATTTCAGCTTGCGGATTAAAAGACAAAAAAGTGCGGTTTAATGAATATAAAAATTGGCTTTTTTTTCTTAGATTCGGTTTTCAAACTCGCATTTTCGAGTTCGGTAAAACAAAATAAGAATCTACGGTTTATTCACCAACCGTGATTTTTATATATCACATGGGGATGTGATATATAAAAATCACGAGAGGGGTCCCGTTGAAAGTCAAAAGCAACTGCTTCGTGATCAAATTTTACTGGAAATGTTTTATATGGAAAAAAAACATTATGCCATCACTGATAAAATAGAACGGTGGTTTATTAATCGTGCTTTTGATAAAACGCATAGATATTATAATATTTTATAAACGATTATTAATAAATATTATAGCTATTCTAATAACATGTTAGATAACAATATTAATGTAATAAACGAAATAAATTTATTTTCCAAAGTAAACATGTACATTGAAGTTTGAACCATCAAAAAGAGGGGAACAAAACAATAAAAAATAATAATTTCCCGCGAAACATATTATTATAAAGATATTATTTATGAATATTTTCAAAATTAAAATTCGATTCTAATTTACAAGTACGTATTTTTATAGCGCCCATTGATCTCCAAAAATCTAATCGTCAGGACAAAATATTTAACCCAAAACATCGTTAAATAATGTTGGGGACAATTTCCAACTAAACACACGTCGTATATACAGACACGCGACACAACACGACACGTCGATACATACACAATTACCGAAATTTGATAGAATAATAATAATGACAATATAGCCATTTATCGGATAATCAAACCATTTTGTTGTTCTTGTTTTGAAAACGATAACTAAATAAATATGTAATTATTATTATATTTTAGTATTCTTGTCTGAACAACGCATTCGTAATTAAAAATATTGGTTTTTATATTTATTTTCATTAACTGTAAAAACAATAATTGTTTCAACAAAAATCACATAATTAAAATGGTATTGCCACCAAGTTAAACAACGCAACGTTTTAATTGATATAAAAAGAACGAATAATTTAACATAATTTTAATGTAAAAAAGAAAAAAATGAAAATGAATTTAGGTTTATTTTAGATTCTGTGCAGAGCGAGTAATGTATTGGTTTTTACAATGTTTATTTTATTATTATTTTCTGTGAACAAATGTTTTGATTTACCCAGAAAGTTTCATAATAAATGGTAAAAACCGAGAAAACAACGTAGGAAAAACGGGCAAATTTACGAAATGTATTATTTTCGAACCGTAAATATTGCGGCCTTTCAAAACATTTATACTATAACCGAACTCAGCTCAGAATCGTTTTTCGTTAGCAATTATTAATCTTAGTGTACATCTGATATACATTGAATTTACCTCCTATACCTTCCCAAACTTTTCACCTACAACAGTGGCCCACCCGTCGTGCGAAGTATGTCCGTTTGTTGTTTTTTTTTCAAGTCGTAGATTTGACAAGGTTAAAAACATTATTTCTGTATACAGAGTATTTACCGGTCGGAAAAAAAAAAATTAGTAATATATTCATACTGAAAAGAAACGGTTTGCATAAAACACTCGTTATAATAACGTTCAAAAAATACTTACGAGTAGGTAGGTATGTACAATAGAATGAAAAAAAAAAAAAATGAATGTTTATAACATCAATTATTATTATAATACGTTATTGTCGCGTGTATTCGTATTATATACTTAACCGAAGTGCATATGTGATGATATTCGATTGTTCGAACGTAAATGCATCGCATCCGTTGTTGCTGCAAATATAAATATAAATTAGTAATGTATATAAGTAAAATTACATTACGGATTTTATATTTGTGTGGATTTTAAACGCGACACGTATTATTACAGTACTTCGGGTTTAATCTATTTCGCGGATTTAAACGGTTCGAATCGGAAAAAAAAAAAGAGGTTTTTGTCGTTGTTCAATATATATATATATATATATATTATAGTATTTGATTGCAAAAACGTCGATTTCAATTCAATTCTCCGTCGCCGTTTGGTCAGTAACTAAAGATTTATATATTGTCGGAGTTATTTATTATTACTGTTTTTTCCCCCCTTCTTTTTTCAAAATCCCATTTATAAATAATGTTTTTGAAAAATAACCGCTCGTTCATTATATTATATATACGCGAGTACCCGTCACGACCATTCCTATATGTAGGAAAAAGTCTCGACGGTACGAATTTGGAATTTATCATAAGTAAACAAAATTGTATATTAGGATTAAAAAAAAAAAAAAAAAATACAAAAGTCTTTACTACGAGGCTGCCTGACGAACATTATATACGCATTTGTGTTTATAATAACGTCCAAGCGAATTGCAACAAACATAGGTATAGCGACCGGGTCAATAATTTATTTTTCGTAAGCGTTCCTAATAATATTATTATTATGTCTATCAAAAAACATGGTACGACTTGAACTGGCGGATTTGAAGACAGACGAGCTATTGTTAACAAACCGTCAGAGCCATTTAAACCGATTATTTGACGTCCATATAGACCCGGCGGGTCTTGACCTTTAAGCGTGCTGACGATCCAAGGGCCAAGATATTTATGCGACCTATTGTGAAAATAACGTTCGATGAGGGGGGACTCATTTATTTGTTCGGTTACTAAAACAAACTATTACTTCTTTAATTATGTTTAATGTAATAAATGCGAGCACACAAATGATACGAGATCATCTGGTGAAGTTCACAATATCGATAATTGATACCAGGAAAATGCGGGTCAACAACTTATCAAATGTATTCGTTACCGTGAATGTCAACCGATAAAGTACATTTATAGCTTTTGAAGACCAAAGTCCAAAATGATAAATTCATCCATATTTGTTAAAAAAAATGTTATTTTCGAAACTATTTCATATAGATAATATCTAAACGGAAATATATTAAAATTTCATTTTTTTCGTGACCCAATTTTGGGTTGAGAAACGTTGACCTATGCGATGCAATTAAGTCAATTTGTAAACAAATCAATTTCAAGTTCCCTACAATTTCTACAATTATAAATCGTGAAACCATCAGAAGTTTTCAAAGTTAATCAAATTTGAATACTCTGTTACTTTTGAAATTAAATAATATGAATTAAGGGGATAGAGCGGCGGTTTTCCAGTTGTTCTCCAATTTTGTTAAATTCGAAAAACAAAAATGTACACTCCAACAATCACATGAACGATAAGATTTTCATACTAACTTACTGTTTAAACTTCTATTTAAAGGAAAATAACACGATCGTTCTTAAGGACGAATTTAACGTTTTGAAACTTTTTGGACAAAAATGTGTGGAAATTTCATTTGACGGGTTTCAGTTTTGTAAACATATATTATAATTATTTAGGTTCTACTACTTATTTGAATATATAGGAGGTATTTTTTTTTTTTTTTTTTTTAATTTTAATTTTCTTTATTATAATTACCTATAAAACTTAAAAAACTTTTAAGTACAATTTTTCAAAAATCCAATCAAATCTACTACACGATTTCCAGTAAAATAATTAGATTACATTCCCTAAAGAATCATATTAATCCGTCCTAAAAATTGAAATCCGCCAAACACAATCCCTAGCTACAGCTTTTAGGTCTAAATCGACTAAAATACTACACACAGACACCAATCTCCTTTGACGGATTAACATACGGTAATTTACAAAAATGTTTTAATAAATACAAATCTTCATACAAATTAAATTAACAAATTCATACAAATAAAAATGTTTTAACTCTAAGTAATATTATATACATATATATTAAATATATGAATAATAATTGCGTGAGATGCGAAGAGTAGGGTTTTCGGGCGAAAATTACAATACCTATCCGATGAAAACAGATTATTATGTTGATCATATTATTATGCTTACCGATTGATTTTTTAGCCGACTTTTAGTTGTAATATAATACGGATTTCGCGATAAAAACACATCGTTTGTTTAGAATAGAAAAAACAGGTCCGGTTACATAAAACCAAAACAAAACATTAATGCTTGCAATTTTGAAATGCATAATCAAACGCGATTCTGAGTAAACAATATAACCGCACGATACAGCAAATTCATCGTAATTCGTAAATAACATTAATTTTTTTATCCAAAACTACATGTAATATACACATTACATTATTATACTGTTATAAACAATATTATAGATGTATTATATAAGTTCACGGCGTCGAAGACATATTGCCGGGGAACCGTGACGGTCGCATTTGTTATCCCTCTGCAACGTAGTAAAGAAGAGCTAACGAATATGAAAAAAAAAAAAAATGCCTTTAAAATCAGTTTCAGAGATAAAATGCGTATATCATACAATATGTTCGTGACGGAATTCTTTTAAAGACCGCGGCGTTTAACAATTAGCTGATTGAATAAATATTTGACTGTCAACTTGTTGTCGAAGTTATAATATGTAAATTCCCATTATTAAACATTACCTATAAGTTTTTTTGGATTAATATTGCAAAAAACGCCGCACATGTTCAATTGTTTTTAAAAAGCCATAGACTGCGATAGCGCGAAGTTTATCTCTGAAACCGATTTTAAAGGCCTTTTCGAAGGCGAATTCAGCCGATTATTGCGATCGTCTCGTCACCTAATCGTATATTATCCAATTGACGTTTTAATAAAAATAATTAACAGTCGCTAAATAATCGAACATGTTTGCGGAAAATCATGATGTCTTAATGAGTTAAAAAAAATATATCTTTTGTTTGTTCCGTAGTGGGCGATTCATCGTGTCTTTATTGAAAACCGAATAATATATAATTTTCGGTACGGATTTTATTTCCCCCCCCCCGCCCTCACGAAAAACTGCCGTACGTTACATCGAAGTTCGTTGTTTATCATCAAATAGAATCGTCAATAATATTTTTATTTTTTTTTTTTTGTTTTGTTGTTAATAGAATAGTAATGGTGAAACTCAAAAGAAATCGAGTTAAATTATTATCTATGACGCGCGTTTTTTTCCGTGATAAAAATCAAAATATTAAACGAAAAACAAAACCCATTCAGCCAGTAAATAATATATTGTCGTTTATAAAATGCATACAACAGGTCCCGAAAGTCGACCGAAGAGTCGCAATCGCCGGAGTACGATGCGTATCTGTTGTCACGTTACGCGCGAGACGGACACGGAAAACAAATCGCGCGTAAAGGCCCCGACAGCGTAATACAAAATACCTGCAGTTCGTTAACTCCGGGACTTACGAGGACGTTATACCCGCATCTACTGTCCCAGTCCAATTACCGGGTAACGTGCAAAAACAACGCTTACGCAGAACAAATAAAACTAGTTTGATTTTCATTTTAAAAGTAAAAGTACCTTTTACGAAATTCATAGAGCACATTAATTCGGAGGTAATGTCATAGGGGATTTTGTAGTATTCGAAATACACAGCTCGATATTATAGAATAAACAAAAACTCTTATTTAAATTTTTTTATTGTCTTTTTTATATAACTGTAACATTTTTAGCGGTTCATAATTGGAAAAACACCTGTGACATTATCTCTCCGAAACACCGTTGTCTATTGTGTAAATTTCATAAACGGTATTTTCCCTCTAACAATCAAAATCAAGCTGGTTTTACTTATTCTGCGTAAACGCCGTTTTCGCGTGGACTGAGAGACACTAGACGCGATTAGATAACGTCCTCTAAATACGGATGTACGGATTATTAAGGATAACCATTTCTTTTTTCAGCGCCCTCAAATTGTTCAATACGACCGCTAAAATCGCGCCGTGTAAATCCTCGTGATGACCGGGAACATCGCACGATCAAACGAACGTCGTACGGATAGTATTATTATTAGAACCCGTTGTCTAGTAATGTGCACGTAAAACGAAATAATGATACGACGCTCGTTACGTTTTCAATATCGCCGAGTTAATATTTGATCGGCGAACGTTTTGTAATATTTGTATTATTTTTTTTTTTTTTCTTCATACGCCCGTTCGAAACAAAATAACACAATTATTTCGATAACGTTGCGTATTATAATATTATTATAAATAGTCGTTAAACTCGACTTTATTTAGACAAATAAATATTATTATCAATTCGTATACAGAGTGCCCCCGCGAACATATACGATCGTTGCGACGTCTCGGAAAGTATTGGTTTTAAAATTATTCAACAAACGAGTACATAACTCGGGAATTTTTCGTTATCTTTGTTTTATCGACGCTCCTATTTTATTTATTTTTTTTTTTTTGGAGGGGGAGAGGGAGAGGCGAACCGACCGCAGTGTATAGATGCGTTTGTTTTTTGAACGGCAACCCACATTGGAAATTCCGTAAAACAGACGGAATATGATTATTATTATTTTAATACATTTTTATGTCGACGTTTTTGATTTTCGTCATCCCGTCGGCGAGATATTCCGCTTTTAAGTACGCGTGGGGGGGGAGAGGTAGAGAGACGAAACACTATTCAAACATTCGCCGCATAAACGACGCTGCGCCACTCTCGGGAATCAAAAACGTCAACACTAAAATTTATTTCAACTGACACTCCGTCTGTTTGTAGAATTTTTAATATAAGTCGCCGTACCGAAAATCAAAAGCAGGAATAGTCGATTTAGCCCCCCCCCCCACCAAAAAAAAAAAGAAAAGAATACCGGCGACACAGAATAAAAAGTAACGTCGTCGAACTATAACTATCGTTTCCTAAATTGTCGAAAAATGGCCGAAATTTTCCGAGGACGAGTACGTATCGTACAGGTACGATATGCGATACGATCAGGTCTTCATCGCGGGACACCCTGTATTATTTTGTACTCGAATCGTTTTCAACAATATTAATAAACGGTTACGCGGATATTTTATTTTTAACGTCCGGGTGTACGTGCGGACCGTATACCATGTACTCGTACACTATTATTCATACACCGCGCATTTCAATATCACCGAATACGATGAAAACGAGCGTACCATGGCGAATTTATAATAAAATATTTTTCCGAAAACGTCATACCCGCGGTCTTACGAAACTTGCGCCGGCACAGCGAAATCGCGCGACTCCGACCGAGATATTCCGGCTGTCGGGTTGAAAATATTAAGGATTTGAACGCGAATAACGGCAACAATAATTCAATGTGTATTCGAGGGCTGCGCGCAGTATTTTTTAATTAATAAAACAAGGGGGGGAGGGAAATTGTCACGCGAAACAGCTGTAGTTTACCTACATTATGACAGTGGCCTTTGTATTTTTGTTCGGCCGTTTTTACGAAATATTGACATTTTGAAATAATCGCGAATCGCCGCGACCAAAAATAATGAAACTCCTTAGATCCAAAAACTCGATTTCGCAACACGTATTCACTTAAATATCAACGCGGGGTCCCATTCATCACGTGCAAACCGAATTGTAAATTTTTTTGACACGACAGTGACGATAGTACCTATTGTTTTTGGCGACATTTTCGATTACGGCAACAGTACTATTAGTAATAGTTTTTTTTTTCTCGGTAAGAAATGAGAACCGAAAGCGATTCGGTGGCTCGACGATTGAGTCGCGAGATTCGCACGATTTAGGTACCCACCGAAATCGAATAAATCGTATTCGCCATAAAAAATACGATAGTACTCATCAGGTGTACGCGAGACCGGTTTCAAATAAAATCCGCTTTGACTTTTTGTCACGACCGGAGTCTTAACCAAACAATAATAATCACGGATTCGCGAGAGATAAACCGAGAAATCTAAAAATACAAAACGATGATTACCATACTGGATCCCGGGGTATCGTAACAATGATATTATTACGCGGTCTTTGTTCGATTGATATCAGCGGCTAATGACGGACGTGCAATTACGTCGGCGGACCTCGGTGTGGCCATTTTGGACGTTCAAAACCGTTTACCGAACGGTGAAAAACCGATCGCGCGAACAAATGAGTCAAACGCGATTTATAAACGAACGTTACGCGCGTTCGAACCGAAACGTCAACGATAAACTAGCAAAAATTATTATTCCGCGGACTTTAGGTCGTCGTCGGAGTACGTTTTCGTTTCTCTCTCTCTCTCTCTCTCTCTCTCTCTACCGGGACGCGTGGACCGCGGCAGAACTCGGAGAAAAACGAATTTCGCTTTAGAAAAAAAAAAAAAAAATTGAAAAATTATACACCGGTAACACACGGCGAGCGGCGATTCCGAGTCGAGTAAACACACGCGCGGGGATAGGTGACCGGCGGCGGCGGCGTTTCGGACGAAAATATTATCGGTCCATAGAGCGACGAAAATACCGCGGTATTATTATTGAGAAAAGAAAAAATGAACGTATATTGTGCATTTGTCGTAAATTATTATCACCGAGATTATTACGTATATAGGCGGTCGACGACGACGACGTACAGACACCACGAAGTGACGACGGCAATAATAATAATAAACGGTACGAAAAAAAAATTAAAAAAAAAAAAAAACGAGACGAAACGTAAAGAACGAAAACAACAACGCGGGTTCACGCGCGTCCGCGCTATTGGCACCACTGACTGCCGCCGCCGCCGCCGCCGCCGGTGTATAATCCGCTTTAACAGCAGGCGCATACGTACGCGTATACAGAGTGATCAATCTTCCGGGACAAGACGCGCTCGTTATCGCGGAAAACACGTCGGGTTTTTTTCCGGAATTTTCTTCTTTTTCCCCCCCCTCTATAATTTCGCGGTGCCGGCCACATGATACGGCGAGAGTGTATTACAAAGCGGAGTGTATAATATCTGTGTCGCGTATAAATATTACAATAATATATAGCCGCCCCAGCTACTCGATCAACCATTCGCTACATTATACCTACGCGTCCGACGGAAACCGACGAGACTGCACGTTTAGCCGTAACTTTATTATCGCCGACGGATATTGCAAATTTCGACCCCCGGACACGTTCGGTTTCCAATGTATTCTCCGCGGTTTTTGTACGCGGAGCTGTGTCATTAATTTAGATTGCCCCGTACGAAGAATGTGTGTGTGTGTTTTTTTTTTTTTTTTTTTTTAAATTAGAAAATTTCCAAAAAACGTCAACCAAAATTTCTTTCGGGATAAAACAAAAAAAAAAAGAGGGGGGAGGGTGGTGAGAGGAAATAGTGCGACGGGCGTTCGCGGATTACGCGCGATCGGTAGAAAAACAGCGCCCCGATTCGAAAATATCGAAATATTGGGCCCCCCTCGAGAAAATAATAAATCGCGCCGAACTGTCTACTTTAATCGCGGCGTATCATACGCTAGTATTATTATTATCATTATTGTCGTTATTATTATTACGTGATACGATTATGGATAACATGCACCGCGTAGTTTGAATTAAACAAATATCGAATGACGTAAAATAAATGACCGGAGTTCGAGCGCGCGTATTGAACACGATATTTTGTGCGTCGAAGCGGGCAGGGGCGTTCTCGCGGGTGGGAGAATGAGAGTGTCACGTGCCCCACCCCCACCACCATTAATCTTTTATTTATGCTTTATGGATTTCGTGTAATTATCGTCTTTTTTATTATTATTATTATTATTATTGATATTAGGACACAAAATTTAACACAAAACCATTTGCTAAGTAATAAGTATAAAGCATATTATATACCTACTTATTATTATATATACTTTATTATGACCGGGGCTCGGAAGTAATGTCATAAAAAAAAAAAAAAAAAAAAAAAAAAAGGGGTCAGTTATTATCGCTTAAGATCGCCAAAATAAGCGTTATACATCATCAAAGCACTACGAAATGGAAAATATGTGAAATATAATCGTCCGGGGACAATAACGTACAGTACGATGTGACTGCAATAACTGACAATAACGACCGTCTTTTTCGGACGCGTTTAGTCGTACGATTTGAAAATCGCTTGATCAGCAAAATAGCTGTATAAATCCTAAACATGTGCAAAAAAAAAAGAACCGAACAATTTCGTACACGACATTAGCGAAGTACGAAATAAATTTGTTTCTCACTTGCTATTAGGTGTACTAGGTGTCACCGAAAATAATACACAAATGCTAATGAATCCGAGCTCTGATTATATGATAAGACATTAATTCAGAGACCGGATTTATATGCACTTAAAATCTACAAGCAAAAGCCCTGAAAAACGCTTGAAAAATTTTTAAAAATCTAAAACGGTAGAGAGTTTAAAAGTTCCCCCTACCCCTTTAATGGCTCTTCTAAAATATTAAATACGATTTTCGAACATTGAAAACACTTCGTAAAAAACACTCGGTAATTATATATAATTAAAATACAATATTGTACTTATACGTAGTATAAAAAAGGTTTAACGTTGTACGGAAAATTGTATTCTATAATTGAGAGCCGATCGAAGGGAGGGGGAGGGGGGAGACTTTTAAACCGCTCTGCCGTTTTCATTTATTTACAAATATTTTCTCGGGGTCTCTTTGACGTTTTCCGTCGCTTTTTTCGCGGATTTCAAATGCGCGTGAATCCGGTACTGTTTGAAGGAGCAGTTTGGCGGCTGTAAGTACCGCGCGTGTCGTACCAATTTCTGCCCGAAAATATGTTTAATGATTTTGTATATCCGAAACGACCAAAACTATAATTGTATTCAGAACCTCACCACCCAACTGCCATCTCCTCTCGTATATTAAAACGCCGTGCACGCCGCTGCGCGTACCTGTTTACCCCGTGCGCGCCCACGTCGAGCGCGCTGTATATAATACATAATAATATACCGGCGGACGGCCGACGAACGACGACGACGACGACGACGGCGGCGGCGGCGGCTTCAGCATCGGCGGCGGTGTCTGTCCTATGCGGACGGACGAACGGCGCCGCCGCCCTCGCGCGATTTAATAATATTTCGCGTGTGTGCGTGTGTGCGTGTGTCTGTGTGTACGCGCGGGCTAAAATTTAGTCGTACGCGCCGTCAATCGAATATCAATTCCCTTGTACAATAATAATACGCAATGTCCTCGTATAAAAAATGAGAAAAAAAAAAAACCGGATACTTTACTCATTATTACTGCAGTGTTATACTATTCGCCGTTCGTCCCCAAAAAGACTATTCGTATTGTTTTCCCGTGACGGCGGGATACTCTATACCTACGCGGCTCGCGGCGGTAAGTTTGCACGAAAACGAGATTAAAAAAAAAAAAAAATAAAGCATAAGAGAACCGCATTCCGGTACCGGGCCGGACGAGATGGCGGGGCGACGAGTAATTCACCGCGACTACAGCCCCGGCTAACGAAAATATAAAATTACAATTAATTATTTACTATGAAAATAATATTATACTCTCTAGTAAAACGTAATTTGTTATAAATTACGATTTAAAACAAACAAATACGAGTTTCGTTCGTGAAACAGAAAAAAAAAAAAAAAAACAACCAAAAACAATAGTCGACAATTCTTTCTCGTTGACAGTCGGCCTTATGTTATAGATACACTATACGCACACAGATTTTGAAATATAACTCGCGGTGTGCTATGCGTAATATTGTAAAATATACACTCGATTCCTCGAACCGAAATTGAGTGTATCGCAGTTCGAAATTATAACGGCGGTTTATCGCAAAAACATAAGAAAAAAAAAATGTACGTAAAATATTATATTATATTATATTATAAGAATCGCACAAACGATATTTGAACATGGAATGTCGGCGTATTCTTCTATTTCAAAACTCATGGTTATTTCGCTTTCGAAAAACGGGCGAATAATATTCAAATCGAAACGGAGCGTTTAAAACGTTTTGAAAAAGTATGCTTCTAAACCAGAATTATAATTAAAGTGGTATATTAGGGGAACAATGGCGAATTAGAGTGTATCTCTCCCTCTTTGAACACATTTGTTTTGTATCTATTATTTATATGGTGCTTTCCTATATTCATTGGTTTTACTGATCGTGTATAGTTTTTTTCCGTGTGTCCGTTAACAGCAACCATTCTACACCAGAAATCCTATTCCGATCGAAAAATGATAAGAGAACTTAATTTTATAGTTAACTTGTAGTGAATTCGGTACATTGGTAGATATTGGAAATCGTCGAGATTTTATGTGAATATAATTTTTATAACGACCGAAAACTCTATACAATTAATAAGTCGTAATAAGGCGCGTTTTAGGCCCGTTCTCATCAACGTTGAGTTTTAAACGGAGTTTATAAGATAATCGACTAATTGTGATCGGTGATCAGCCATAAACTCAGTTTAAAAATCAGATAAACCCCTTTTTTACGTTGATCGTAATTTTTTTTTTTTATCATACAGCCGTTTAAAATGTTTGCGAAAATCGTAAAAATCACGTTTCGCGTACTATTTTATATACGTATAAAATTGTTTTGGTCAAGCAAATATTTTCGAAAATTTAATACGGGTTCATCGTGCATACACAGTTTATGTCGTACACTGAAATTTATTCACGTCATTGGATACGAAATCATACTGCGAATTTAAATCAATACCAAAGCCGCTCGCTTTGCTTGCGTACCATATTAAGCACGAAATGAATCCACGTTTCCAACGTGTAAAATTATAATTGTTTAATCGAAAAATATTAAAATGTATAAAATAAAATTCGAAAACCTACTTCAATTAATTTCAAAATATTGATTATACATTTTACATTAAAATAATTTAAAAAAAAAAAAACTCACAAGCATCATAAAATGCATACGCATTTTCAAGTATAATTTTATGTATTTTAGATCACATTAGTCATGAAAATATTCTAGGCCATAATTTAGCAATAACTATATCTCTATTTCGTACTGCACTATAATACATGACTAATATTCTAATCGCTAAAATATTGTGATAAAGCAACAAAAAAACATTTTTGCAAAATTACATAATGATTTTTCTATACTATAAATTCTATGAAACTATCTACGTCTACACATTTCGAACGAGTTGAAAAAAAAAAATATTCACGGGAGACGCATTCGTATACCCTTGCATCCCGCAGCAAACGATGCCACCGGTCGTACATGATTCATATTTCACATTTATACAACATTATTAATTTCCACGTTCGAATGCCTAAAACCTAACGGAAGTGACTTATGCGCGGTTTAAAAGAATTAATGTTTTTAGTCGAATGGGATTTTTTTTCCGTTTTCACGGCGGGTTTTCAGTTTGTATGGAGCATTTTTTTTTTTTTTTTTTTTTACAAAATTATGTAGGTTTCTCAAAACCCGCTACCGTTATTCAATAACATTAATGTGTAATATACTATCATAGAGTTCAAAACATTTATTGTTAAATACGCAGTTAAATTACTAAATTTATTTTACAATTTAAATTATTATCGAATGATTTGACGTAAAACATACCGTTATAAATACATATCTTATTAAATTTGCTACGTTGTAAACTAAATTGTTAAATTTGTTGAATACTTACCCGTTTTTATACTCGTATAATAACTCGAATTCCATTATGTTCGAGCGGGGAAAAAAACATTTTGGAAATTATTTAAAAATACAAAAAAAATAAATAAATTACTTAGTGGTTGAAAAATTAATAATGTATTTATAACGTTTAGGTACCGAATAATTTTTGAAACTCAAGTTATTCGACTGCGAACAAATATCATAATATCAATTTTCAAATAACGACACTGGCGTACCAAACTATATAATTTATATAATATTGAATTATTTATTTATTCATTTAACGCCAAACCACAACTCAAAGATATATTATAAAAGGTCGGAGATATAGTAAAACGAACGGTTATTAATAGTGGTAAAGATCTTACAATTAAAACAATATGTAAAACACAGTAGTATATGATTTAACCTAAACTAAACAACAAGTATAATTACAAATAGGAATTAGCATATGCAATAGGCTACGAAATTAAAAACTAAAAACTACAAGCTAAAATAAATAAATGTTCAAATCGATTACGGATCTAGGAATTATTGAGGAGACGAAGCATTCTATGTAAAGAATGGTTGTGGGAATAGTTGGTACGGTGAGATGGAACATGAAAAAAAGAGTAATTTCTAGTATAATGGACTGTTACGCAGAAAGAGATAGAAGACAGAAGGTCAGGGGCATCAACTGTATCATTAAGAAGAGAAGATATAATTAAAAGGTCAGCATCTACACGGCGAGAGGCAAAGGTATTTAAGGAAAATCTAATGGTAGAATAATTATGAGGGGGGGGGTGATCAATTTTAAGTAGATAAGAAACATAGGATAGGAAGCGGTTTTGAACTCGATCTGTTTTTAATTGGTCCTTAGCCAAATACGGGTGCCATACAACTATATCATATTCCAGAATAGAGCGTACAAGAGAAATGTAGAGGGAACAAAGCGTAAGACGTGAAAAGGCTAATGTTGCGCTTTATGAAACCCAGAACTTTTAGGGCACTATCAACTGCAATATTAATGTGGTGTTCAAAAGAAAGAGAAGGAATTAGGTACAGAACCCAAGATCTTTGACAGAGGATACACGATGTAGAGGATACAAAGATGCACTTGTTTAGATTGAGCGTAAGGCCAATACGCTGGGTCCAGAGATGGAAACAGTCAAAATCTGATTGAAGTTGGAGGCAGTCAGAAAAGGAAGTAATTTTTTAGAATAAATTTTAATGCCATAGGTCAATAGAAGAGCTTTAGAAAATGAAAGGTAATTGAGTTAATCAAAAGAATGAACAGAAGAAGACTTAGATGTCTTCCTTGGGGGACTTCAGAGAAAGTTATGGATAGCTCCGAAGAAGTGCCATGAACTTTTACAAATTAAATTCTTGGACTAAGATATGACTGGAAGCAGGAGAGTAAAGGATTACCAATACAGAGTGATTCTAGTTCAGAGATAAGACGACTAAAGATAACTGTGTCGAAAGCTTTATTAAAGTCTGTGAACAGCATCAACTTGACGATCAGACTTAAAGCTTTCTGAAATGTAGAATGTGAGAACTAGGCTACAAGTTATAGAAGATTTTCTAGGACGGAAACCATGTTGGTCATCCACTAAAAATGGTTAAGACTTCTTGAATTTATAATTGAAGAATATATTATGGACTCAAACAATTTTGAAATATGGGGAAGGTTGGAAATGGGCCTGCAGTTAGAAACAAGTGAGGGATCGCTAGATTTAAAAACATATTATGCGACTTTGTACGGTTACTTTCAAATGGTTAATATTAAACATTATAAATATTGAAAGAGTACCTACCTATATACTTATACAATATAACGTATCCGATATTAAAAGAATAAAATACAATAATATGCTTGCGCCATCGGTGAGATTATATCATCCGATTTCAACATGAAAACCCGTCTATCGTGATGTATATAATAATATAAGGGCGATATTATAATATTATGTGTCTGGACTACCATATACTATATTATAATATTATATATGGTGGGCGGAATATTCTAGCACTTCTTTAACTTTATTAACTTTGTCGTATTCTCCTGTAGGAAAAAAAAACCTTGTCCCTATATATAATAGTATATAGGTATAATGGTATATAGGAGCACTTCGTCGTATAAATATGTCATTTCTTTTCCTGTTAAATATTTGTTTTTTTGTTTTTCAAACGTATCTCTATGGCGCATATTTTTTGATATGTATACGAGTTACGCCTAAAACGTACACGATATTATATTATAATATGATATTTGAACGTTACCGAATAACCGCGATGACGAGACTTCAAAAGACGCGCCTGCCTACATAATATGATGGTGCATACGTGTGCAGTTAGCGCGAACACTATATATTATTATAATCGAAAAATAAAATCGATTTCACTTCGACGGGAAAGAATCAACAGTAAAAAGCAAAAAAAAAAAACTCTATGCGCATAATGCATGAAGGGTTGTTTGTAGGCTTTATATACGCATTTCTACCCTCCTTTCAATAAGAATTTCAAATGCTAAATGTCCCGCAGGCTCCGACTGCAATAAGCTGCAGCTATATATGTATCATATAATAGTATATAATATATAGGCATTCGTAAATTATAAATTTTCCGACCGCGATAGCTCACACCGAATAATGCACTTACTTAATACCTAATGTATTCATACGAAACCATATTACCCGTCGAAAAGAGATTCTAATATTCAAAAAGTTGAAAAATAATTAACAAACAAATTACTCGCAGGCTAAATATATTTACATAAATTGCACAGAATCCTATGGGCTAGTAGATTATCTGTATGCGTTCAAATTTAAATTTTGTGCACCTACGTATAGTAAATAAATACACTAGAAATTAATTTGACAATTTGCCTACGTCATATTATAGATAACTCGAGCAATTTTTTTTTTTTTTTCACAAAACTGGTTTAGATGACTGATCTTGAATTCTATTGTTCGTAATCGTATTTCGGGCTAGCGGAAGTCTATTATATTTTTATAAAATTATAACAATGTTCAGATATTCTGTTCAAGTGAACACACATAATAGGTATAGCATATTACGTTTCTCTCATTACTTTAATAGCGATTTTAAAAGTTAAATTTTAATTAATATTTTATCTATATGACAATTAAACAAGATATAGTCAATGACTGTGTGTCAGCCGTTAGTGTGTTTATACTACTTAAAAAAAAATTAATATACTACAGTATAATTAATTTACTATATTATTCGTTTTTTTTTTTTTTTTTTTTTTTTTTTTTTTTTTTTTTTAATCAGTTTTTTTCTTATTGAAATTAACGTATTAAGGGAATTATAATATTATTACAAACATAGAAAAACAACTTATGGACACCGGTAAATACTTGTATTTTAGATTCCGAACGATGAGAAATGTATTGGTTTTACTATTGGGGTTTTTTTTTATTCTGAGCAGAGCTAGGAATGTATTGGTTTTTACAATGGTGTTTATTTTGTTTTTTCTGAAAACAACTTTTCTACCAGATATTTTGCTCTAATTTTCAAGTGTAAACTTTCTCTGAAAGAAAATTTGACCGGAGTAATACTTTAGGACGGCCATTTATTTGATTTTCCATAATAAATTGGGAAAAATAGAAAAAACTAGAAAATTTACAAATTGTATTATTTTCAAATCGTAAATATCTCGGCCTTTCAAAACCTGTATAACCGAACTCCGCTCAGAATCGTTTTTTGTTAGCAATGGTTAATCGTTGCGTACAGATATACATTTCCTCTCTACCTTGCCAACTTCTCACCTACAACAGTGGCCCACCCATTGTAAGAAGTATGTCCGTTTTTTTTTTTTATGTTTGTCTGTAAACAACTTTTCTATCAGAATTCTCGCCTCAATCGAAATTTCTTATAGAATTTTTGATCTATAAATTTTGCGTTAGGTTATTTTTTTGGTTTTCCTGGTAGTTTTTATAGTAAATCGGAGCAACTTGCAATTTTTTGTATAATTTTTGTTGATTTCTGGGAAAGAACTTCGCTTAAAATCGTTTTTTGTTTATAAACCATATTTATCGTTGTGTACTTAAAATGCTATACTCTATTTGTATTCCCCCTTCCAATTTCCCTCTTATAACAATAGCACACCCATCAGTTAAAATACAAACCTTTTAGCCTTTATTAAAACATAACAGTTGTATAAAGTTCCATACAATTTATTTGTTCTATATTAAAATATTATTATAAACGTGTAAACGAAAATAGTAAGTTATCGTCACGTAAATGAGTAATCGTGTGATTATAACTGTTTCTTTAAACACAATATGTATACAATAGTAAGTACTGCTACTGCGAGTAATTATGTGAAAGTCAATAACAGAATTACAATTCTAAAACGGAGGTTGTCCAATACAACATAAAATATAATATTATACACTGCATTATAATACGTATATAATATTTTATGTATTATAAATTCATAATGAAGAACACACACACGCGCACACACACCGGTGTATATCTACTGGGTTCCTAAAATATTACTCGGAATATAATTCAATAAACAAATTATACAGACTGGATTTTATAATTTTTCTTTTTAATTTGTAATTTATGTATCTACTTAGCTATATAACATATTAAATTATATCGAATCGCGTGCGAACGGTTAATAATATATTATTTTGTCCTTGATAAAATATCTGAAATTGTTATTCGAACCGAGCATACAATATCTAAAATATGGGCCACCTATATAATAATAACATCGCGTAACCTATCGACAAGAATAAACGCGGTCGTCGGGTTTTCTCAAACAAAAGTCATCGTATTCCGCCCAAAAGGGTTTCCTTTGAGCGATTAAATAAATCACGAACCTAACATACATGCACCGCCGTATCACTACAGCAGCGAAATTATTATTTTATGATTACGGTCGGGTCGGAATGAAATAAAAGATCGCGCGCATTCGCAATAATAGCCCGTGAGTGAAGCCGTAGCTTAAGAGCTATGAGGATCGTGTTGTGTACAAAAAAAAAATTAAGAAAAATACGCATCTACAATCGTTTATATTTATTGTAATTAAACTTTGTAATTTTTACTTTTGTTTCATTTTTTCTAATTATCAATAGCTAGTAGCTAATATAGGCAAATATACCTGTACGGCATAATGCATTTATTATCAATCGACGGCACTCGTGAAATTATTACTCGACGAGATAAATAATTTTGTGTGTATTATAATTAATATTATTATCATGGCGATATTAAAAGAATGCACGATTTACCTAATAATATAATATTATACCAACAGTTAATACCGACTCATATTATTTAGTATGTCACGTAAAATCATTGAGTATACCGAAGGGTAAAATAAATGCGTTATTCTTAACTATGGGCAATATAAAATAATACTGAGTACGTAATGCCTCATCGAAATTCAAAAATGCACGAAAAAATGTAAAAACAAAAAAAAAAACCACTAAAACCTATAATGTCCTAAATTCTCAACCGAAAATACGCGAAACGAATTCGTAACAAAACGAGCATAGCGACGAAGATCTTCGAAAAACAACTCGAAATCTCAATTCTAAACTTCTTTAAACACTGTTTGTTGTTGCGCAAAAATAATTTAACAGAAAATTTATTTCGGACCATCACTGCGCGGGTCACCTCCTGTAAAAAATTCTATAGATAGGAAATATGCGTCCAAACTGCATTACCGGACAAAGCAGTCCGGTAACGTTAATAATATTATTATAGGTGGTCGTGCCGCCGTGATGTCATTAAAAACCAAGACCCGAACACAATTTTACTCAGAGTGATCTGATCTTGAAAAGGACGTAACAAAAAAAAAAAAATTGTTATAAAACTACATTGCAACTAGTTTATTGTTAAATTATATAACTGCGTCACTGCGTCCCCGTGATCCGTTTTACAGAGGTACCGAACCCGACTCGCAATATTATGTAGGTACTTCATAAAATAAGTAGGCGGTATACCTGTTTGACATATTTGTTGCGTTTTTTCGATCCTGCGATTGGTTCGGTGATTTCGACGGACCTCCGGTTCTCATTGTTAAACGGATTTCCCTATGTCTTCTATATTATACGGTCCACGTTATAAACGGCGTTTTTGGTGTAATCCTCTCTTCCCGCAGCTTTTCCCGATATCTTTCCTTCCGTTATTATCATTATCCGTTTATTGTTTCTAATTATGACGCGTCCGATCCGGTTTTTCTTCCTTTCCCCGATTGTTTTCAATTCATTCTTAAGTATAATACACGTCTTAATTTTTAACTTTCTCTGTCCGAGAAATTGTCTGCGTTCTTTATTCCAGCACTATTTGTTTCAAATGCTTCAATCATTTTTTCTACTTCGTAAAGTGCTATAACTATAGAGTTCCAGCATGTTTTGTGTTTCATATGGACAAAACGCTTTATAAGTATATTTTCCCGGTCTTTAGACTAACCGTGTTTGTCGTTAATAGGTTTTTTTTCAACGTGAACGCTTGTTTTGCCTGTTTAATATAAAACGATTTACCCGCCGTGTGTTTTTATTCGATTTCATATATCATTATAACGAAAATAATACTATAGTCGCGTTGAATTCTAAAGAGATTATGGCTTTTTAAACACACTTGCATTCGGAAAGTAAACGAATATTTATGTTTCAAAATGAATATTGTAAAACCGCCAAACGTTCAACATAACATACTTTACGAATTACCTGTACCTTAATTCCGGTTAATTCGTGCACGACAAAACGAGAGTACCAGAACTACTCCCCGCAGTGTATCCCTGGCTATAGAACGGATTTCGAGCATAAAACTACTATCGAAATGTAAAATACGCGGTGCTCCACTTAATGTTGTATTAACGACAATATAGTTCGAATTCGAACGTTGCGTATCGGTTTCCAATTAAAACACAATTCGTAAAATAAATATTTACACGCGATATATTTATTAATAATAAAGAATATTTGATGCTTTGTTTTATTTCGTTTAAAAAAAAAAATGTATACATATATATATAAAAAGTATATAGGACACGAGAATATATAAGTATAGGTGTTTGCAGATAAAATACGGTATTTCAATATGTACAGGTATAATAAATATTATAAAATAATACTCGATTACGGTACACTGTATAAATACACCTAATTTATAATAGCGAAATGCGTATGTAGGTATATTTAGATAATATCGGCTGTAATAATATTATAATATAGTGCTGCGCACGATAAACAAAAGCCTCGCAACGAAAACCACGTTTTCCACGTGCATAGTTTACAAGATTATTACGGAAAAATTAAAAACAGACACCGGGCCGTGAACGTCGAAAAGAAGGAGTGAGAAAAAACATCCCAGAAACCCCCTCACCCCCTCCTCCTATAAACGGGCGTATCAATCAAGACTATGCCCTAAAAATATTATGCGACAGTGTGCACTTAACGGTACTCTTATTATAATATATTATACGCGAAAACAAAATTGGAGTTTATCTAATTTTTTTTTTTCTTCTACGGAATAGACGGAATCCCATTGAAAAACGTGTTTGACGCGGTATGATATTATACCGGATAGTTTAATAACACTGGTATCGGTGGTTATAGGTGGCGTAATAATATAATACACGTATTATTATTATTATTATAAAATAGACGACACGCTTTGGAATCGCACGAGAACATTTCGGTTTACCCGAGTGTGCGTGCGTGCGTGCGTGTGTGTGTGTGCGCGCGCAAGCGTGTGTGTGTGTGTGTGTGTGTGTGTGTGTATTATTTGAAACGCCCTCGGATATTATTTTGTTTACATTTATACGCGCGCGCAACGTTGCGCAGTACGCAGTAAATAGAGGTGGGTATACCCGCGATGATGATCGCGCGATGTGGTGACGGGGAAAAATAAAAAAAAAAAAAATGAAATAATAACAAAATAATATTAATTTACGGACGGGACAGAAAAAAAAAAAAACAATAATAATAATAAAAGACCTGTTGATTTTGAACCGCGCGCGTGTTGAAAACTCCCCGGGACCGTCGAAATAATATTCGTCCGCGGTGAAAAACAATTTGACGGACGCGTCTTCGGCGGTGCCGTACACTCGGTTCGCGATGACCCGGAGAACGCCTCGCGATCGCACTGTAATAAAAGCGGTTACAGCCCGCCCTTCGATTTTTGTTTTTGTTTATTTTTTTTTTTTTTCCGGTTTTTTTCTCGACGCTATTTCGCGTTTTTCAAATGTCAACCGTCCCAATCCGCTGTCGCGTGTTTTCGGGCCGTAAAACCACACGGTTTACGAAACGCGGCGTTACAGTCGCGACAGCGTCCTGCTGCTGCTGCAGACGAGTCGTCGATTGTCGTATTGTTTTTTGTTCGCGCGTACAAATACTGTATACACGGACACGTTCAAAGTACAGACATTTTCATGAGACCATGAAAAAAAAAAAAAAAAAAAACCCCGCGACGACGACGTTACATTATTATTATCGGTTCCGACACACGACACGGTGGCCACTACGCGGAACGACAACGGCCAGGCGCGCACTGGGGAAACGAGTGAAGAAAAAAACGCACGACGACGGGCCCCAACCGCGTAGTTCGCCGGCGGTCGGCGGGGCTCCTCGGATCGCCTCGGACGGACAACCCTACGCCGCTGCCGTTGCCGCGCAGGGGTTCTCAGCCGCGCGCCGAGAAATTCGTTTTAATATTTTATACCGAGCGATCGGCGGACGTTGTCGAACCCCGGTTTTTAGAGAGAAAATCTAGAAAAAAAAAAAAAAACATACTTTGCACGACGGGCGGCTCGCACTGTATTACATATTATTGTAGACGAGATGTTGGCGAGCTTGGAAATAGAAGCGAATCGAATTTAATACAAAATAAACAGCTGTCGTTGCTACTGCGAAAACGATTCAGAGCGAAGTTTCTTTTACGCGTGCGCGTAGATTTTCCCGTTTTTCCCCCGATTACTCTGAAAACCGCTCGGAAAATCGACCTCTGTGCCAACTAGACGAAATTTCCTTTCAGAAACAGTGCTATTTATGCTCGATACATTGGAGCGAAATTTCTGGTAGAAAAGTTACGCATCATAGGAAAAAAAAAACATCATCGTAAAACCAATACATTCCTTGCTACGTTCCGAACCTAAAAAAAACCAACAAAAATCCGATAGACTCAGTGACGCGATAAGACTTTAAAAACTCGGTTCGGATTCATTATTATGTCGGCCGCGTCACTTTTTTAAGAATTTTAATTCCGTATTAAAAACGAAATTTGCGGTATTTTAAATTTTATGATTGTTGAATCGAGATTGAAAAAATTAGTAGTCGAAATTCGAAAAAGTGACCGATCTCAGTATCAGGTATATACAATAATGAATTCAAATAGGTTTTTAAAAGTCTTGTCGCATCACTATGTCCATCTAGGTTCATTAGGACTGACGATAGTTGACGATGTTTTAGTCGAAAAAAACGGTCCGTTCCGAACCCCTTTAACGAAAATACAAAAACAGCATTCTATACATATTAAAATAATCAAGCTTCTCGTTTTAGCGAGAAAAAGAACGGTTTAGCTTTTTAAAAAAAAAACACGTAGCGAATATCCGCATTTTTATTTCGTTAGGTACAAATATTATGCTAAAAATACCGTGTCGATATTATAGGCAGAAGCGGATTGAAGGCTGGGACGGGCGCCAGAATCCATGAAAATTTGAGTAGCTCGAATTATTTCGAACCGATTTATGCCCAGAAGGTAAATCACTAACAAAAATCCATGTACACATTTTTAATAACCATGAAAATTTTTGATCATTTTTCAGAAAATCCTATACGAAACTTTAGTAATTATTGGAAAAATCATGGTATTCTGGAATCTGGTGTACATAATATTAACCAACGATTTACCCATTGGATATTATACCGATAATTTAATAAACGAAAAAGTTGTATTTATTTATTTTTCAAATAGAGCGAAACGATACTTTCTGTTTAAAATTATAATAATATAAATACAAATTATAATAATATTATTGCAATAATGTCGTTTTTAACGCCTCGATAGTTATGAGATTTTGAGCCGGATTTTCTGTTTTGCCGGGGCCAATTTTTTTTTCCTAGTTCTCCCCCGATTATAGCTACGGCTTACGCAATACTATTTCAAATAGTATCCGGCGACGAGAGTTTTTCAAAGGTCTTTTTCCCAACGTTATATTAATAATGTACCCGTGACGCGCGTTTGTTTCTTCTCGTTTTCTTAATCCCATTTCCTATTTACCAGGGTCTATTTTCGTACACGTTACGACACACGCGGCGTGATGGCACTACGAAATTATATAATAAACCGTACTGATGCCGATATTATTTTCTATAAGTCGTTTGTAACGATTGTAATAATTCTTTGGTTCCAGGGTAAGTAAGAGCTAGTTGGCTAATTTGCTATTGCTTACATAATATAAAAACTTGTGCCTTTTTTTTTATAAACAAAAAGTACATTATATAATGACTTAAAATATTTTAGTATTCTGAATAACGTGTGTTAGAATATTCATATAATTATGCCACTTATTAAAAAATTAAGATTAAAAATAATTAAGAGAAAGAACTGATACACGAGACGAGTGTGCCACTGTTGTAGGTGGGAAGTTGGCAGAGTACAAACAATTATTTAATTTATACCAGTCCGCAACGATAAACCACTGCTAACGAAAATCGATTCTGAGCAAAGTACGGTTATACATGTTTTGAAATGCCGTCATTTATACGATTTTCATCAAAATTTGATCTTAAATCATTATTATAATAAAAAACTATACAAATATACACACGACTTTTCATTCTGTTACGGCAAGCATTCTGGTAGTAAAAATGTTCACGGACGGAAAAACAAAAAAACAAGTACACATTATAGTAAAACCATTGCCTAGACAATATATTTCTCGATACGCTCGGAATTTAAAATCACATAAAGTTTAATCACGGTAGATCATAATACATATAATACACGTACTGCAGTTGGAATTAAATCAATAGCAAATGTAAAAATGACCCGAGTTTAAGTAATGGATACACTGAAAAATTCTAGGACCCTCTATTGCATGCATGAAGCAGCAGACTATGAAGTAGGCATACCCTGAATGTTGTTCTTCGCACGATACATAATTCGTAAGCGAAACAATAGAATTTGTTTTTAGCTCCTTTAAAATTCAAGAGGTTACAGTAGAGAACATTTGCTGGTGCCGTATTAGTACGTAATAAAGAAATTCAAATTTAAATATTATCCATGTATAATGTAAAACATATGAATAAATCTAGAAAAATAACAAAACAAAACATTGCGTATTAGAAAGCTTAAGATATAAATATTCGTACATGTCTAATATTTATATATTATATTACATCCATATGTATAAATATTATTTGATTTTATTTATGTTTCTTTTTTTTTTTATATATATATATTTGAAAAATTAAAATGACGTTAAATTTTCCAAAAAACTACTGAAAATAAAAGTTATACGTATTTAACAATTAATATAATATATGGATGGAAAATAATAACGCGGGTCTTACGTTAATCAATTGCCTATAGGCATACCGAGGTACCGTTATTATTCTGTTGTTGAAATTATTCGTAGTTAGTACACCCTTAGCAACCTTTAACTAACACTTGTAATTTTTTTACGTAAACGGAACACCTTTAATTACTTCGGGGAAAAAACTATTTGTTGAGTGCACAGCAGCTTTTGAAGTGCATCTGAGGCCATTCATCAAGCGGCGGACCCCTCTCGTTGTAGAATATAGGGGATATCTCCATCAACCCACCCCTTATAATATATATTATAACCGCGTCCTACTAGAATTACAACAATGCCCCGATGTTTGCTCAGCTGAATTCGTTTCAGCAGCCAATATTGGAAATTATTACTCGGAGTTCCCGAAATACCTCGGAAAATTATTATCCACGCACTATAGCTATAGTATAAAAATACCAATGTTTTTTTTTTTTTTTCTAATAATTATAATAGGGTATTAACTATATCCGTTGAACGAAAACGACGCGGTATGCTATTAAAAATATTGTAGGTAATATAAAAAAAAATATCGTAATCACTATTATAGGCGTTATACTTTGCGAGCATTAATAATATATATTCAACCTGTACAATACATTAGTCTACATAATACTCGTTTATATAGATACTAACAAATAGTAATAATTAATGGTAAAAAAAATGATATTGTGTTAAAATCGTAAATAATGTATACAAGCGACGTTTTGAAGAAATTACACGCGGCTTTGGGAGGGGGTGTTTAGGCGTCGCATCCGCACACCACCGTGACAATTGAATTCAACGTGATATTTTATTCTCACCGCCCCGACTCGCAACGGTTTTTTTTTTTTCACAGTAAAACGACGGCGCATTTTTTTCACTGTCGGGAACGACAAAATTACGAACGCGCAATAATATATACAATAAACTGCGGATAGTTTAAAGACTCTTAAAAATAAGATAATATAATATATTGTTCAGTGCCGCAGCGCACACAGTATCTTCGGAACTTTAATTTAACGAAAAGTTTATAAAAATAAAATGAATCGTCAAAAGCGAATTCGATCGATTTCCCCGAGAATTTATTTACGACCTGTGTATGCGCTCTTTTAGCTAAACAAATAAAACGAAAACTATCGAGTTTAAGAGATCGTTCCGAAATCAATAACTTTATTACATAAAGTATATATTATTACTATTATTAAAATTGCGTTCGAATCGGTAAAATATAATATTATGTTATAAAACTTTATACGCTGTTTTTATTCTTGTTATCGTCAATATCAATTTACATTAAACAATATCGAAGAAATAACAACAACTCATTTTTAGGGATTCGTATCAATAAATATTAGGATTGTATACATATATACGTAATATATGTATTATATGCGGTTCATTAAAAAACAAAAAAATCGTCCGGTATCGTATTTTTTATAAGACCGTGGCTGGCAGCAGGTGCGATATTGTTTTTACACACTTTATATTCATCGCCTTTTTTTCATTTTTTTTTTTTCTTTCTTTATTATTATTCCTCCGGGTGTATATACCGACACACACACACACACACACGCACACACACACACACAGGTATACAAAAAAAAAAAAATACACACGTATACCTGTACACACGAATTCCAATGAAAAATAAATATCGCAATAAACTCTGAAGGAGGATTTTTTTTTTTTTCCTATAGAGTACAAATTAGTTAAGTGGTATTGCGCGGTAATTAGACGGAGAGCATTCGCTGCACCGCAATAACATAAAATGCGTCCACTGCATCCGTTCGCCGAGCGAAATTAGTTAGCAAATTAGTGTACCACAAGTATAGAGGAGTTTCCGATGCGATGCCAAAACATAAATAATTCCGCGACGGCGGTGAACACGTTTTTATATTGTTGTCTCGATGTTAAAAGTGCATTTATTAATACAATACGCAATAATTACCGGAACGAAAATATACTGTACGTCAATATCACCATTCGATCAGCTAACAAAGGCGTTATTTTTGAAATCAATATTTTTAGCATTATTATCGCGATGAAATTCTTTGATCCCAGGGAAGAAGGGCTCATGTCAATTTCGTATAGTTTTCAACACGAGTAAATTGAATTTAAAAATACTCGCCCATGCACAAAAACTAATACACTAAATACGCTAATTTTTTAAAATGCCCATACACAAAGGAAACAGAATTATATGTACATCAGATAAAATTATTTAAAAAAAAAATTTCGAAAATTAACTTAAGCCCTTCTTCCCCGGGACCAAACAAAATATTATATCCAAACGAACTCGATAAATTTACTGACGGCGTGTTTTATACAATTATATTGTATTATTTTTTTTTTTTGAGAGGTAAATTTATGGGAATACTTGTAAAAAAATCGGTTTTCTATACAAATATTTTTCGACACGCGGATCTTGCGAGAACCCTTGACCCCGTTTTATTTTCTCTCGCCCCGCAAGTGACGATTCTCGATTTAATTATATTAATCGCAACTGATCTATGAAATGCATATAATAATAATTATTGTATTTTAGGTAATTAATAAGAAAGTTTGAATTTATTTTGTAAAAAAAAAAAAAAGACAGAAAACGTGTGTATGCGTAATTATTCGATATCCACGTTTATCGTATACCCACAGTAAAATTAATTTAATTCTTAAAATGATCGTATTAAGTCCCGGCGGATGTTTTCACCCAAAAAACTAAAATATTGCATAATGAAAAACGTAATTTTAATACTAGATAAGGAAAAATTAACATAATTGGACGTCGTATTCGCGTATAAACATAACGTTATTATTATCATACGTGTACTAAAATAATACTATAATAAATTTATATACGTATAGCTATGTGGCATTAATAATAATACCTCATTATTATTTATTTCGTACGATAATCAGTGAAAACGCGGAAATTAATAATTACTATAGTCAATTTATTATTTACAACATACTTGTAACATTTTTCCGACTCGTTTTATGAAAAAAAATAATAGGTATCTGGGTATGCATATACGTAAGTTTGGGCGTTTGTATATTTCGGTTAAGATGACGCTACGTACGTGCATTTGCTGTTGCCGTCAAACAAAATTGCGCTATTATAGAGTAATTTAATACCCGAGCGAATTTACCGAAAACTCAAAAGCAAAACATAATCTGCGCAACCATTCGAAAACATTTTTCGATATTTTGATTTTTAAGTGAAATACGCAGTTTAAAAATTAAAATATCGATAATTGATTTTCAAGGATAACATGTTCTACTATACTTTTAAGTTCGATATTAAAACAATAACGGCGCAGAGTTATCCCCGCTAAGCGCGTGTTTATGTGGTGTAAGACGGACACCAGATAACGCACGTAAAGCAGTCCTCTTAATATTAGAGGGCCAGAGACGACGTTTCCGTTGACTTAATATATTATGAAAGTACAATAAATCCCCGACGAATACATTATTTATCGACATAATAGATAGTCGTATAAAGTTCGATGGGAAAAGTACTCTGTGAACATTTGGGTTGTCTATACATGTATATATATATATAAATATATACGATTATTTTCAACCGAATCGCTATTCGAACAACAAAACAAAAATATAATTCGAAAACAACGCGACCGTTATTGCCGTCAATTTTCCAGTTTTTCCCTGCAATCGTCAATAAAATTACAAGGAAAATCAAAAAGACGTCTCTAACGTGCCATATAGACAACTCGGGCTTTCAGAAAAGTTGCTACGCGTAAAAATCGGAGCAAGTTTACTAGGAAAAAACGCGTCTACAGACTAGAACAAAGCAGAAGAAAATGAAAAAATAAACAGCATTGTAAAACAAATAGCTCCCTCGCTACGCTCGGAATCTAAAAAAAAAAAAAACGACCGCCTCGGCGGACCGACCACCAGACGAAATTTGATTTCGACGCTAAACACGGACGTTCGACTGGAATACGTCCGGTGGAAAAGTCGTTGGCGAAAATAAAAATAAATAAATAAATAAATAAAAAAACACCGTGTATTATATAGTGAAACGACGCCAATACGTTGTCGCGGGTTATAATGTAGGTAGGTATATTTCGTCGCCGCGGTCAGAAACTAAAACGCGTCCGCCAAACAACCCGTAACATAATATTATTAGGGATTGACGGCACGGAAAGACCGTGAACAGAAGAAAAAATAAAAAAAAAAAAAAAAAAAAAAAAAAAACACTATAATAATATACCGGGGTCTTATATAATAATTGGTAATAGTGCGGCGCGTATGCGCCGTATACGATATAATATTTTAATACGCAATATAAAAAAAAAAACCATATGTTATTAAAACAACGGGAGATCTTATAATAATGTATAGGAACGCGTCAAAAGTGTGTATACAAACGCGCAATCGCACGCACGCACACACACACGCACACACACACACGCGCGCACGCGGGCGCGCGCGCACGCGCAAGAACACGCGGTGAGCCCACGATATTTTATTATAAAATATACACACGCGGTCGCACACACATGCACGCGCCCGGGCGGCGGCGACCACGATGACGAGCAGACCCCGACTCCCACCGCGGACGACGAGGAGTATACTCGCGGGATGAAAAAATATATATATATATATATGTATACGTATAAAATGTTTATATATTATATTATTATGTATATACGTACGTATACAGGGTGACCGACGACGGAAAATATCTGACAAATGCGCGGTGGACATTGTAGTATTTGGCATTTGTTCCGTTCGGTATTCGTAAAGTTTTTTTTTTTTTTTTTGCCGTTTCGGTTAAACCCGCCGCCCGTATAATAATTACGCGAATAGTCGCAAAGGCCGCGCGTATCAACGATTCTCGCGCATATTTTTAAAAAAAAATCCAAGATACCCGTGAGATATTGTACGCGCTCGTGTTATTTCGGAACAGAACGTCCGACTGTTATGGTACACGTCTCAATATTATACAACGACGACGAGCCGTTGGTTTTCGTAAAAATTCGTTTGTAATAACGTAGACAGACGCGCGATTTTCCCGTGTCGCCGCTGGTCTACTAAAATAATAATATTTAATATACAACTGATCGTGTATAATAACATAACACTATCGTATTGCGATACGAGCAGTTTATTATTGGTCAATCGATATTTTGATACTTGGTACTTCCTCTATACACTGACGGCGCAAACGAACGTTGAAATCGTCGTAAACTTCGGAAAATCGTGGACAATATTAACCGATTCGTCGTCATAATAAGGTACGGTAAACATTTTGTAACGGCGAAACATATATTCGAAATCGTTTTTTTTTTTTTTTTTTTTTTTTTTTTTCTAAACCGCCATCGCTTATTCGCGTGCGAAATTTGTTCGTTCCGAAAAAAAAAAAAAAACGTAGGCCACACAAAATTATGAGAAACAACGCGCGCGTAATACTCTCGTAAAATTATTACGGAAAGAAACAAAACAAAAAAAAAAACAACAACAGCACTCGTAGACATCGAAATCGATTGCGTTCGTCGTCGGGATTTCCGCGATGCGACACCCTGTATATAATATTATATCTGTTGTAAATTACCGAGGCGCAGCACGAGATCGGCGGGGGTGGGCACGGCGCGCGCAGAGCGCACAATATAACTGGCTAAATAACAGGCCGAGCTACTTGTTTCACTCTCCGTATATAATAATAATACCATAACACATACAATACACAATATCTAATATAATATTATTATTATTATTATTATCATTATTATTATCATTATTATTATTATTATTATTATTATTATTATTATTATTATTATTATTATCATTGTTATTATTATTATTATCATTATTATTATTATTATCGTTATTATCGTCGTCGTCGTCGTCGTCGTCGTCGTCGTCGTTGTCGTCGTCGTCGTTTCCGTAAAGTATCTACACGCGCGTGCGTAATAACACTGTAATGCCCCGCGAGTATAATATCATGGTGTTAATAATTATGTTTTTCGTAATCGTTTTCGATTAGAAAGAAATAACAATCCGGTACGCATCGTTGGCAAGTCCGTTATGCGCTATACTATACGGTTCCGTCGCGCGTCCGAATTGTTTTCACTAGCGTTCCCGACCAACAGCGTGCACCACCCAATCGTAACGTTACTTCATCGCACGCACACATCCGCGCGCGTCCCGTCACCACACACGCCCGCGCGCTGTAACATCGCGGTGAGTAGCCGTTGGCCGTCCAGCCCGCGACGCTAATTAGACGGCGCGGTTCGGGCCGCGCGCTCAATGGCCAGCGGGAACGACGCGATGCCCGAACGAGAGTAGCCGCTGCGAAAGGCGCCCGAACCCCACGCGGCTCGCACGGCGACAGTTCCGTCGCCGTCGCGACAGCCCCGCGACTCCGGGCGGTGATATGATTTCGAACCGCCGGGCGATTTAGTAACCACTGCGGTCGGACGGTCGCCGGCCCGGACCGGGTGTACACGTATTTTTTTTCAAAGCCCGACCCCGGTCCGATTTAAATAGTATGTTTTTTTTTTTTTTTTTTCTCAAAACTATGCCCGACCGGTGCATAAAAACCGGCCGCCGAACATACACACGCATCGAAATCCCGCTCGGAATTTTTAATTTTTTCAATACCCGACCAACGATTTTCATTTCTCGAAAAAAACGTTCGCCGTGACCGCGCAGCAGGTAGCGCATCGTGTTAAATACCCATAGTTTCAATATTGAGACGTTCTTCCTCAAACATGGATTTGTTTTCATTCGCCTTTCACGGAACGCGTATATCTGTATAGCTGCACACCACTAACAACAAAAAAATCGACCGGTAACCCCGCATGTTGAAATAATAAAACTATAACGACGAATCGTACGAAGTAATGAATATTAGTGGCCGTAATTAAGTGCACACTACTTAGCATTTGGTCGGACAGCAATTTGTGTTAGAAAACGAAAATAATTTAGTTTAATGGGAAATTACACACTACAATCTACAACATGCGTACAATCTATTGACGGCCACTATTCGTATCTGCAGTGTTATTCACCCGGTCCGGCCGGTAATATATTTATAATCTATAAGCCCGGCACAAATTGAAATTTGAAAGAGCCCGGGCCCTCGCAAGTGTTTAGTAATTATCGCGGAAGCTGCTATCGTACATGTGTGTCTTCTATCGTCATATTCCACGCGGTAACTATCAGCGTCGTGAGAAATCGTCCATATGACGAAATAGTAATTACAATATCGTCTATATTAGTCTATTTACATTTAGCAACAGTAAAATTCGTCGTGATAGTATGCCTATGCCTATGTTCACACGGTGATGGACTCAATCTCGGGATAGTAACTATCAAAGTAACGCAAACAAAATGATCTCGTCTCGATTCAGGTTTTATTTTCAAGGTCGTGATTTTTTTTCAAACATCGCTCTCCAAAAATTTAAACGTTTTCAACGAAAAAATGTCTACAGGTTCCAAAAAGATTAGATTACAAGTTGGAAAAATTAAACAACGACTTTTTTCGTTACGACAGGCGATATGTTCCATTACCGACACAGATAATTGTATAATCAGTAATATTATCATGTTATTATTATACATTAACCGCGATATGCCCAGAAATACTAAATTTGTAATTGGGATCGCATCGTACATATTATTACGCTGACAATATAATCCGATTGGTTTTTATCTTTAATTTACGTGTACGAGTATACGGTATCACACTACGCATATTATTGTTATCATTTATTGCTATCTTTAATCGTTACATGTTATCGTATAATAAATGTTACACATTTAGTTTCCGAACATCTGTATGCACCATACTCCAGTACCTAAACAACATTATTATATTTTCAATCCGGGCGATAATAATTTAATACATACGAACATATGAATAATAACAATCGCATCAATAATAATATTGTAATGACCTCCCACCTGATCGTTTTACACAAAAGTCAAAAATTTAAATATAATTGATATAATTTTGTTGTTGGTTTTTTTTTTTTTTTTTAATTAAGCCAGAGTACTTTTATTGAATACACTTTGCAAAATGAATTGTTCTTAAAATGCTATACGTAAACATACGTATACGCGTGACGAGTCATATTGTAATTGAAAATCAAATATAACTAATCGTAACCAACAATATTCGTAATAAATAGAAATATGTCGTGAAAATAACACAAAATTACTTATTACGCGCTATGTATAAATAAATGCCACGCGTCATGCTTTATTTTCAAAGGTCCGCGCAAAGGTGACGAACCAGACGATAACCAGTATAGTTTCAACTCCGTCAACCTAATACCCCCCCCCCTCCAGAGTTTACGTTATTAAAACCGATAATGATAATGGTTCGAATAGCACGTTCCTTCGATGGGACGAAGTGAGGAGCGATAATATCGTTTTCCAGATGATATTTCCGAAAACCATACAAGTATCACTATAGTAAACGTTTAACTATACGTGTATGTATAGATATTAATGTTTGTAATGAGACGACAAAATGAATTGATGAGATTTTTTTTGTTTCGTAATTTATAAAATTATAATTTTATGTAATAACTGTAATATATTATAATATATACAATTAGGTATGTACGCTATTTAAATTACACTCGAAAATAAGACATTTTCACCAGAATAATATAATTATCCCGCGCCACTATAATAACAATACTACGATAATGTTATACTGTAACACTATAGGTTTGTACATATTATTACATTAATTAATGATCGCCATCGCCGCCGCTATTATAATTCACGGAAATAACGATTTTTCCTTAAAAAAATACCAATTATTTTTGTATACGAGACGGATCGTTTTCAATATTATATACTCGCGTTTCAATTTGTGTGGAATAAAAATATATAAACGACTTATTTCTCCGAAAACGTTTCTGTTTTATGGAACCAAAACCTGTTTGCTAGTATAGGGCTGAGTACCTGTGCGTATATACATATATTAGATAATATCTCGGATATGTTTGACGAGGGTTTATACATTTTTTTTTGTATTCTTCTTTTTGTTTTTTTTTTTTCTGTTTCCTTTAGGTCATTTGTTTGCCCGATAACGACGGCGATTCGATTGTTTGCCAGCTCCTACGAACGACCTTTACATATTTGAATTAGATTAGAGTATTATAGGAAAAGGAATGTTAACAGAGCCTTGTATACATCACTGCAACAACGTCGTCGTCGTCGTCGTCGTCGGTCGGTCCGACACAGTAACGGGGCCACGACGTACCAAACGCACGGTTCGACTGACGACGCAATTGTTTTCGAGTAGGTACCTAACACTGTATTATTATTATAAATAAAAAAAACCTATTTAAGTTCACACGGACGAAAGTAAATTTGAAACGTAAAATACACAAAAAAAATTGCCCGTAAAAATGTTGGAATTTTTGCGCGTTTTTCGAAATAAATTACAATAATACGACGAATAACCTCGAATGCAATGAATTACGTTTTAATTAAAGACGGATAACGATAAATTTCAGAATACATTACAACCGAACGTATTATGTCCGACTATTCGGTAAATTGAAAACTATTCCAGTAGTTTATTTCGAAAATTTTTCCGAACATAATTATTAATTATATTATGTTTATCTACATAAACTATGGGAATCTATGGATAGTATAAAATTATATTCCGAAGAGCCCGTCTCTAGTATATTATATACTATTTTTGTCATTATTTATATTAAACATTTCTTCAGCGTTTACGCATGATAAATGTTTTAAATGTTTAATATAATACGATAATATATCAATTTTTCAGCTCGTTCGCTGAGTAACGTGTTCAAAAGAATGTCAGAGCGCGTAAGCCATAGGCGGTACCAATAAGAGTTTAGCCAGATGGGATGTAATACGACGTACGTCATTCCCTTCCCTATCGAGTTTTTTTTTTCCCGTTTCATGTAGCTAATGCCCTCGGGGACCTTATTGTGGGAGGGTTGGAATATAATATATATATATAGTAGATTGCAAAATGTAATTTATATTATATTATATTATTACATGTGGAATACGGATGTTTTGTATATAACTATATCTAATACTACTATAAACTATTTTAGCGTGTATTCACGGAGTGTACAATATATATTATTAGGAAATTTTTTTTTAAAAAAAAAAAGGCCAATTATTTTCATAAAACGAGATTTTTTATCATATTATACAGACTATAATATTATTTTTGAAGTATATACCCATTATGCGTAAAAAGACAGTCTTCCGTTTTAACAGACGTTCGGTTGTGCGGGGAACCGTGCATAATGCATATCATGATATTACACCGAAAACCAATTGTATGAAAATTATAAATTATAACGTTAAAAAATACGTACGGTTTAGCGGAATTTTTATTTTAATTAAACCGCCGCGCGGTCGACGCGCTTATCGATATTGACTTTATACGTTCAAAAGAAAACAAGAACAGAAAGCAACGGATACAGTGGAAACCGTTTATCACACGTTATTATATCATCGGTTAACAATAAACATCGATTCACGAGCCGGAATTCTGTGGCGCCTACGGCATAGATTATACGCGCGAAACAATTTCGGTTCGCACATATCTGTATAACATACGTATACATACATAAATACCTATGCGACGTACGACGACCACGGTGTATATAGTATAACAGCGTACTATACACACCCCTTCAATGGGGTACGATAACATACAATTATACAAAATCGTTTAAGGAACGGCGTGTTGTTTCATATGTGAAACGAGTAATAACATACCTCTATTGAAAATTTACCTTATTCGATATTATGAATTTATGACCAATATAAGCATTGTTATATTTTTACTATGTGTACGTGTAGTTCGTTTTGGTATCATTGTATTTTTTTTTGTAAATAAGTAAAAACGTATTCGTTTTTATTTAGTCGAGAACAATATGATGATAACACGCATAACACAGTAGAGTTCTGTCGTCGAAAACGTTCGGTGACCGTCATTCGCGGTGTATACCGGGCGGGTCGACCGAAAGACCTCCCCGACGTACCCCGACTATAATAACATGTAAATGCAACACGAAAGCTCCTCTATAAAGTCTCCGATCGGGCAAGTCTTCTACGGGTCACGGGGTATTGCTTTAATGAAAATCCATCGAATGTAAAAATAACTCCGCGGGCAGATAAATAGACGAAATATCTTTCCCTTAACTTTTGGTCTTTCCGCCAGTGTTTCTTATGTAGAATACAATATTTCGTCACAAAATCTATCTTAATTATATTGTAATAGTTCATTTTCTAATGTACCACGGTGTAAGCAAAATCCTACTCTACTGAGCGTTAGAATGACACCCCGATGTTGAACACAGACCACTTCATTAAAAAAATTACCCGACTGGTCGAAAACTTGTTCGCAGACAGAAATGAAAATCCAAAAAGTAATAGTGATAAGACCTAATATAATTATAACCGTGAAATAATGATAGGCATTTGCAATTTTTCTAGTTTTTTTTGTCGATTCGTACACGTGCATTTTTCTAGCACCACAATTTAAATTTTTTCAAATTTTTTTTACGCCATCATTTAGCAGCCAAAAGGTTGCTTAAAAAGGGTGGGGCTGGGGAAATGTATATGATTCGTGCAGTGGATCGTAATTTTAATAATAATAATTGTTCCCGTTATATGTTTTCATGTATACTCGTGCATACGAATTCGCCTCATACCTCTCCTCACCATCGTCGGGTCGTGTAGGTCTTCCCGTCCGGCATCTCCGCGTGCCATTTGCAGCCCTTTTGACACATACTGTGTACGATATTTACGGGAGGGCGTGCAACCAGCCGCAATTGGACTGTAAAAACGGTTTTACGCGAGCAAAAACTACTCGGGCTATAATAGACCTAATTAAGAAACGAAATGTCCACCACAAAAAAAAAGAAAATAAGAACTAGCACTATGGAGCATTGGTTTTAAATTTTCAGTTCAACAAATAATAAAAAAGTTATTATTGTTTTAAAATCAAGCGAAATAATATGATGTTTTCAATATTTGAATAATTATTTTCAGATATAGTAATGATATCAAAAATTAAAACTAACGTTGCACCGTGAAGTTTTTTTTTTGGTGAAAATTTAGTTTCTTAATTAAGTCCATATCCTCCGTAAAACATTTGTGTTATTTTCACAATTACACAATAAATACTTGTCGTAATGGGGCACGGGACATTTTTTAGTGAATTTGAATATTTTCAAGTTGATCAAATGTTTTTTTTCGTCTATGCAAAACCCTTTAAATACTAGAATATGGCACGTCCTCTCAAGAAATCTGCCATACCCGCGCATTCACTATCTCAATCTAACTAACGGACAATATAGAAAAACAACGTTATTTGGTACATAAATTGTGACGTTTAGGTTGAATTTAGAGCTTCAACAAAAATAACAAAATGTAAAGAGAGCGATATTTTTGAGGGCTGCACGTAGCCTTTTCTTAAAAAACTGTCTAACAAAAAAGCAACATCCGTTACTAAACAAAAACATGGCTATAACTTTGCTGCATAACAATTTTTTTTTTTTAAAAAAAAAAAAACTACGTCCAGCCCTTGAAAACATCCCCTTCCGCCCCCGTTTGAGTTTAGTTATTTGTGTTCAAACTCTAGTTTCAACTTAAACGAAACGATTTACGTAATTTTGCAATGTTGCCCGTTAGTCAGACTTAGCCGCAGGTGCAGCGAGTGTGACGTCCACTTATACAGGGTTCGTTTGAGAATCGTAAAGAAAATATTACGCTAAATATAAACACGTACGATGCCACTCTCGTGTATAAATATACAAACAATACGTAAATATTTACTTTGCAATCGCAAGGCGATGATAAAAAAAAGAAAGAAACCACCAGAAAAAAAAAAACGAAACGAACGATAACGACGAATTTTTGAGCGGAAAGACGAGGGTTTCGTGGCGGACTGTATACGAGCCGAGAAATTATTATGTTAGTGTCTATATATATTTATATATAAATGAAATTTAACGCAAAACTAATGGCCACTCCACCTGTCCTGGCCAGAGAAATATATTATTATTATAAATGTCGCATATCATATAAGTACGTATTATTATAATAACAATAATAATATACGCGTATAGTTATATAGGGACTGGGGGAGGGGGGTTAAATCAAATATTTCTGCCGAGACCGCGGTCACACGCACGCACGAGTGCCAACACTCGTTGCAGCCGGACTATACAGAGTGTTTATTTTATTACGAATCAGAGCGACGATCGTAGTACGACGATTTTTGGTAAATTAATAAACGTATTTTAAATATTTCGAACGTTTTACCGTCCCATATTTCGTACACTATAGTCATAAACGCATGTTGTTATCTATATAAAGGAAAGGCACTATCGATTTTCCAGATTCCTGGGACTGAATCCTTTTTAGAGGAACAAATGAAGGAATTAATTTAATTATTTTTTGAAGGAATAGGAACGTGATTTAATTCCTTATTTATAGAAATAGGAACGAAACTATTGTATCTTTTTTGTTTTTAACAAAAAAATTAATTTAATTTGATTTAATTAGGATTTTAAACATGTAAATTCTAAGAAGTAGGAATAATTTCCAATTTTAATTGACTTGATCAACTCACAGTACACTTATTTTTTTATGAAAACTAAGTTTTTACACAAGTGACAAATAAAAACTCTCCATGTAAAATTAATTGTATATATTTGAATACTTTCAAAGCAAAATCATTAGTGATATTATTATTTTCAAATTAAATATATAAAAACAATTTTTTAATGTGCGTTAGGTATCCATAGAAAAAAAAAGGAACGCTTACAGAAATGAGGAACGGTTCCTTTTTAAAAGGAACAATACTGTGATTTACAATTACCGGCCCACATTTTCAGCCTCAGATTCGATATAGGTATGAGAAAATAATTTTAAAAATGTTGGTATATAATATATTTATATAATACCTATTAAATGTATACCGTTATGAGTCGTAAAGGTTTATAACTAAAGCGGGAGGAGTAACCGAGTAAAGGGTAAACATTTCACATCCATATTTGGATACCCATCGTTTTTTCTTATTCCGGTCTACATTTTAAACTATAATAATTCATTAAAAAGTACCATATTAATATAATGCGCACAACAAAATTGTCCAAAAAAAAATGTTCTTTTTTCGAATCCGAGTTTAAAAAAAAAAAAAAATGTAAAAGCTGATATAATGTGCGCGAGTGATCGATACTACAGAATAAACGTATCAAATTATGAAAATATTGTAAATAAAATCGTCATAGTTGAATTTTTCGTCTCTGTCTTTTTAACGACGCAAAATATGGAGATAAACATAAGAAAAGGTATTTAAAATCAGTAGTAGAAATAGAACACTTATTATATAAAATATCTAGCTGACAACATTTTAACGAAGAGAATTTTGTCGGTGTTATACAATGCTATAAATACCAAACTAATTATCGAGGGTACAAAGAAGCGTATTTTACATTTTTCATTTATTTTTTTAAAATAACTGTAACTTGATATTTTGAAAAATAAAGTGGATTTCAAAATGTTGCCGTCGGTAAATTTGATTACAGGTGTTCCATGTTTAAAACCGATTTCAAACGCATTCTTGTCTATATTGCTCGTTAGAAAGGCAGAAACGGCAAATGTGACGGCCTATTAAACATAAACATATTATAAACAGACGAACTGCACCTTTTCTATCCTTTGCGTGTGTATTTCGAGCAAGACAGACTAAACATTACAATGATAAACCGGTCGAGGGATTTATCGCTACCCTATAAAACTACGGAATAAACAGTTATTTTATATCTTTTATTCCTGCAGGATGACTATAGCTATATCCTCTCACTGCCTCTACACGATATATGTCGATGTTCGTATTCTGCGTGCGTACGCGCATTCCATTTCGTTATAATATTATGGCTCTATATAATATGCTCTCTTAAACGACGGTTCTAATTTTCCACATTATATAGTGCCCGAAAAGAACCAGATCGAATTCGCTCGAAATCTCCGGTGCACGGTTAAAGAAACACCCTGTATGTGTATATAGGAGGGTGAACGAGTTAATGGCGTTTATTATGCGAGCGCCGTGTGTTTTTGTACGTATAATACGTCATATGACTCACGCGGGCGAGCTTATATATTATTATTGTAAATGGACCACACCCTGTACAGCACCACAGCGCTCTGGTATAATATGACGCTTTTGAGCCCGCATTATATGTACGTGCCAGGAAATACGGACGGAAAGTGACGATAATTATTACTATTAATATTATTGTTTGTCCTATTACTTCAATAGTGTGCGCTGCGAAAATATAATATTGTTTATCGGATGGGATATGAAATTCGACTGTATATACCAAATCCAGAGCTGTAAGTGGTTTAGTAAAATAATTTTTTTTTAAAAAAACTAACTAAACGACTGAGTTTAATAGTAAGAATGACCAAGTAAAATACGTTTCAAAAAACTTGAAAAATAAAAGTTATTAAACTATTATTTTTTTTGTATCTCTGAATAAAATTTAATTAATTCGAATTTTTTTTTTTTTTTTTATAAAAATCCACAAAAAAAAAAAAATAACGGTTATAATAATAAATCGCATTCTAATAACACATTATCAAATCATAATATATTATACTTGATACAAAGAATAATATTCGAGATCAGTGTTGCGGGGAACCTCCTGTATTTGTTTTATTTCCTTCTGACTATACAACCCTGATATATAACACACATTACCATATAATCTGTGGTAATAATATACAAACCCAACAAACATCATGATGACATATACTAAACAGGTGCCTAACGACAGCAAATAATTTAAATTTCGGCAAATTTCAATAATACGTAGCGATTCATTCGAGATTTATTTTCTAAACAGCCGACTTAAAGCAATTTTTAGTTTCTTACTTCCAGCTAGCAAATAATGACTACCTCACTCCCTCTCCTATAACCGAACCGAACCGGAGTTCGGTTCTCTTAAATACTCAAATACGCATATAGGTATACACCTAATATAAAATAATATAACGGGTACTTAATAATATGAATATTCGTGTATGATGCACACTTACGATTAGGGTCGGGATGAACGCTCCCGCCTCCGCCGCCGTTTTGAATCATAGTGGTGCCGATTTGTTGTCCGGACGTCCGTATTTTGAACGCACTCTGGGCAATCAGTTGTTCGGCCGTACTACCGGGCGCTACGGAAAATATTTAAAAAAAAAAAATAATAAATACATTAAGAGTAAAGAAAAACTGTTTGTATTTTAATCTCCGAGTCCGAATAACATAACGTGTTATACGATACCGCGGGCACACGTTATTGGGGGACACGTTCCTCCCCTTTCGGAAAACACGAAAACCTACAAAACATCGTTTAGGACGTTTATTGACGCACGGACCGCACGGATGATTCTGTTGACTCGTCGTCTCGTAACGGTTTATACAGCTCGTAACCAACATTTGTTTACAGGTCTAGCGTTCTGCAGTGTATATAATACAACGCTAGTCTTTAAATAACGCGTGTTCGGAAACCCGAATTCGGTTTGTCCCTCCCCTGGAAATCACCTCACGGGCGCCCCCGTGTATACGATACGTCCTGTACACTGCAGGGTATTAACCGTTTTAACTGAAACGGTTATACATATATATATATATGTATACCCTAGTATACTCAAGAAAATGTCGCCGTATAATAGGTGCCTCCCAAGTAATAATATATATATAATATAATATATAGGCACGGGGTCGTATAACAAACATTTCGCTCCCTCTCGACTACATATTATACCTTCGTATACAATAAATACCCGTGTACGTACATATTAAATTATAACCGCCGAACGAGAGAGTGGAAGACGGCCGCGGCGGCGGAGTTTTAGTGCGTTTCGCCCTTCAAAGATCGCGGGTCGGTCTACCCTTCTTTTAAAAACTCGGCGACGGT